>CP137676.1:4371040-4531047 GCA_037976565.1 Mesocentrotus franciscanus
ATGCCCCCACCCCCACCCCACCACATGCTCTCTAGTCCTCTCTTTCTTAGCCCCCTCTCATCAAATTCCATGTCCCACCATCCTCCCCTTCTCCACTATCCTTCTCTCATCCAGATAGGCAAGGGTTTGATGATATACATTTCAAGAGTTTGCAGCTGTCTGGCTGTACATACACTCACCAAGGTCCTTTACGTAGGTTCGGGATAACACTTAAAATAGAGATCTTTCTGCACCTCTCCCCACTCCAATCTCACTCATTTCTTACTTTAATACTTTATCTGGTATTAATGTTACTTTTCATAATCTTACATTTCTCCCTCCTATCCCTATGTTTACAATAATCACCTCGATGCTTTTATATTAAATTCTTAGAATTTATAAAAACTTACCATGATTTTTCCTCAAGTTCTCTTCCTTTTGAACTCCAACTGCAATGAAAGAAAAAGAAGATATAAACTGATAAATCACCTTGCAAAGTCAATCATCAGAAATGTATAAAAGCTGTACTCCATATAAACATGGATTTAGAGAGTATGTGAGACAGAGAAGAAAGAGATAGTATAAGTGACAATGATATCATGTAAGGTAGGTATTAAGATGATCTTGTGAAGATGTGAATCTATTATCTAGATACTGATTTCAATCAATCATATAGTTAATTTTCAAAATATAAAAAAGATTTCAAGAATCCAACATCAACCTATTATTTATTAGACAGCATTATAATCACATTGTGGTAACATGGTGTCCACACTGTGTTCAATTTTTTTCCATACTGAATTGACACTGTGTTTGCACTGCATCATTATCACTGTTTTCATACAGAGTGACACACTGTCGTCATAAAGAATCCCAGTGCATGCACAAAGTATGACCAAAGACTGGTTTTGAAACTCTTTCATTGTGTGGTAATCATGTGAACACACTGGGATTAAACTGTTTTGAAACTGCCATAGTTTACATTACATTTTCTGAGGTAGAAAACAGTCATGTATGAGTCAAGAATTGTGAATAGCCGGGTTGTAAGCCTTACACATTTTGTAATTTGACTGTTTTTTCTAAGAATAGCTATGAATCAAAATCATTGCAAATTTAACAGATCCAGATTACTATTGAACCATTAAAATTAGGTTACCTAGATAGCATGAGACACAGTAATATCTTTGTTTCTCTCCCAAACCATATTCCACTATAAATCAAGATAACCACATGGCTTTGACAAGCTTTAGTACTGCAATGATATCTGGACCATTAATAAAGCAAAGAGGAAGCTTGAAAGATAAGCTGAATTCATCACCATGCAATATTTCTGAGTAGTCAATGAATATAGAATTTAACGTTTTCATCAAACATGTTCTTATAACTGTCATTTCAAATTTTCACATCCATACACTACTACCCTTCAGGTAGGTTAAAAAGCTTTTGCCAAAGACAGAGCTGATCAATTTCAAAATATGTGAACTCTTGGAACTTAAGAATTCATATCTCTCTCTCAACCATCCCTCCCCAACCCACATTTGATCCTATTCTCCTCTAAATCTTTCTCTGTCTCTCCCTATTTCTCTCTCTCTCTCTCTCTTTCTCTTCTACTAAGTTTAACACACACACTTCAGCTTTCTGATCCACAGCTTCAAATTCACAATTTCATCTCTATCACTTTGTTTTATTTCCTAGTACCGTACCCCTCTCCTGGCTACAAACATCTACATTAGTCAGATTTTGCATATCTTCTTATCTCTTGTTTTAAAGCTTGTATCTCCCGACCCTCTTTCATTCATCAGCATGCATGGAGCGTCTGAGAGCCGCTCACGAACCCCCTTGAGTTTGTTCACCTGCCCCCCTGCGAGGCTTCTACACCCGCTGTCTGCAAACACCACGTTCTTCTTTCCGCGGGGGCTTGTGGAATGTGCAAGTAGCCCCCGTTTGCCCAGCCGCGAGAGAAAGATACTCGGATCGCGCTATCCTCTTACTTTTCTCGGCATTGATTTGTGCCATCTACTCAGGCTGATGAACGTAAGGGGAAAAGGAGGGAATAACAAAGTCTTTTTTCTAGTGGTATAGTTGACAATGCACACAGGTGACGATAGCAAATGTTCTTCCACTAAGGAATAGGTTTCTGGCAGACATATGTATACAAGATAACACAAGAACATAACACAAGAAAGGATGAAGTTACTCACATCCCTCTTCTCTACTTTCACTGTTTTAATTTCTCAGAACATTATCTTCACTTTTTTAATGATATCTGTCTGACATAACAGTTTTCTGTTACAACAGAAAAATCATTAATTCAATTAAGAAGTAAACTACATTATTCATGTCTTTGAACACTTTGAAATGTACTATCTGCAAGATCTACAGAACTACATGGATCTTGAACTCGACTTTCCATTTAGATTTACTCAACCATCCACATACCCATTGAAATATCTGGATAAACATCAATACCATAAACAATAAAAGGGTATTTTAGATAAAAATACAAACTTCTGTACTTTCTAATTTTGCAAAAAAAAATACAGAATCAGAATATTATCATATCCCTACATTCAAACACTGTCAAGTAACTGTTCACTTCAGGGCTCCTTGGGCAAAAAATTAATGATGAAAATTAATTTGCCACCTGCAACCACCACCTCCCTCGTGCCATAAGCAAATATGAGTCATCTTCTTGGTGCCATCTTTCTGTACCAAGAGGGTTTAAATGAATTCCTTCACCAAAATCTAGTATTCTTCATCAATTATGTCTCCATAAAGAGATGCCATACAGTTCACAGCTTGAAGCTGTAGAAATACACCAATCTGGGAATCTGCACAGTGAAGAGGATCTGTTAAGTGATCACAATGAATACAATACCACACTGGAAAATCTTAGCTTGGACTTTTCCGTCAATCAACAAGATTTCCTGAAGTGAAATGACAAAACTGATTGATTTGTCAAAGAAACAAAGAAACAATTTTTTTTTTGCTATCACATCTTCAAGCTGCAATAGAATTTCTTTACCAAATCTAAGACTGTATTCAGGTTTACAATAGTACCAATACAATCAATACTAACTCAATGATTAAGCTTATATCATGTTCACTGATCAGTGGCTGATTATACATCTCAATATATCAAAGTATTCCTCATCAAAATGACATGAATACTATGATAAATTGTTAGCAAGCATCCTATTAGCTTAAAAAGTGTCACATGACACTCAACAATTTGTTATATTTGCACAAGCGTGCAATATAAAAGCCTTTTTTGCGCATGCGTCGGG
The DNA here is from genome assembly GCA_037976565.1 of Mesocentrotus franciscanus. Classification (NCBI taxonomy): domain Eukaryota; kingdom Metazoa; phylum Echinodermata; class Echinoidea; order Camarodonta; family Strongylocentrotidae; genus Mesocentrotus; species Mesocentrotus franciscanus. The sequence goes on from CP137676.1 coordinate 4,374,307, forward strand.
TCGTCTCACGTTGTCAGGCCAAATTTGAGAACATGTTCATCCAGGATTTGAGGTTCGTCAGAAAACTCGAACCCCGTCGTCAAAATGACGTCATCTTGCTATATCGCAGCGTAAATCAGAAAGGAAAGACAGAAAGGGAAAGTGATAAAATGATAAAAACAAAGAATAACATAAGAGAAGGTGATAGAAGGAAGAAACAAATAATAACATAAGGAAAGACAGAAAGAGAAAGTGATAGAATGATAAAAACAAAGAATAACATAAGAGAAGGTGATAGAAGAAACAGAGAATAACAAAGGATAGCGTAAGGAAAGATAGGAAGAGGAAATTAATAGAATAATAAAAACAAAAACTAACATAAGAGAAGGTGATAGAAGGAAGAAATAAAGAATAACATAAGGAAAGACAGAAAGAGAAAATGATAAAGAATAGATAATGGAAAGATAGAAGAGAAGATGAAAATGGAAAAACAAAGAATAACATAAGGAATGGTAGAAAGAAAATGATAGAACGATAAAAACAAAGAATTACATAAGAAAAGGTGATAGAAGGAAGAAACAAAGAATAACATGAGGAAAGATAGAAAGAAAAAATGATAGAATGATCACAACAAACAATAACATAAGGAAAGACAGAAAGAGAAAATGATAAAGAATAGATAATGGAAAGATAGAAGAGAAGATGAAAGATGGAAAAACAAAGAATAACATAAGAAAAACAGAGAGAGAAAATGATAGAAGGAAAACAAAGAATAACATGACGAAAGATAGAAAAAAATGATAGAATAATAAATGAAAAAAATAACATAAGAAGTGAAAGAAGGAGAATTGAATAAGTGCGCGCAGGGGCCATTACGTCATCGTGTAGAGAACGGGCGTCAACTACATACGAAAAGGGTTATAAAGTAGTGAACAGGACGGGCTGACTGCAGTCAATTCGCATCGTTAGAGGACGGAACGGCGTCTTCATCCACACAAATGAAAAGGCCCTATCATTAAGATTTGAGATCTAAAACTAAGAAAAATTCAAGTGAAATTATTCATTTTCATTCTCATACATCTCACATGAGATATGAAAGACAGAAACTGATTGCCTTGCTTCTATTCTTCTATCTTATTTTCTTAGATGTCCCAGATCTAGAACCATATTGATTAGTTTTCTTGCCAGAAAGATGATTCAGTATATTTGGACGCATCTCTTCATATTGCAATAGCCTACGGGCTTATAGCCAGAGGGCCACAGGTGCATGCTTTCACTACATCCAATCAAATCAGCTCAAACAGAACTAATTAATTGGCATCTTTTCACATCCAAAATAATATCCAGCCATTCACATTCCTTTGTCATCTTCTCCTAGAGCTCCCTTGAGCTAACCGATGCGGTACACATTCAAAGGGAGTCACTTGTCTTGGGGTAACCATATTTTTTTGAGATTCTTTCATTATTTTCATTGCAATCTCCTCACTTTGGAAGCACCTGCGTGACGTATGCAGAGTATAACCTCCTTGATATAACCTCCTTGATGCAACCTCCTCTACATGGTTTCATTCCTTTCATCTCATGTTGATACTGCTAACCTACATGTTGATACTGCTAACCTACATCTTGAATGAAGTTCTTAATAAGGTTGAGCATGATAGTTACAGGGTATCACTTTATAATCTGTTGAATAGTTATGAGCTACACCTATAGTAAGTAATAGTATAGTAATTTACCACTCTATTTGTCGACCCTGAATCATAAACAAACATTTTGAGTGTACTTATTTCATTACTTATTCATTAAGTCATGCACAATTTCATAAAGAAAATACATCAAAAGATGGTGGATTTTTTAATTCATGGAACAGGTGTTTACATGAATATAATATGACTGTGTGAAGTGAGATAAAGGATTAGAATAATTCTTCCTTCTGCTGTGTCACATAGCCAGCACATTGCATAACAGTATTAATGGGGCATTCATACTAGAGTAAATTTATACAAACTTTGTATAGAGAAATATTGTATAAAGAATTGTCATACAGCAAGAGTGTTTCCACAGAGCAGGAAATATCATGAAATGAAACTGAATTAAGGATGGGTTGGCTTTCACTTATGTCATGTGTGCTGCTCAAGGATGCAAAAATACCAGATGGCACCAGTCATATCAATGCACCCTCATGGTAAGCCCTGTCCAGTTACCTTCACGGTTTGCACTCAACATGACATTCACATAGGAAATGGACCCAAAATCCTCTGTCAAGTTTCGTTTAAAATGATCCTAAAACGACATTTCGTCATGCAATGTTTCATGATCCCACGCTCAGACTTGAGGAAAATGGATGACTAATAATATAGTCACATGGTTTTCGAAAAGCTATGGGCATACTCAAAACTGTGTTGGTCTGAATGGGGGTACTTTGCTCTCTTTTGCAAGCATGCTACCAAGCCTGCCTACACAGCTGAGGCTATTCCCATAGGAAACACACTCGTGGGAGTAGCACCTGCTGTCACGTTGGATAATATTCAACTTGTTTCAACCAATAACAGCCATCAATTTTAGATGGGCTCTGGCAAAAAATTAATTGCTGACAACAAGCGCGACAGGACTGGGTTAATAACGGAGGCAGAGTTGGACATGCGCTGGAAGCAGATGAATTCTCCCACAGGCGTTGGTTAAACCTTCAAGTGACCATGAATAATGTGGAAGTCAAAGTCACCTTAACAATGGCTGAAAAAGTATCATGATCTATCGTTAACTTTTAATCAATGAGATATTCGATTTCTATTTTGTTCAATTACAGAAAAGTTACGATAAAAATATACCGGTATATGTTTAAATCCCAACTACTTTGGATCATCTTTTATTTTAGGTTAGCTAAATTCGGATTCCATCTATTTCGTAAAAAATAAATGAATAGATAACAAGAAATTTTGTAGAACTATCATCTTATTAACAGCCCTTCAACCATTCCTCAAATAAGTAAATTGTAGCAATTAAACAAAAACCCTTAACTTCTAAATAGGCAAAGATTTATTTTTCTCCTTAGATATACATAGACATGATAGAATGAAATTCTTCCGTTCTGCATTACATCCTAACAAGATTCATATCAAGGGCACAAATTATGAACGCTTTGGCCTCTAAGATCTAAATTAGATCAAGATGCTTTTCAGTTTTAGCAGGAAGGTTAATAAGATATCTAATGCTGTGAACTTGGCCTATATATCTGGTGGTATTAGATGGCAAGTATTCCAGCAGATTGACTCCTCAATCATAAAACAGATGGAGAGATGGGAGGGTGGACCAGGCAAATCAATATCAAGGAGAGACTTTTTTTAAAGATAATAATAAACAAATATAGGAAGAAACGAAGGAAAAGATAATGGAACTATTCCGCTGGTCCCATGAGTTTGAGAACATGTTTAGTACTGGTGGGCTGTCCAGGTAAAAAAATACTCTATTTCTCCGAATAAAGGATAGAAAACAAATCAAGAGGAAAGAGATAAAATGGTTTGTGACAGAGAGCGCAGGAAATCAATGAGCTATAGTGAAAGGTTGGGACACTGATGATCAAACCTTCTGCCGGTGAGTGTCTGGCAAACGCATCAGCCGCGATCGGGAGCGGAAATTTCGTGCTGCAATTCGCAGCGCATGGTGGTTGCACTTTGTCTAGTTGGGGGTTCATCAAGCTTGGTCCTTGACTGATTGCGAAAGTAATTCCAGCTTAATTAACATGGGTATGACTTAAACAGGTGTTGTCGTGCTCATAACTCCACTTCTCACACGTTATCGACGATTATTTTCCAATGGAGAGACAGACAATTTTGCGTGTGTGGGGAAAGTTATCGCTTTTGCAGATTGCCACAATCCGCAGGAGGGGCACAATTTTGAATACTTAGCGACAGAACGGCTGCGCTCTATTGGGTTGGGCAGTCCCAAGGACGAGGTTTTCACATGTGGCGAATAAGTCTAGATATCAAGAGAAAAATGATGTTGAATAATGACTTTTATTATAACAGGACAGAGACTACCATAACTGTAAAAAATGAAATAATGCTATTACACAACGTACATTACATAGGCCTTCTGCAAATAATTTATTCCATTATGATGTGTCTACTTTCTACAAAGAAATGGTTAAAGATAACACTAATCAAAAAACAAATTGTGTTTCTTCTTTGATATCTATCTAGAAACTAGGGAACAACTAGGGAACGGATGACAGTTTACACTCTACCATAGAAATATTCAACATACCTTGCAAATTAACTTGAATTAAAAATAAATGCTTTGTATTTATGGAAAACGTGCAGACCAAAATACCACAAATATCTATACAAAAATATACAGCATTTTGGAGGTATTACATTTTAAAAAATCGTTATCGCATACCACCTTATTCACCCATAGGAAACATTTAAGACATTGCAAACAGTTATTCATCAGCAGGGAAGAGTGTTATGTCAATGCTCATATTATATGATATAACCTTTACACAGCGAGATGACCGTCATTCTTTATGGAACTCTCAAATAAAACAATGCAAAAACCTCTATTTAGCTTTGAGATGTTTCAGTATATGAGGAATCCATATACAACATTCATGCAAAAAAAAATTACTAGTAGAACAGCTTAAAATAACTCTAGATTTGTTATCACACAGTTATATAATTTTACTCTTCTAATTGTAATTAAGGTCTAGCACGCCCTCCACTGTCGGCGTGCAGCCAATCACACAAACAGATCGACAAAAATAGCTCTTTGAACTTGAAAGTTAGCGAAAATAACTGTTTAGAAGCCGACTTCCCTTGCACCTGGTCCGAACTCATCATTATCACACCATACGACCCCTTGGGTATGGATTTAGGGGGATCCCCTGACAAATTGATCATCCCCACCCACTTTCTATCTTACAATTAATTAATAATCTCATCAATTGAGTCATTGGACTAACAATCACATGAAACACTATCACAAGAAGCAGCGTGTTTTGTGATTAACGAAAAATAAAACGTAAGTTTGGTGAGGGATTTTCAGTAACCATGAGCCGTAATCTGAGGAACTCTTCAATTTGATGCTCTCAAAAGATCTGCTCGGAGTTTGGAGATAGTCAAAGTGTCAAAGATACAGCATCTATTTTGATATAGAGGATACTCGTTGAATTACAAAAAAAAATTGGTACTCTTCTTCTTTCTTTTAGATTTAAATTCACCGCAGAAGTTTGGATAGCATACACATGATCATGTACGGGACAAATTACACAGATGAATAATTAGTTAGGCTACATTCAAGAGCATTGGAAGAAGCCATCTCATCAAGTAACAAGCCTATGATTATCTTTCTCAGACAAACTTCTCTTCATTAACAAAATTGTAAATAACTAGCTAATCATGAATATTAACAACTTTGCTTATCGTAACAGCATCTAATCAACAATATATAATTATCAATTTGAAACAGTTTTAAAGCATTACAAATCATCTAAAAAGAAATGTGTACAGTTAACGTACAAAATCAATCTAAAAAACTTTATCCTGCATTCTATGGACCATACGATAAAGATTATGACATAAATAAAAATGTATACAAAGCTGTGCTCGGTTTCAACTTGGGTTCCGTGCAGGCCCTATTTCATGCCAGCGCGTGTGAGTGCATCACGTAATCTACACACAAGTTGCTTTTATGTTAATTGAGAGTATATTTGAGCTTGCAGTATCTCTTTACAATATTTGAAGCTCAAGTTCTGAATATAGTATAGCCACATGGAATTCAAACTCAAATTAATTAACATACAGTTAATGCTGTCTCTCTGCAGTGATATTTTACTGGATCAGAGTGCATTTTTAGAATAAATTATGACTTGTCTGGGTTCATAGAGAATATGAGTGATGGACGTATATGTCTCAGCATGAATGATCAACCATTTCCTCTTCACCTGGTTTGGTTTGTTGGGTGTGGTAGTGTGTAGGAGAAAATGGGGCGGTATCAGGCACCTGTCACCTGTGAGGGGGTGATATCATGCCTCTAAATACTTCTATGCCGTGACTAGGGGCAAACTTATTCACTCAAATTCACCTGGTTAGGTTTGTTGGGCAACCTGGCTTGGGTGTGTGGAGGAGAGCTGACAGGGGTCAGTGCAGCCACATATCACCTGCAAGATAAGGGGGGCATGCTAGCAGGAATGGGTGATGAGGGGTAAGGCGGTTCAGTCAAGTTCACCTGGTTAGGTTTGTCAGGTGTGGTAAGTTTCAGGGTTAGGAGAGTGGAAGGGGGGGGGGCAGGATGAGACACATAGCACTGGTAAGATGATAGCATGGGGAGGGTCATGTTATCAGGATTGGGTGACTAGGGGTATGATGGATAAGTCAAGTTTACCTGATTAGCTTTGTCGGGAGAGCTGAAAGGGAGCAGTACCAGATTCATATCACTTATTAAAATAAGGGCAGGGGGCATGTTAACAGGGATGGTTGACTTGGGGTAAGGAAGTTCAATCAACCATAAGCATTTTCAAGTAGAAATGACTTATTATTTGAAAGTTATTTCACTTGAGCTCACACTTTCCACACATTTTAGGGTTCTTCCATAAAAGGTAAAGAAGGAAATGGTATTTAAATTGGATTGGGAAAGTGGAAAGAGTGAGATTGGAGGATTCATGGTCAACAAGTATTTACTTTTAATGTACAGGTTAATACTAATAGTATGGCAATGTATAGAACCTTAAGACAAGAAATGTAAGTCAATATATCTCTTTCATTGGACTGAAAATGAATGGAAAAAATTGTTCATGTCACAGCATTATCTTGAACATAGGCAAAAACTTTGTAAAAGATTAATATTTGACCTGTAACGCAGACAATGGCCCTAACACAAAGGTCCGTGCTCAGCTCATAGCTTATCTCTACCACAGTTCATTTAAAAGATCTTCAAATTTCCTGATACACAGGAAATGTGAATTCAGTATGCTTAGTGTTGGCTATTTAATCATCTCTCCACCTCCCCTCCTCGTCCTTCCTTTCTCCCTGTCAATATTTTTGTGCAAAGAGTTGTCTAATTCACAGTAGGTTTTTTTGGTAGAAAATGATTCAACAGAATCAGAAACCAAACATAAAAGAATGAATAATTGCAATGTAAAGCACTTACAATCATAATCTACAAACGTGACTGTCATCATTATTCATTATTAGTTCCCATTGTTTAAAGGTGGTTCTGATTTTCTTCTTTCTGCATCATGCATCAACAACTGTATTGAACCCATACAATAGATCTATTTTTATTCGAGACCTGTATTATGATTTGCTAGGTAGGATCTTGGAAAAGACGAGTTTAAAGATAGAAAGTGTCCTTGCTGTTCCTACAAAGGATGTTAGGGTAGATTTAAATCAAACAATGACGAGGAGATGATGCACGGTCAGGTGTCATTCAGGATAAGGTGAAGACCTGCTTCCTTAACAACTGAACAAGGATACTAAACATGTTTGAGATCATAAACAGAGAGCAGACTTGACTCAGTGACCTTATTCAGCATGAGCTGTTTTATTCAATAATATCATTCACTATAGGCCTGTCATCATCAGCTCGAGTTTGCCAAATAGCCCGCTATTTCTGATTGTGGAAATTAGCCTGAAGTTACAAATCGCATTTTCATCAGCTCGAAACTTGAGCTCGAGAAATAAGCTTGAGAAATTTGCTCAGTGTTTGCGCATAGTGCGAGTCTTCGGGCTAGTGAAGAGGCACCGAACAAATAGCAGGCTATTTTGCAAACTAGCCAAAGATATCTTGGGAAGATTTCCCGAGCAAATAGCCCACTATTTGCATCATCACCTGCCAAATAGCCCGCTATTTCGTGATCGGACTAATTTCCCGAATCAGAAATAGCGGGCTATTTGGCAAACTCGAGCTGATGAAGACAGGCCTTATGTGGGTGTAAAAGTAGCACAAGATTGATTCACTACTCACTGGGTCAATTACTGAATTATAAAAGAAAAATGTGACGAATGATTTCATCTTCCTATTTTCTACATTATTGTCTTCAGACATACTTCATTCCTAACTGCTGGTCTTCATCTCATTTTTCATCTAATAATAATAATGAGTAATAATCATATCTCTTCCTCTTGTCTAATGGTTTGACCAATCATTATTGCTGCCACAGACAAATGTCGCTGATTTAAAGAAAATCTCATGCTTCTATTGTCAAAAAAGGAAATACAATTTCACCCTCATGAATGATTAAATACATATTGGCATTTGCATTATGCACTCCATATCAAACCATTCTTCTTAATATCTTGCAGCATATACAAGGCCTACTGACTGAAACCATGATTGATTTAACACCTTGCCTATGTCAATGACCTAATTCATTACAAAAATGTCTCTTTGTTCACATGAGGAAAACCTGGATGAAACTTTCTAAATTAACACCTGTTGACCAGCGACAGACTGAGCAGACTAATCACACACCCTGTTCAGATGAAGAAATACAGACGGTATCCTTATACATTGCTTTTACTTGTGTGAATTGACCCCCAAAAGAGTAAGGTGGCAAATGAGAAGTATTCTATAGAAAAGTGTTTTGTTCAACTTTATAAATCATTTATTGTTTTCACAATAATAAAAAAAAATTGCTAATGCCCTAGCTGTTAGTTACAAGGCATGTGTTCCTCAAAAGGTAATAAACTAGGCCCACCTCTAATGCCAACAGGAAATTTTCTATGCAATACATATAGAACGTTTCTTAATCTCATTTTGCCCATTGTAAATTCAGTACAAGGAATGCAAAAGGAATTTCAGAGCAATAATTTTATTTCAGTTTGATTCAATTTATATTTATATTCTAGAGATACAGGTCGCCATTAGTTTGAGAAATGAACTTTTGTTGATCAATAAAAGTGACCTGATTACATTATGAGAAATATGTCATATAAAAGGTTTGTTATTGCAGATTATAGTGTAGCAATGTAGGTCAATTCCTTAGTTTTATTCAGTGAGAACAGGGAGTTAGGATCTCCCTGGTGAAACCTTCTTTATCCTCCTACACCTAACATAGTTTAACACAACACATTTCATTTATATAGCTGGTAAAAAGACACAGTATTGCCTGGGATATAGACTACCAAACAGTTTTCAAATGAAAGAAACATTTGTCTCTTTTAACTAGAAACAAATAAATCTATTTCATTATTTTCATAAGTTTTCTACTGTAGATATGAATATAGTGATACTTTTGAAAAAATGGTTACAGCCAATTAATCATCACATATAAGCTTCAGATACATGTGGTAAACTCTGCATAAGATTAGTTTCATATTGCCAATACACAATCCTTCAACATGTTTGCCTAAGAAAAAGAAAACAGGTGTAACTGTTTAAAAAGCATTATATTAAAATATACTTCTTCATAGAATGTCTTTAATAAAATTCTCCTTCTGGGTTTTTAAGATTTATAACTCAGATTGGTTTTATTTTTCAATTTTCAAATTAATGATGAGTTTTAAAAATATGGCAATTTTCAGTCTAAATTCTATCCAGGCAACAGCACATATAGTCAAAACCACATGACAGTTGGAATGCTAGGAATAAAATGTTAAGTTTCCTTTTCTCCATCTTTCCTTTTCTATGCCATTATAGGAGCCTACATTGAGCTTAGGTTCATGGTTACCTCTTAAATTAGATTGTGTTGTTTGTTGGAAGGTTTAGAAGCTCAATTGTTTCAACGGGTCCACGATGGTCATCAGGGCATTGAACTTTACTGAAATCTGTGAAACAGTTCACACCAACGAACCATGCTGTACATCGTTACAGGCAGGAAACATGTGTTTAGCATCACTGTTAACATGTGCCTCCCAGGTTGATAGGTTAAAGACCTACCATAATTACACAAAACTTTTAAAACTGTGATAAAAATTGTAATGAATTAGCACCATACAGATTACCTTTCTTTCCTTCTATGATTATAAAAAGAAAATAATCAAACTAATCCTAAGAGTAAACCTCACATCTACAAAAGATACAGTGTAATAACCACTAAGAAAAACAAAATAATTTTACAGAGAAAAATGATTTCCTTTAATGATTGAGATTAAGACCATTGTTTGATAATTTTCACATAATTTGAAGGACATTATAGGAAGTGGTACAAGCATGTGTAACAGCTGTAGTAGTACATGGGACTACCCTACAGGTCATTCAACCAAAGTTCATATGCCAATGGAAAATTACTTGCCCAAGATATTTTAGTACTCAAAATTGAATAGAAAGCAGGAGATGTTAAGAAAAAGAACCACAGTATCCTTTTTTAGCAAGAGATGAATTTTATATCTAAAAGTTATTTAGGGTGGTAATATTTACACTAGCGTGTTTATATTCAACAATATAAAGAGGTTGCCTACCATTGCCTGTTATCATTATTGAGAGAGTGTATCAATTGTCTTGTTTTCTGTCCATATCTTGTTCTTCAAAACTATCCTTAAATTCTAAATATGTACACTCAGTCATTCTCATCTGTATCTATTTATTTGGATGAAAACATCAACACAAAGAGACTGCACCACAACTAAACTTGTCAATGTGGCAAATATTTCTACTGAAAATTTCTATTGCAATTCACCTTGGTTACCTATTGCCTTCCACAGGTCATTGACATGTTACAAGGGTCATTGCCCTTTTTTAGAACTTGCTTTTGAGGAAATATGCATTTTCTTGTACTAATTCCTTTCCAGTATAATTCAGTTTATTCAGTAATACCTTCATACCTTCTTTGAAAATACTTTTTACATGCCTGCACACAAAATCCTGTAAAATCATGAAAATTGTATCAGAATATAATAATAAATATTTTTACAAATCTACAACCCTGCAATCAAAAGATTGAATTGTTGCTTTATTCCTTTTAATCTTATTAAACAAATTTTGCTGCAGTTAATTCCTTGAATCATCAATACAAGGGCAATGAAAATATTAATCTTTTAAGACTTTTATTCATACTTATTCATATTGAACCAGCAAAGCAATGCAATCAATGAGAGCTTTTGGTTTCTCAGATCCAACTTTGGTATGTCAACCTCATACCAGTGAAGTTCATTGACCAAGGGTACACACACACACTTCCCTTCCAAGAATTTGTCTTGTTTTGATGGTGAATGCTAGAAACATGCCTAAGGCATCATCAAATCCAAGGGTATCTTACATGAACCCTACAATATGGACCGACTCCGGAAGGAAATACAGACATATGTTTCCATTTGTGGTTTATACTAATTGCTGTCTGATGATATTTGGTGTTCATCAGTGCTAAAGGGGGAGGAGTCATTTCCTTGATTTGTTTATTATGACTGACAAGATTAACAAGAAACCTTTTCCAGGTCTCTTCATACTTGAGAACACCCCCCATTTTAATGTTTACTCACCCAAGTATGCAAAATGAAAAACAGATCAACATTATTTTGATAAGGAAGAAAGGGGTGGGGTAATCCTTTTCCAAACAAGTTATTATGACCCCATGGCAACAGGCGAAGAAAAAAGGCAAATGTCACAATGCTTCTAGCACTAGGAGGTATCTTCATTTTTAAAATAAATGATTTATAATAGGTTCCTCCTCAATTGTTTTACCAAAATATGAAGTAAACAAATAACAACATCAACAAAAGATTGAATGTCTCTCTCTCTGTATTTTTTTTTTGGTTCACCAGACAACATATGCCATCTCATAAATGTTATCTATTGTGACTATCAGATCACATTCCATAACTTACTACACTATTCATTCTGATTAGCACATCACATTCATCACTTGCCAAAAAATGATTTGCTGAAGGCTAAAAGGGCTTTGGCGCTACATGAAAGTGTTTAACTCAACACCCTTCTCGCTCTGAGCATATTATATGTTGATATATAACAGGTGCTTAGTTTACATTACCAAGACAGTCATCATATAGAAAATGTGGTTGACTGATTGGTCAAGCTCAAAGGTCAAGTCTAGCTATCTTTCTAAACAGGTGAGTGCGATAGGACTTGATCCAAAATTGTAGAGAATGCCAAGACCCATGACATTTTATTCATAAAGATACCCTATCCATGTGTAAACCTGCCTATATCACACTCAATCTATCAAAGACTCAAGATTAAGATATTTAATGTTCTTGGTATTTTTCCAACAATAAGGTCTAGATGAGAGCTGATCAGATCAATCTTCTATATTGCGGTTTGTAATCCTAACCCTACACCTAATCTAAATCTGAAAGGTAAGACCAATAGTGTGTAGAACCAGTGGTGCATAGGACCAAATGTGCATAGGACCAATGTTGCATAGGACTATTATTAGGGCCTAGGACCAATGCTGCATAGGACCAGTGCTGCGTAGGACCAATGAAGCATATGACTAATGATGTATAGGACATTAAACACAGGTTGTTACCCCAAGTCACATACAATGTCAACATAGCCCCCTTCTGCTCATGTTGAAACATGCTTTGAAACATGGCCTCACACAATATGAACATTGAACATAATTATAGCAAGAGAACAGGGTTATATCAACAAGTTTTCAGGCATGAGCCAGAGAAAGGGAACTGCACTTTTCATAGGTTAACAGGTGTATCCAGACACAGTGAGATGGAGGATGGGAGTAGGGTATTTGAACAGGAGAGTTTATGGACAGGTGAGGATTGATGGGAAGGGTTGGTTTCTTGATGAGGGTTATCAACAAATCATGCAACAAGTGCAATACTTGAAATATTGACAACAAGTGAGTCCATCCTACAACCTTCAGTTTCATCCCCCCCCCCCAAATTACGTCCTGTGGCCTGAGAGTTTGACAGTTTCATGTAGCTTAAAGAGAAGGTTGAGTTCTGGGAAGAGGTGAAAAATAATTTGTGAGCGTTATTATTGTATTATACGAGTGTGGAAGAACATCGGATAAAACATGTTCCCTGAAAAGCATGGTTCTTTAAATGCCTTAATATTCTAAATATGACATGTAACATCATAAAAATCGGGACAGATTTTTATTCCATATGTTTGTGTAGTCCCATATACATCTTTCTGTGTAAAGTGCTTGTAACTTTACCAAGACTGGGCCAAATTTCTTATAATTTTGATGATTCCAGAACCTTGCAGTACACACCAATACCTATATATGCTAGATGATCAACCTTTTCTGATCGACTCCACAACGTTTCTTTCACAATGCAATCGCATGACCAGAACTCAACTTTACCTTTAAGCCATCGGTAGCAGGGTTTGATTATTTTGGCGCTAGGCCTCAGTCAACATGTCTGTGAATGTGGCTGTCACTAAGATGGGGCTGATGTGATATTGGATTCTGTAGCGACTCATACATTCGCTCTACTTTTATTGTACATTCATGTTCACAGTAATTTTCCATCATGTTACTTATTTATATTCATTATTCGGACCACGTGTGTTTATCCCTCCAATCGCGCATCGTGGTTCCGCGCACCGCTCACCCCGCGTACTTTCAACGCCACGAGGTTTTCTGCACTCCCGCTTACACCTCGGTCGAGTCAACAACTCCTGCATCTATCTTCAGTTGAGTTACACGTCTCTGCATGATTTTCTCTCCGGGCTGAGTCTTTTCCGTGCCTATCACCTCTTTTACGGCACGTCAACTCTTTCTCTGCCGTCTTCAACGGGATGGCAGTCTCCCAGTGGAACAGTATAATCGGGACCGACAGGGCGCTTGATTCTCCGCTGGGAGCTGCCAGTTTCTTCGTTCGGTAGCTCTTTTCCCACACGAGCTCGACCTCACCGTAGTTCGTCTGACAGTTCATCACTGAGTTCGACTCACTGCAACTCTGATGAATTTCACCATCAAAGTCCGGCTCATTCATCGAGCGACTCACTGCTCAGCATTACCACCGGCCTTTGATGTCCGCATTTTCTTCTCTGGCCTCCCGACATCGAGCGACTCACTGCTTCGTCTTCGAGCGCCACATTTCTTCTCTTCTCTTCTCGCCTGAGAGCTTCTTCATCATCATCATCACGAGCGTCAGCGTCGAGATTCTTCACGGCTCTTCAGCCACGACAACGAAGTTACATCTCCGCCATCAAGCCTCCGCACCATCATCGCGTGAGCCCCTTCCTTCGTTTCATCCGTCATCTTCATTGGACTTTCGACTTCATTTCCATTCTGTCGTAAGCTATATTTATTCATTACATTTATACATGTTCATCCTCATCTATGTCCATTCAATGTATCTTCGTGCAATATTCTCATTCAGCTGATTCATATTCTGAATCCTTTATTTGCTCGCATGACTGCACTTTGCAAGTGTTTAGTCTGCAGTTTATTTACCTCAATAAAATAACGAAAAGGGAATACTTTTGTTACTGTATTTTATTGTCAGTGCAACCTTGCTTCCTCGTAGCTAAAATAAAAATAGAGTTATGTTGTGTGATTAGTGAACACGCTTTTACAATCTTTCATTCACAATTTCCCACACATACATATCTCTACAATTCTACTCCACAGTTGGGATTGATATTACAAGTACTGGGGGAGATTGAATATTTCCCCAGCAGCTCCGTCTATCTTCTCTAAATATTGCGATGCATGAAGGGATGTGGCAGGGGCCAAAGATGTTGGGCAAGAGAGATATCTGAGATAGTATATTACAAGAAAACTGAAATGATATGAGAACTATGGCCTACTTTACTGTGATCTGAAATTTGCTCTGAACAGTTTCTCTAGCTTTCAGCTTTCTTTTATCAAAGACACGGGGGTTACCATTGGCGTTTTGGTGAGATTTAGGGCTACAGCTATGGTTGAATATAATATTGGGTCCAGGGATGAAGTAAAGAACTCATTTAGTGTACAGAATCGACCGTTGAGCCCAAACAAGCCAGCTTCATTCAATTCATGCTACTGAGGCTTACACAAAAAATACATTGATTGGGAAGAAAGGATATTATTACAAATGCAAAAATCATTTCTTTACAATTTCCTTTGGAGTTTTAGTAAATGCAGCTTAACTTGCAGGCACCATCCAAACAACCCATTCCCTCCTAGATTCTCTAGGATTCTCCAAGTTTGTAACCTCTCTGTCATTAAATCCACACATGTGGCCGACTGCTTGGCTCCCATTCCTCCTAATAGAATATGATACGTGACACAAAATATTTAGCTAGCTACACATCTCACTCTACACACAGACAGCCTGGTCTTGGACCCCTTCAGACAGGCCTGACATGCCTGACCCTTTCACCGGGATATCAAGGAAATCATTAGCTTTTCATTTCTCTTTCCAAGAAGCATGAATTTCATGAAACAATTTAAAAAAAACTCTGAATTTCATTTGATAGATACCAATCTCCTTAAGTATCCCTCAAAATTTCCAGCAGCAGAAGACATATGAGAATATGAGTAGATATGTCTTTTTTGAAGACAATTAAACAGGAATTATTAATTTGAGTACAAAACAGGCATAAGCTTTGTTTTCATAAATCTGTCAAATTTACTATATTTTGAGCTTCAATAGCTAGAGTTATAAAGCCCCCCAAATTAGTGTATTAAAATAAGAGAAATATCATTATCGATATCAGTGTCAATGCCAGGAGTATTTGGAGAATATGATCAGTAAGTATGATTTATGGCTCTACAAACAAGTACGGACAGACATAAATTCAGAAATGCAATGATGGGTACTAGAATCATTCCCCATTACAAAATTAATTATAAACTGATTCAAAGCATGGCTTGCCAGAACAGTTCCAGCCTGGTCAGTGAAACAGGGTGGGTCAGATATGTACAAGTCTCAAGGGAGATCGCAGCCCTGGCTTTCACCAGCATGGGTAGTTCCAGATACTCTTGAGCCCATATATATCATTGGTGAGACAGAAGGAAACAGGTGGAATATGGAATCATATCATCTCCAAGGGATCGTAAATCATTCAATGCTTCAGGAGATGGGAAATGAAAAACATGTCCTTATTTCCAGATACTCTAATATATGGCCTTGTAATTTATGTCAAACCTTCACACCATGACCACCAAAGCTCTCATTGCAACTATTGTTTCCCTGGTACACTTTGTAGTAATAATAATAATAATAATAATAATAATAAAACTGTGCTTGTAAAGTACAGGTAGAAGGCAAGGCTCAGCTGCTCACATCATTTCTATTCAGAAGTCTGCGTCGCCTGAATTAATATATGACTCTCAAAAACAAAACAGTCAAAAGCGAAGAAAAAAGATTCACCTTTGACCCTTCTCTTATTAATAATGTCATGCGCATCGACAGGCAGACAGTACTAATGACAACGCATTTACCTCTCCTTCATTTTCTCTTTTTTAAATCTATTTTGCAAGTAAATCCAGGGTTGCGTGAGTCACACACAATATTCCACACTGAGTTCAATTTAGTTGCCTCGATATCCGTTTCAGTTGACCAGTTACCAGGGCAATATTTGTTGAGCCATGGTAAAAGTCTTACTTATAAAAAATAGTTATAGTCATTCAATTTATTATTCAATGTTATAACATAGCATGTAGGACTATGGAAAGAACCAGCTAAAGTCTTACGAGACGAATAGATGCATGCGGTTGTTCAGTCTAATTGGATAGACTCCAACGTCAACTCGTACATTAACTTAATTTCCATTATCATATCCTCCTAATTTCCCTCCCTCCAGCTGTCAGTCTGTAACCAATCATGAAGGAGTAGTAGCAAATTGAAAAACTTCTTTCAAAATGTTGCCTTGTTAACTAGTATAAAGTCAGAACTTCTCATGAATCTAGACCAATCGCAAGTCTCTCAAAATTGTTTTGTGATTTGCAAAAATTTCTTACCTCAATGGCTGTCATTATCCATTTGCAAAAACTCTGTCTCAAGGTTTCTCATCTTACAATTATGATCATGATATGACCCACTGCATTATGCCTATGGGCCCTTTTTTATTTACTACATACAATGTGGAGTATTCATGTCTCAAAATATAAAACTGTATAAATTCTTGTTAGCATTATTGCTAGTTCACATAAGGATCTATATTCTAGCTCCAGGGGTAAATGGTTGACCCCCTTACCTGACCCCCCTGAGACACACCCATGGGCATTATAAATGCACCTGTTAGGATTCATCATACCTCCCTCAGTTAGGATCATATCACATTGGTTTTGGCAATGAGGATCTATAGAGGGCTGCAACTCATTAAGGTTAGGTACTCACTACAAACAGATTAGTCTACAATACCAGACGCTAAAAGCATATGTTTATGAGCTACTATGGTGACAAACAATCTCTCGGCCTACTGCCCCTGGTTGTTGAAAAAGAAATTATAGTCAAATTCAAAGTAAATTTAAACCCTTTTGTTTTCCTAAATCTAGACATATTAAAGTGTTTTGTTTTTTTTAAACAAAGCAATAATTATTTTCAGTCTCCATGCTCATGCTTTTTGCAAGCCATGGGAAAGATTAGAATTGGTAAAGAAAATGGACAATTCAACATCTATCACTATCAGTCCAAAAAACTCTCTCTTATGTCTTATGACTGTATTCTAATGAAATTATAAAAAACAGTGCAATGTAAGAGACTATATCTTAGAGCACCATATGCATGTACCATCATATTCTCTGCATGACATGGAACATACAGAGAATAGGATAACATATGGTGAGCTAAGGAAAGATATGTCCTTTTCTATAATTTATTTGGCATGTAGCATAAACCATGAACACCATTAAATGAGCATCAGTGATGAATTCATTACCATGTTTTAAATTTAAATGGTGATTACAGATTTCATCACTACTTGAAGTGTCAACTTGACAGATTTACTCTATCACATTTAATAGTAACAAGTGAGGTGCTCAGGACATTTTTGAGGCACATCTGAGTATGCTACGTATAAGCAAAATATAAAATGAAAAAGCAATGAGTTACATAAAAAGAAATGTGTGGGTCTATTGCATTTTTTGAAAGATAAGTTAATTTGATGATGTATGTTTGGCAGCCACATCCCATGTAACTCAGTGGTAAATTGCAAGTGTTCAGTTCAGTTCAACCACAAAAGAGGAAATACGGCTCATACTTTTATGTCAAGGACAATATTTTTTTTATTTTCAAGAATATTCACTGCAAGCATATCTATTTAATTTTCCCCAGATTTCTTTACGCATTCACACAGGTGCCCCCACCCCACCATTAGTTCTTTTGGTGAATGGTGAAGCACAAAATATCAAATGTTTCATTTATCATGAATCAATCTCACTAAAGGCCCCACCCAACTTCTATTGTCCTTAAATGGCTGTAAGCAAATCTAATACTCCATTTCCTTTCTATATACATGTATATATTTTTAATACATTAATTGAAGATCTACTGTCTGCTCTTATATGGAATTTAATACATTCACATTTCACACACAGTTCTTTTATAGTATAAGATTATATCAACATGCTGTAACTGCCTCCTTATATAAAAGTAAGAAATTGATGAATGAATAAGAAATATTAAGGACAGAAAATCCACAAACCTTTATAACCACAAACTACATTAACAGAGCATTGTATGGGTTAATAACTATAAGACCAATGCAGTCAGGCAAATGAACCCAAGTGAACACCAGGTTTCTTTTTATATCTAGGTCAACGTATTATAACCAACTGTTTCATCCAATTTCAAGCAGCTGTGCCATTTGTCATTCTCATCTCCTATATCAACCAATTTTCATCCCTATAACTGAATCACTGGCTCTCTGAATCATATCATCCTTCCCCTTTCTCACAGTGTCACAAATTGTCTCAAGCAATTCTTATTTATTTACCCTGAAAAGCGCATAACAGCTGAAACAAATTTCGGTCCATTTGCAGAAAAACTACTTGCTCTATAGCAGCTGATGTATTGAAAGATTACCTACACTGTACATAATACTGAATCAGCTTTTCATAAATCAAATAAGGTATACCAGCTGTTGTTTTCTCTCCCTTTCTCTCTGATTTATCATGGATATTCATTGATAAAACAACCTATTACATCTCTTTCAGAATTCAACATTCCTCCTCATTATCTCATCAAAACCTTTAACAATCTTAAACCTCATTTTGATGGATGCTTCCATCAAGATCTTGCATTTTTATAACCTGTATTTGTCTAAACCGTTATACAACTCCCTTTGTTTCAGATGAAACTTAAGTTTTGGAACATGGTTTCATACTGATCTATTGTGAAATGGAATGTGAGCTGAGCAGTTCATCACATGAAGCTTTACAATTCCAACAATGTCTCACCATCCATCTCTGGAATCCTCAGACCCGAGGATGAAATGTTGAAATTATACAATTATCCCCCCCCCCTTTTTTTTAAACCTTGTACAAGAAACCTCGGCTTATTGAAATAAGTAAGTGCGCACACAAATACGGTGAGGTATCTATTTGGTTACAGAGAATTCTCCAAGTTACTCTGTAAGTTATAATGTAGAATTTGGTGGCAGAATTCAGCCATTTTCAGGTTGTTTCTATTTCAAATTTATGAATATGGAAGGACAAAATCTAAAAAAAGAGCAACCCACATTTCAATTTGTAGAAGTTATGAGCAATATGTAGGCTTACTTTTTCTTCCGACAAGTATCCCTACATTTATGCATATTGATTCGGACACATTTTGAAGGTTGCCTTGGAAACCAAAGCAAGGAAAGAAACCAGAAACTAGAAGGGAAGTCAACCTCAAGATGGCCTACTCAATTAACACCCTGCATTAGAGCTTTCTCATTGCATCTACACAGCTCCAGGTGGCAGGAACTATATCAACATAGCCAAGAGAAATGATATTACATAATACACATGACCTTATATTCTGAGATAACACATGTTCTTCACCTGTCATGCAGTCACTAATAGCATTGTGAAATGAAAGAAGATCACTACAATGGCTCATTAGAGAGAGGAAAGACAGCTTTCCTACAATTAGATGTAGGCTGCAAATAGCAAAGACTATTTATCACAGCAACCTTGCATTTCAAAAATTAGAAAATATTTATGAATGTAAAGTATTGGTTTATCATTATCGAAACAACAGTAATAACAACAAAACCTATCCACTGCAGATTTCCTCTATTCTCCTTTTATACACATTTCTCCCTTTTTTCACTATAAATCACACTTTGTACTTTCTGAATGTGTTCTACTACATGAACAACAGGTTGTATTTCAACTTTTATGATACATCTTGCACAGATGTTTGACTTCATTAGTTTTTTTCTCTTAGAAAGGTACGCTACATCCTGCCATGTTAGTTCAAAAAACGAGAACATATCCCAGTTTAACTAGGTCAATCATTATCAGATCATGAAAAGACCAGGCGTGTCACTTATGACTAATTCATTCACGTGTTCCAGAGTCATGTGCACTCTTTAAGCCCTTACCTCCAGTCCCCCACCCCCAGTACACCCCTTCAACTCCTACCTCACTCCCCTTCCTTCCTGCTCATATCACACCCCCCCCCCCATTAACATTAAAAATCATTTATCTAGATAACCGCTGCCACTCTTTATTTTTCAACTTTTTATCTACAAGTTGAGAAACAATTCCAAAGGCGAAAAGTTTTATTGTAAGGGTATAGTAACAATGGCATGGGCCTGAAAAACACCATTCTCATCACAGAAACATACTCTTCATAAAAACTCAGTCACAATTCAGGATTTTGCATCATTCTACAATTTGAATATCTGATATGAAATGCACAAATCAGTGTGGTTAGGACTTAGAGCACATTTGATGCGCACAAAAGTTAGGTTCTACTGTCATGGTTTAAGCCTACCCCTTATGATTTGTCACATTCAGAATTAAAGAAAAAGTTATTTATAGGAATAATGCATTAAATTCCTATTGAAGTTTTCCAAATAGTAAAATCAACAAAGAATTATCTTTTTCAAAAACCTGCATCGAGGATATTTGCAGATAATTCAACAACAGGGGTTCAGGTTTAATACTCATTACATTATGAATATTACTCTGTCACTAAGGCAATGTGACTTATCAAGAAAGAGGCCCAATTTATCAAACATTCTCACTCTAACTGAACAGAGGCTAACTGAAATGGAATGAATTTCATTAAAAACTTCTTCAAGGAAGACTAAGGCAGCAGCATGTCATCACCAACCCTAACACCTGTTATGCTGATGACAGAAATCAAGTTGTTTGCCAATAAACATGAGAAAGAATAAAGAACATGTAAGGCAGACAGAAACATGGCTGGAGGTGCCAAGTTTATATTTCTGTCCTTTATAAAGATTATCCTTCTGAAAGAAGAGAAGAAGCAGCTTTGGAAATTGCTCAAAGAAAGTTAAAAATAAGATGTCTTTGATTCTACCACACATATTGAGAAGTCCAAACACATTCCTAACTTTCGATGATTCTTTGTTGGTTTGCATTTAATTTGTTTGTGATTGACTTCCTATTAATGTTATTGATATTCAATTGTGTGCAAGCATACCCATATATATGCATCTGTTGTTTGAAGTAAATGTTATATCAAATTCTTCAAAATTAAAATCATCTTATAAATTATGAGAATGCTATTAAAGTTTCTTGACCTTTTCAATCACTCTCACTTCTCATTAGACACTAGCATTCTTTCTTTCTTTCTCCCTCCCTCCCCTCTTCTCTATTTTGTAATCAATTTTCCTCTCTCTCTCTCTCTCTCTCTCTCTCTCTCTCTCCCCCATCTCCTCCTATCTCTCATCTCCCTTTTTTGGGGGTATTCTCCATTTGTATCTACTTTTCTTTCAGACCTGCCTTTGCTGTTTTTCTATAGGTCCCTTGACTCATATGCAAGCCAGATGTGGCTGCCATGACAGATTTACTAGGTGTATCTAAAGTAACTGCCACAAGCAATAACATAATACAAGCATGACACAAAACATTCAATCATGGCCACATTCATGGGCTATCTTTCTAGGGAGATATAAAAGGGCCATTCACACACAGAACAATTTGAGTTCCAAAAATCTATTCTTACATCACAATCAGATTATCACTACTTAATGAGTGAACAAAACAGATCTAATTGCTAGAATTTCTTGTTCACATTGTGTTTTGTGCACATTACATGCACATGAAAGTCAGATGAAGAACATTGATTTTGAACAATCTCCAGAAAGTGATATTAGAATGATGATTCACATTTGTTTTTACATATTGCTAGAGTGTGAATAAGTCTTATATGAAAGAAGTAGCCAATGGAAAGCATCAACGTTGTCAATTAAATTTATTCTTGAAATTACATTCCTTTAATAATTCTTTTCAGAACTAAATGACTCAAACTATTGCGGGATGTCATACAACAGAATTTTTGCAACAGTGATATTATATACTTTCAAATATGACAACATTCAAAATCAAAATATATACTAATTGTTAAAAACATTACATTTATTCTTGTTATTTGCCAGTAGCTTTTGTCTTTATCATTCCAAATGTGTGTAATTTGGAGGAAGTTTGCAATTGTCTCCAGCACAATGTAGGCCTACTTGTCTGGTTTTACAATGATTTTACTTAATCATATATTTCATCATTTTATGTAATGAATAACAGTTATACAGTATCAACAATAACTTTAGCTTGTCCTAGTTAGAGCATTACAAATTAAAGAAATACACAGAGTTCCCAGCTGAAAGCGATTTTTTTTTTTAAAATCAAAGCTAGGCTTAAAGATAAAGACCAGTTTTGGTTATGCGATTGCACTGTGAAAGAAACGTTGTGGAATCGATCAGAAAAGGTTGATCATATAGTATATGAGTATTGGTGTGTACTGCAAGGTTCTGGAATCATCAAAATGATAAGAAATTTGGCCCAGTCTTGGTAAAGTTACAAGCACTGTGCACAGAAAGATGTATATGGGACTACGCGACACATGCGCGCACGTGCGCAATATCTATTTGGTCCCACTAGATATAATAATTTACCAAATATATCAATTAGTAGGCGGTTTCCCGTCAAAATTGGTATCATCACGTATTAGTCAAAACATATTCTTTCACATGATTGGTAATGAGAGCTTTCATTTCATTTTTTGAGAGGGGGGCGTTTCCAAAACTGGCCTTTACCTTTAACATAAAACATCATCCTTATTAATTTTCCTTTGTCATCTCATCTGCTTTACATCTAATGGATTACTGGCAACAAATGAAAACCAGAAGAAAAATGTAACATTTCTTCAACAAAGCAGAGCGCAACATACCTCATGTATACTTAACAATATAGTTATGATGAGAAATATGTTATCAATGAACCCTCGCTTAAGAAAAATAAAATTCCTGCACCAGATAATGAGACTAATATCAAAGGCATAACAACTATAATATCCTACAAAAAATAATAGCACTAAAACAGACTGGCACATCTAACCTTGGTTGTAAATTATACTTGATGCAGACCAGATGCCTTGTGGGTAATTTAAGGCAGTGCTAGTGATGGTTACATGGACCAGACTTTGAACTCGAGTTTGAGAAGAAAAAATCTGACAATAAATCACTTGACAATATTGGAGTTTACAAAAAAAGGAACTCTGGTTTTGCTCATTTTGGTTTCAGATTGGTATTCAACAGGAAGATACAAATTTGTTTACCATAGATAGGCAATGTATTACTATAATCCTGTTTCAGATTTGCAAAAGTTTTATGCAACAAAGTTATATTGAATCACAACTGGCACAGCACTCATTTTTTTTTAATTCACAAAAGTTTTCTTGTCTTTCAAATAGCTCTCGTTTATAAATCATGACTTATACGTTGCTAAGGTTTCTGGGTTTACAGTATCTGAATTTCTTCTTTCTTCAACTATCCAGATCTAGACTGTCCAGATCTATGATGAGCTACTTAATTATAAAAGCAAAGTTTATTTTCAGGAAAAATATTGACACTATTCCTTGAAGGAAATCATGAGATAATAAAGCATAATATTTGATTTAATATTGAAATGCATGTTCAATTTAATACACTCATTTCAATGGGTTGTTGGCGAACTTGTACTTAAGACGGTTTCATGAAATGCTGCCCTGGTCCGTCGCTTTACTCGACATACTACTGAAATAATAATGTCAACATAGGATTATTGGTGCATAGGACCAATGGGGTGGGGTGTAATCCCGGTGAGGGATATAGAAATGACTATATCTCTCTCTATATGATGTATTTAAAACCCTGTAAACCTGTAAAACTTACTATGATAAGAACAAATGTATTAATTAAGATAGTTATATATTATGTTCAAACATTAGTATAATAATTTTTGGTTCCGTAATTTACCATAGAAGGAGACTCAGATGTGATTTACATACTGCTGCCCAGCTGACAGATTTGCTTGCGTGAGCGGCTGAGCCCTCAAACACGTGGCTGTAATACCCCCACACACACACACAGTCACAAACACACCATCTGAACAATCTTTATATTTATGGTTTAGATTTGACCCATGACTTTGCCAAAGATAGAAAAACACATATTTCCATTATTGATGTACCAGACTTGTATTCCTAACCCATTCTTTAGCAGGGACAGTCCTTTTCCCTTTCCCTGGCTGCCTTTCCTGTTGCGGTGGATTGAGAGAAGGACGCCATGTTTCGTTTCCTGCGTGATGCACATATCTCTGGCAAACACGTGGGGAATCATTTGGAGGGTGCGCTGCTCTGTGATTAAAGGTCAAGTATGGCGCACAGGCAGGCTGGCTGGCTGGCTGGCTGGCTAGACTAGGGACTCATCATTCACAACATTCTGTGGTGAGTTGGTTTTTGTCTACGGACTGATAGGACTTGATCAACTCTGGAAGTGGCTACGGGGACAGGTCACACTTCTATTCCAACTTCAGATGGGAATACATACAACCTTGGATGCATATTTTATCTAAATAAACTCACATTTTGATCTGTTTGATTCAAATTTATGTCTAACTCGCTAAACTGAGTTAGGTCAAAAGGTTACAAAGTATTTCAGGAGAAGCCAAGTACCATACAACATCAATAATTTACAAGATACAGTTTAATATTAATATTCATCGTCTACCATGAGACAGAATGGCATTCATTTTGGGCAAAAATAATGTCCTTCTGGCTCTCATGTACTGTACACCCTATCATCATGTTTATGCATTAGTCCTACATATTGTAAGCCATGTATTCTATATTATTGATGCCCTGCCTACAAGCAACTTGCTTATTAAGGGTATCCCTCCATTTTTATGTTTATATTGTTATTTTAATACAATGTGTCAATATTATTTTATATTTGTTCTTTTTTTAAAGATGGAAAATAAAATTGAATTGAATTCTCAATGTTCAAGTTTCTCCATTGTGACAAGCAATCAAGGGAGCTGCATTCAAGCCTACTTGATTGACATATTGTCACACACACCTTCTCTTACTAAACCACACCCATCCAATGTGTCAGGGAAATAACACCGGCAAGGTCCGCACTACCCACAGCTCACTTCCTGATAACTATATTCCAAAATAATCAAATTCTAGATAAATAAGCCTAAATGTACATAGATCTCAACTTTCTTCCTAAAAGTATTCCTGTTAAATGTTAAAGATTGAAATCGAATATTAAAGGGAAAGTTCACCCGATATTAAGTTGGTTTTAATAAAAGCAGAAAAATAAGAGAAACAAACTACTAAAAGTTTGACTATACATAAAATATATCTATGTTTCATTTTTGTGAGAAATACTTTACAAAGCATTTTTCAATTCTTGCTTCTCACACTACTCTTGACTCATTTTTAGTTCATTGCCCCTTTTTACAGTTTGCAAATGACTGAAACTAGATTAAAATGGTTTATTATTGGGTTTTTCTTTTTAAAGAGCTTGTCTTTAGCTTTCCTGAACTCTTCTGAAGTTTTTCAGAGCTTAATAACTCCTTAGCATTCTCCATTGACTGAAACTACTGTAAAATACACTTCAGCTGTGAGATTAGTCTGCAAAATGGCCACTGTTTCAAACTTTTCTAGATGTTTGAAGAGATATAAAGAATGATGGAATGTAAAATGTGAACAGAGGCTAGCTACACGTTTCAAACTTTTCTAGATGTTTCAACTTTCAACAGAATGATGGAATGTAAAATGTGAACAGAGGCTAGCTACACTGTTTCAAACTTTTCTAGATGTTTCAAGAGGTATAAAGAATGATGATATGTAAAATGTGAACAGAGGCTAGCTACACGTTTCAAACTTTTCTAGGTGTTTCAACTTTCAACAGATATAAAGAATGATGGAATGTAAAATGTGAACGGAGGCTAGCTACATTGTTTCAAACTTTTCTAGATGTTTCAAGAGGTATAAAGAATGATGATATGTAAAATGTGAACAGAGGCTAGCTACACGTTTCAAACTTTTCTAGATGTTTCAAGAGATATAAAGAATGATGGAATGTAAAATGTGAACGGAGGCTAGCTACATTGTTTCAAACTTTTCTAGATGTTTCAAGAGGTATAAAGAATAATTGAAAGTAAAATGTGAACGGAGGCTAGCTACTCATCACCTTCGACTTACATCACAGGTGGATGAATCTACATGATAAGATCATACAAGATCTTGGTTGTCAGAAGGAGTAAAAAAAAAGAGAGAGGAAGAGACATTTATAGAGAGAGATGGATAACATTAATGAGTCATTAAGATTTGACTACAGTATTTGTTCACATGCATGTGAGATGCTAGATATGTTTTTGGATTTTAGTCTCAATATTTCTGCCTCTAATACACCAGAGCAAAATTTATTTTCTTATTTGATATCTGACACTGTGACACATGACTGACAAGTATGTGTTAGTTCACTTTGGGAAATCTAAAACAGACACAAAATTAAAAGACCAAAGAGGGGGGTCAATAATATCATTCAAATTATAAAAAGGTAGATCCTTTTCATGAAAAATAAAATCATAAAACACAAGCTTCCTTCTCATCTTCTATTAAAACAATTGATATAGAACTTGATAAATGTAGCATGGACTTTTTCCCAAGATATTCTACATGTAACTAGTCTTAAGAATCAGACACAACATAATTATTGTTCCAAGTCAGCATCTGTGACTGGAGAGTGGAGACTATCATTAGTTGAAGTGACTGCTATTTTATCTTCTTCAGACAAGTGGCAAAATGCACAGATTCAGTGCTGTTCGATTTGTCGGAGGTGGCGGACTCGAAGGATGTATTGATAATGCATCACGAGGGCGCTATACATGCGACCATCTGTCCCAGATGGTACACATGGTCCGAGGCCACAGAGCAGACAAGACGAGCCACGCGGGAAAATGCTCTTTAAAAATGCACCCATGAGGACAAGTGTGTGTAGGTGTTACATGGAAATTGTGTTGGTGCATGCTGGGTAATAATGCCACCATGTTACTGATTTAGTTCAACAGATACACAATGTATTACAAAGACATAGTAGGGTATGACATTGAATGAGAGAGAGAGAGAGAGAGAGAGAGAGAGAGAGAGAGAGAGAGAGAGAGAGAGAGAGGAAGATGGACAGAGAGACAGAGAGGCAAGCAAAGAAAAGAGAGACAAGACAAGGCAAACATTAAACAGCAGTGAGTCACCTACCAAAGTATTTTTTCTCTAAACTAATTCTTGAGGAAATGGTTTTATCATGTTCATACATCTGTATGCTTTGCTGCACATTCTGTTAAAGGTGAATTTCTGCTTTCTACATAAATCGTTTAGACTAAAAGAAAAAAAATTACACTATAATGAATGTACTGTAATTAAATCCAAAAAATAATTTCAAAATAAGCCACTTGACATCTGGAACACACCCTTTTTTTAAAAAGAAATATTACAAAGGAAAAATGTTATGCCACTGATTTCACATCTTCTGAAGTAGTGCCTAAAATAACAATAGAAGCCTACTTGTCAAACTTCCCTTGAAACTTTAATCTCAATTTAACAATCCTCATTCAAAATAAACGGAAATAATGGAAGGAAGTCCTTATCTTTTCTCACACACTAATATTGCAATCCAAGCTTTAAGAACAGCGATATAAAAGAAACATACAATGTATCTGTTGTGCAATGGTCCTTGGTAATTAATTCTTCACCCTAGACAGTCTGTACTCACATCTGCTAGCTGTGTAATCCATTTATTCATCAACTCTTCTCATCCATCATCAGTGTGTTCAGACTAAATTTCATCATCGTTTCTCAGAATATCAATCCAAGTGGAGCTTTCTAAAGAATTTGTACGCACACTCATAAACTACTAGGTCTCAGCTGAGATTTTAAAAAATTAATAATAAATGTACTTCTCAATTAACATTTTATCAAGTGGAAACAAAAGTAGTTCAAGGATCTATCTCTATGGTGCACAAATAAAACAGTACTGAAGTGTTAGTTGATCTGTATGTTTTACATTGATAAGCACATGTAGACAACAATGTTAGTACTCGATACAATTATTATATACAAATTTGTAAAGAAATCTTTCATGAGGGGTATGTTTTCTTAGTTTTCATGCTGATGATATTTTGATTTCGCATCATAGTATCCTTATTCATGTGTGAATGCATAACGGATTAAAAAAGTGACTACCGGTAGTCGTAAACATGTGTATCCATTACAGCTGGACTGGATTATATCTTATTTCATGCAAACATGTACAACTAAAACAAGAAACACTTGCATAAAGAGAATATAAGAGATATAGTGGGAGTACCACCACGTTAGCCCTCAGGAGCACATTCTAAGGGTGCGTTTATGCTCACTTTTGAAGGCACAATGAGCGTTTTTAAATGCTCATCGTAAAAGCTAATCGTAAACGCAGTTCCACGGGGGTGCTGTTTATGCTACCCTTCTCCAGGCAAATTCAGGCTCTGCAGCTGGATTTGCAAACCTGCACTGCGCATGCTACGTTGACCCCGGGAGGGCGGGTCAAATTGGGGAGCGCGCTTTTTCAAAACTGTACACTGTGATATTTTTGTGTACATGTACGTTTCGCGATCTCGCACTCGATTTACGGTAATTTATTTACATCCGTGGACTTCCTACCATGGTGGAAAAGATCAACGTGTGTTTTTGATGTTTTTGTATGTGTTGTTGGCTCAGCCATGTTATTTGGTAACCGTGGTGGTGTCTCATCGACATCGTCGCACGGATTTTCACACTAACCAGAAACACGTTTATTATGACATAATTTAAAGATTGTGCGTTTATGCTTCCCCAGAAACCGTCTTTTTGGAGAAACGCCGATACAAAAACGCACCTTTTTGTGAGTTTACAATCAGCGTTTTAGATCGGCGTTTATTAGTGTTTATACGAAAATGAGAAAGGACACAACCGTGTTTTAAATGCGTAACAAAAGCCTCATTCTGGCCTGAAAAAGGTGAGCATAAACGCACCCTATGAGTGCCAAGTGTGGACTAACCCTTAATCTTGAAAGCTGGCATGGTAATGATTGGTACCCCTGCATCTTATACCATCTGGACATCTGCTAATGAAATAATGCACTCGGGAGAGGCAAGACGTTGAGGTAAGATGAGCAAAGGGATGATAGAGAGGTGGGGAGGGGGTAAAGAGGAAAGGAAGGGGTAAGAAAGGGACTTTGTGGTAGGGGAGAGGTGCAAACAGGTGAGGGAGGGGTATAAAGAGGGTGAAAGCTGAGGCAGACATTTTATTGGGTATAAAGAGGGGTGTGGTATAAAAGGGGGAAAAAGATGAGGAGTAGGGAAGAGAAGAGAAGTTGAGATGGTAACAACACTAAAAAGCCAGAGGATAGAGAGTATACAGGGGAAGATGGATGAGGAAAAAGTTCTCATCTGGAGTAAGAATAGTGATTAGTGAGAGAGAGAGAGAGAGAGAGAGAGAGGGTGGATGGGAGGTGGACTGACAGTGACACAAGAAAAAAGAAAATTGGGAGGGGGGGGGGGTCAGATTCCACTGCTGTTTTTCTGTCCAGGTAGGCCTATGTATTATAGAGCACAACATTAGAGTGCTGCAAAATTATGAGATGAAGAAATATATATAAAAAGATAGGTTGTGGGGTACATTCTGAAATTAAAGGGTGCCCAAGGTGAAAATGGTTGTGCTATAATCAAACAAGAGGCAACCATGAAAATACCTGCATTGTAAAAATGTTTTGTCATTGTAATGACTGGAATGTGTGCGCTGAACTATGTCATTGAAAACAACTCAGTGATAAAATATCAGAATGAAATGAAGTCTGCCAATTCATGGATGAAATTAAAGAAATAGCATCACTTCACATTAGAAACTGCCAAGACAGATTTATTCCTAAGGCAAAGTATCTAAAAATAAGTTGCTATCTTGCTGAGAGAGTAATTTCCCAACAGAGCACATAGCTACGTTGCCACATAACTTCTGAGGAATATTTGCCATCAAATTAATTTCCCCTCAAAATAGCGTGATTCCTTCTGTAGGTTCACACACGCACCATCTGTCCAGGAAAGAACGTACAAAAGATTCTCTTGGAGACATACTAGGAACGGAAATAAGTGTCACTGCTTCATCATCTTGAACCTTACAGCTTTTCCAGTTCCACCAGAGATTAGAGAGATCAAAAGCAAGTTGGCGGACATTTTTAACATTCTCCATATAAGCAAGGAAACACTCAAAACAATATTAACCCCAAGCGAATAGTTACTTGTAAGCAGCAAAAAAAAACTCCTTTCCTACGTCAGAGAAAAAAACAGCAGAGAAGGTGGGTAAAAGTGGGCCATTGACTAGGAAGTAATACTCACTGTTCATAGCTTACTACCAGCAGAGGGAGAATCTCTGAGTTACACCATTCCTAGTAAGGGATATTTTGAGTAAGGGCTCAAAGGAAACCAAGATTTGGACATTCAACTCGCAACCAAATCCTGCAAAAATCCTGATCGGGATACAAGCCTGTCTGACCCACAAACCTTCTCCCGCACAAAAAACACGATGGCAGCTTCTCGAAATTGGATAGTTATTGTGAACTGGTTTGCAGGATGCAATAAGTGATAACACCGAATCCCGCCCTGAATGGACTCTATTACAAATCCAACATAAGACATGCACAAGAGGGAGGTAAAGGTAATGGAATACAAGAGAGAGATACTAAAGGCTCATCACCCAGGCCAACGAGTATCACTAAATACTCTCCGCTACTCCCGCTAGTACACATCCTCATGAATTACAACTCGCAGGATTGTAATGCACACAATATATTGCATTATAAAAGCCGGCAAGTCACGCAGAGTGAAATATTAGCTAATAAATCGTCTGATATTCTTACTGTTTCAAAAGCTTTCCTTAACATTCTAATCTTAGTCTTTGTCTTTAACAACCCACTTCTTTCTCTTTCTTATACCTTATTGTGAATTTGAGTTGAATAGTTTTTTATTTTTATTTTTAAGAACTTATAAATGGTCAAGTAAAAGGTCTGGAAATTAAACTAATACTGATCAAGAACTGAAACTCAGACATACTACTGGTGCCACTCTCTCTGAGCTTCCATTTCCTCATTCAAATTCAAGCACTTTGAAAACCAGAGATACAAAAATATTCATGTTTCATAAACTTGATATATATGGATGAGACTCCACATTACTGTATTCAAAGAAGGGAAACTTTATATCAAATTCAGTATAGACAATCAGCAAAGGCAGTCAGCAATCTGAGGTGAATTTATGACAAAATTATGCATTATACTGGAGTCAAGCCAATGCTTTTGCATTTTTAATTAAAAACTTACGCAATTTTAACAATACATTCCAGACAATGTCATCCAAAAATATCTGTTTCATTTTAAGATTTAACAAGGAATTCAGTGATGATGGCAATGACTAACATATATCAAACGAACACAATGAAATATTATGCAGGGGAAGAAGGAAAAAAAAATCAAATTTTATCATGTTCGCCCAGTAAACCCACTTGTATGGCAATTTTTTTTATTTCTAAAGCAATGCAAAGGAAGGTGGAAGTTATCTGCTCTGGGCCTGAAGATCGGTTACCGGTACTCGTTATCTGTTAACAGATGACAAAATCTTTGTATACACCCAAAGAACTACCACAACAACAACAACAACTTGTCCATGACTTTCATGAGTTGTGTTAGATATGACTGTTCTCCATAAATTTAAGCCTTTATCTAAGCCTACTTTGATACCTATGTAAATCCATTACTACAGCAAAATCATAATGGCGTGTAAAGTTGCATACCAGTATAGCCCCTGTAGTATTAAACCACTGTGTTTCTCGTCTTTCATCATCCCAAGCGCCGTCCATATTAATGCGGACTCCTAGCAGGTTAAACCTTGCCAGGCTCCTAGCTTCTCTAAATCAGCATTTCATTTGAGAGTATCTAATGGTACTTAGTATGCACGCCGGATAGAGAGGTATTCAGAGAAATAAGAAACAAAAAGCGATGGATTTCAATCACCTCAGTCATACATTTTCTGCAGGAAATGCAATGGTCGCAAAACATTGCAGGCATTAGAATACAGGATGTACGTGAGAGTTTGACCAAGATAAATGGTGATGATTCTCAATTCTCATGCATTAAATATTCAGAATGAAATGTTACAAATGAGCGAGAAAAGTCCTGACTACATATGAAATGAGACAATTGCATATTTGATCAATTGGTTTTATTCAAGGGTTTATTTGTATTTTCTCCAGAAGATTAGTGGGCCTCAACCTATACTATATGTCATATACATATATATATATATATATGTATTATTTATGAAGATACAGCTGATATTACTAATATGAACTCTACCATGAAATCATGAAGCTTCCCTTTCATTTGTTTCATTATTTATGTACATCCAGTGAATTATAATGTCACTCATGCAACACAGTCTATTCTCCAGTCCTGATTATTCCTATGAACTTGAATGTGTCAGGTAAACTACCATTAACAATAGCAGGTTGTTAGCTATCATCTACAGCTTCACTCCTCCAATCTTGCCGACCAATTTCTATTCCTTCCTTCATCTGGCCTACTACTGATTGCGTTAATTAAAGTATATACAGTCCTACCTAATAATAATAAAGGAGCAAAGTCTTGATTTCCTCTCTCTCACTTTCTCTCCCTCCCTCTCTCTCTCTGTCTCTCTCTGTCTGTCTCTCTCTCTCTCTTTCTCTCCCCCATCTCATAATCTCTCTTACCTCTTTCTCCATCCATCTCATTGGATACATTAACTTACATTTCTTTATTTTTTACTATATATCCATTTCCTTTCAAACCTGATTACGCAGTATAAAATGGATGGATAACCATCAAAGGTCGCGTTTATCGACCCCATTTTTGCCTAGAATCAGCGTTTTCAAACGTCTTTCAGGCAAATTTTTAAGGCGATAAACGCAAAGCCCTATTTCAAACGTCTTTAGATATGGGCATATTGTAACGCCGAAGAAGGTGCGTTTTGAATGTGACATACAGCCAGAATCACGTTTCTGAGAAACGATAAACGCAAAGCTGTTTTGAACCCCACATACAAATCGGACCTTCCCATATAGCTCTATGGACCTTCCCAGGCTAATCCACTTCCCGGGTCAAACGGCGCAAAGCAGCTGCGCAGAGACAAGGCCTTTATTTTGAATCGTGAAGAGACGATAAACGCGACATCCCGAGAATCACGTTCGTATAGTGGGGTTCAATAGTGGGGTTCGATATGTACATATCTGATGGCAAGACCCGATAAACGCATCCAAAGACATTTCATCAATAAGTCATCAAGATTGAAATGTAGGCAGAGATTAATAGTAGAAAACAGACACAGAAGGAAAAATTAGGCTTGGACTTTGATTGACAGCTATCCAGAGAGATGATGCATAATGATAGTGGTGTGTGATTACTGAATTCTATATCCAGGCACTCCATACAAAGTGAATCAGCTAAATGAAATATGAATGTAGAGCATTCATAAATTTTCTTACTTACATACAACTGTTTTAAGAACCACAAATCTAGCCATCCATGGTTTAGCATGACCTTAACTTACTTGACTGACGATGCAACTCCAGATCAAAGCTAAACACTCCCGTACCTTTGCAGTAGAATTCATTCCTCTGAGCACGAGCTCTCATGAGCTTGGAGAGCGTGATAGGCTTATGTTCCTGACCGGAGGAGGGAGGGGAAGGTCTCCTTTCATTGTTAGTCCCTGTCCCTGCTACATGGGCATGGGGTAGATGGGGGAAAGAGGATGGTGGTATGGCAGGAGGGAGCACCGGGACGGGGGCGGCGGACGGAGGACTGGTATCCAAATCTCTTTCTGTTTTGACCTTCACCTTGGTGGGACTTATCGGGCTTATTGTCTTCCTCATGTTGACCATCAAAACACTCCTGATTTCATCCAAATTATTCCAATGTTTCATACAAATGTCACTCGAATCCTATGCAGTTTTTTTTCACATCAGACTGCCTATCTACCAACAACCTATTGTGAAAGTCATTGCATAATCATGCAAACTGTATCCCACAAATACTCTCAAACAGTACGATAAATGATTTGTGTTCATCTGAATCTCACTGATCAGTACAGAGCTAAACGCGACTATTTTGATATTCCGTAATTAAATCCTTGGTTGGCATAAATAGGGATACTTCAGTTTTATTCAAGAAGAGCATATATCCCGCAAAGAAATCAAATGATGAATCAATCAACCTATCTGTAGCAGCTCGAATCGACCTCAAACAACATTTCTAGTTTGATTTGCGTGTTTACATTTCCAATCTGTACACGTCAAAGTGAGAATAAAATGACTGTCCAACTTTCCACGGATTTACACAAGTTCAGCAGTGACACGACTCTCAGATTAATATGGAGTGAGTTTACTTCTGAGCTCAGTTGAAATATTGGCTATCCATTCTTTAAGTGGTAAATCCAGGCAAGATGTGTATGTTCACTGATTGTGTTATATGACCACACTGTTTGGCTGAAGGGAGAGAGAGCAAGCAGTAGAGCTCATCAAAGCCAGATGAGGATAATGAGTGTCCTAATTAGCTGTCCCTGCAAACGATCATGAGAGACAAACATGTGGGGGACGAGCAGCTAGGAAGCGACTGATTCGGTGCGTGCACAGGCAAAGAGTGTCACATACTCAACTAAAGAGACTTCCTCCTGACTTGGCCAGTTTGTCATGGGCCTGCGACCCTGCGACTTGTCAACGTAGATTACGAAGCAGGCAGGATGCTGCGAGGCTGTTGACGAGCGGTGCGTGTACATCGGAATGTTGTGACAGTGTGAGAGAGAGTGAGAGAGAATGGGAGGAGGGAGAGAGTGAAGGAGGGGGTTGAGGTAAAGAGTAGTGATTAGAGAGCTGAGCTGCAAGCCACGTGTGGTGCAGTGTTGAGCGGCATTGCGGGGTGCGTGAGCGTGTAATGATTGCTACTGCTGTTCAGGGTTCTAGCTGCCTTAGGGGAGCGAGGGGGTAAGATTGCCGACTGCTTGCCAGATCGAAGGACAGACTCTCACTGATTGAGCTTTGCTGAGGGGCTGCCTGCCTGCCTGGTGTGGGGCAGCTAAAATTTGCTGGTTGTCTGCGAATATAACCCCTGACTGCTTAGCAATCCACCTACACATCAGGACGACTCACACACATCAAGCCCCTTGCAGCACTTGTCTCCTTGGCTTGGCTTTCGTCTCTCTCCTCTGCACACCACTGTCATCACAGATTGGAACAGCTGCAGCAAATCCGTTGAATTCCTTTACCAGTGTGAGGCAACACAGCTGTCAATGATAATACTCCAATGTGATAAATCTAGCTTGGCTCGTTGCTTAGCTCAATGCTAACCTACTTCCAGCCCTACATAGCTGTTTTTGCTTCATCATGCATTATGATCATTTTTATGACTGGACAACACTATAAGCACAATTGATTATTAAAACAAGAATGACATTACTCAAATAGTCACAGAAATTATTCATTTATATCTAATTTACTTAGAAAATTAGATCTCTTTGTTTGTTTGTGGATTTCTGGCAAAATGTTGATTAACAATTTAATAGCATAAACTGACAAATGAAAAAGTTTAGTAGATCATAAACCATGACTTAGCCTGTGCTCTAGATTTAAGAGAGATCATCTTGATAAATGATGAAATTTAACAAAAATTCTGATTACCATCTGAATTAAACACCATGATATCAATAAGTATGACAAAAAATACAGTATTCAAACAGAGACATGGAAATTCAAACAAGAGTGCTATATTAATATCACAATGCTTACACAGAAATAAAATAAAGAAAATGAATGGCTACATGAAGGCTGACAAAGAAGCTCACTGACTTCATGAAACATTCATGTTTGGAACTGTCTATAGGCCTACATCAATATACCGGTACGTTGAAAATACAGGATGACATATTTTAATATATGTAGGACATGCTCTTAGTCTTGCATGAACAATTTCATAGAATATTGCCCTGGTCTCCAATAATAAATAATTATAGATTTGACTGTTTTGTCTTCTTTCTTTCTTTTTTTTTTTTGGGGTCTATTTTGACCAAAAGGAAAGGGGATATGCTGAAAATAGAGATTTACAGCATACAGGAATGGTAGAGTTATCATCTTAAGTTATGTATAAGCCTACAGGTCTACATTTAAGTTAGGTCCATGTTTTCAGCATATGAAAATATAGCAGGCCAGGGCACAATAAACCAAGCGGCTGGTAGAACACTAGCATTGATAACAGCCTTGGAAGCCTGGGGTATGGCAGGCCTCCCTCCCTGTGACTAGTATGCCTCTCAGGATGATGTTATAAAATAATGCAGGCACATAGACCCAGCCACTGGGTGAATTAAAGAGAAGGTTGAGTTCTGGAAAGAGATGAAAAATAATTTGTGAGCATTATCATTGTTATTATGCAAGTGTAGAAGAACATCAGATAAAAATGTTCCCGGAAAGCATGGCTCTTCAAATGCCTTAATATTCTAAATATGGCATATAACACTAACAGCATAAAAATCGGGACAGATTTTTATGCCACATGTTCGTAGTCCCATATACATCTTTCTGTGTACAGTGCTTGTAACTTTACCAATTTCTTATCATTTTGATGATTCCAGAGCCTTGCAGTACACACCAATACTTATATGCTAGATGATCAACCTTTTCTGATTGATTTCACACTGTTTCTTTCACAATGCAATCGCATGACCAGAACTCAACTTATCTTTAAGTGGGAGAAATCATAAGGAGGAATGA
This sequence comes from Mesocentrotus franciscanus, assembly GCA_037976565.1. Taxonomy (NCBI): domain Eukaryota; kingdom Metazoa; phylum Echinodermata; class Echinoidea; order Camarodonta; family Strongylocentrotidae; genus Mesocentrotus; species Mesocentrotus franciscanus. The sequence goes on from CP137676.1 coordinate 4,411,440, forward strand.
AACGTGTGAAGACAATAGATTGAATGATAGGAGAAAGGATGTTCAAACAGTGCCCGAAAGAGGGGGAGGAGGCAGAACTGAGAGGAAAGGAAGAGAAAGAAAAGATGAAACACCAACGTGAAGATTCAATCAAAAATCCAGACTGAGAATGAGAGAAAATACTGACAATGAGGGCGAGAGAGGGGGAGAGAGAGAGAGAGAGAGAGATAGAGAGAGAGAGAGAGAGAGAGAGAGGGAGAGAGAGAGGAGGATGGGGGCAGTGGAGGAAGAGAGAGAGAGCAAGAAAGAGAAAGATGAAGGGAGAGAGAGAGGGGGGAGAGAGAGAGAGAGGAGGATGGGGGCAGTGGAGGAAGAGAGAGAGCAAGAAAGAGAAAGATGAAGAGATGAAGAGAGAGAGAGAGAGAGAGAGAGGGGAGAGAGAGGGGAGGCAATTGGAGGGGGGGGGGAGAAGGGAGGAAGACAGATAAAGGGGGATATTGGAACAGGAAGATGCAGGGTAAGAGAGAAAGAAAGAAAGAGAGAAGAGAAAATGATATCAAAGATGAGAAACACAAGCAGGAAGAGTGAAAAGAAAGTGATGAAATGAAAAATATAATAGCAGAGAAAGGTCACGGCCACATAGAAGAGGCAGTATTACAGAACACATACTGAGCCAAACGCCCCATCATGTGATATCAGTACTGGAAAATAATGACATGTAGGTAAGTGTAAGCCAAGTTTGTTTGAGGATCAGCTGTTTGTTCTAATCCAACCATGCCTGTATTGCTGTAAGACAATAATGATATATTGCTTTACCAATCAAATAACAATCATTCTACTCATATATAACTGATATCTCTACAGGAGGCCATGCCAATCCTTCCCATGTGCTATAACAGACATTGTTTTGCTCATGAAATATTCTATTTCCATTGAAATGGCTACAAGAGAAGAGTTTGAAATTCTGTAGGAAATCCTAAAAAGTAATCAGCCAAATCGCTCTGATTAAAGAGAAGGTTGAGTTCTGGTCATGCGATTGCATTGTGAAAGAAACGGTGTGGAATCGATCAGAAAAGGTAGATCATCTAGCATACAAGTATTGGTGTGTACTGCCAGGTTCTAGAATCATCAAAATGATAAGAAATTTGGTCCAGTCTTGGTGAAGTTACAAGCACTGTACACAGAAAGATGTATATGGGACTACAGAAACATGTGGCATAAAAATCCGTCCGATTTTTATGCTGTTACATGCCATATTTAGAATATTAAGGCATTTGAAGAGCCATGCTTTTCAGGGAACATTTTTTATCTGATGTTTTCCACACTTGCATAATAACAATGATAACGCTCACAAATTATTTTTCACCTCTTCCCAGAACTCAACCTTCTCTTTAACTACATGGTTTGTGTTCAATAACATGTTTCCCTGATATACTGCACATGTAGCTATTGCACCGAAACCTATTCTGTTAAATTCAATTTGTAAATTGAACATATTTGGTAGATCTTAAAGTTATCTCACGCACTGTTTTATTCAATGTATAGGTTTGTTTTCTATAACCTAGCTGCTAAATGAGGAGGCATGATGGCTCGGTGGTAGAGCACTGATCAGGGCCCGGGTTAAAAAAACGAGTCGATGCACCAGTGTCCTCGGATATGGTATTAATCCTCATTACCAAGTCCCTCAGATAGGATTAAATATGTGGGTCCCATCATTGCTAATCTAAAAGCCTGTACATGTACTTTCCTTTATCTGACTGCTGACTGCTAAAAATTAAAAAATATAGGAATCAGTCGATTAATAAACTATTCTGTATCTTGCTGATGGTGTTCATTACTTGTAATTGAAAGCACAGTATTTCAACAATTTCTGCTGAGAGTAATAAATCATTCCTAAATCTATAGTTAATATGATTGTGAACAAGTCCTATGGTGCTATATCAATTATCATGGGTGGGTAAAATAAAATTTGAGCAAATTGCTAAATCATGTACTAGTCTGTAAGGTGATGAAAAACATCACAAAAATAATCCGCTCAGATTTTCATGAGGTCCCTGCAAAGATATCCCCACCAATCTTTTTTTTTCTTTCTGCCAGTCCAAATCTGCAAATACAGAAAGCCCACAGAGCAGATATTTCATCAACTCAGCATGTTGGAAAATTGGCCTCTTGTTTCTCCATTTGAATGGTTTAAAATGAGCCGCAGGCCTGCCAGGCTAACAAATCAGAAATATGCGTGTATGGATTCTTCATTAGCTAGAGCAGAAAAACAGAGAGAAAAAGTATTGGAAATTTGTTTCTACTTCTTTTCTTTCTCTCTGTCTCTCTTGTCTCTCTGTCATCGCCTGTTTGATGATATTTCCTGGTACTGTACTAAGGACCACTAGGTGATTGACTGCTAGAGTAATGTCTAAGGGGTGTCTCCTACGGAAAAAAAACAATCAACTAGAGAAAAGTTCAACAGAGTTCAACAAAAGCTCTAAGATATAACTCAAGTTCAAACTAGTGACCTCCGAGGAGGAGGAAGAAATAAAAGGAGTGTTTTCAAGAGATACAGCTTTGAAGTTACGCAGGGCATAAAAGATTGGAGATTGAAAGAGATCTTATCAATGAAACTATATGTGAAAGCTATTGGCAATGAGTTGATAGTACATTTCATAGAAACTGCACAGGAATGTAGTTTTTATGACCCTATGAAAGCTTCTTGAAGTAATTTCCTCATCATTAATGAACTTCACATGGAAGGTTCTGCTTTTTAAATTGAGCAACTAAAAATATAAATGTTGTGGGTACTAAGAACCCCCAAAAACTTATGGATGAGTGTTGTTCTACTTCATGAATTATTTAATGATTATAAAGTAGAATTATGAGTGGACTCTGGTATGATAATGTGTTAGTGATCATTCATTAGCCATTATTTGTACACAAAGAATAATACACACTCAAGACATCCATGACCTACAGCTTCCACATTTTTTTAAATTCATTAGTCACTTGAAACAAAAACATCTAGGATCAGTACATTCATATTCAAATCAATCAAATTTTGTTATCACCGCTTAATTTGTAAACTTGTTATATTTAACAAGGTGCACTTGGCATTGTCATAACACCGGCCCCTCTATCCAAGCAATACCTATCATCTCACATTTCCTCCGTTTCTGAAATCATACATACAAGCTTCAATCCCCACAGACTCCTCCATCAGTCAACTACAGTGATAACAAACACCGCTGGGGCAGGCAGGCGGGGCAGGCGGGGCGGGGCAGGCAGACCAGGGCTAGCTCCATTCCACTCACCAATCACCCTACCAAAACAAAACTAGAGAAGAAGAAAGGAGAAGAATCTTCTATCTGGCCAACACACGCTGGTATGCCAGTTATCTGTCAGACTGGTAGGCATATGTTTCACTCGGCACGAACACATGGCAAACACATTGCCAAGATTCTTAATTACTTCTGGTATTCCAAGATCCTTTACTCCTTCTTCAAATTATTGATCTGTTTTTCTCTCTCCCTCCTCCCCTCCTTACTCTCTCACTTGCTCTCCTGCCTCTATTTTGTCTTTCTACTTCTAGAATCAAAACACTGTAATGTTCAGTTAACCTTACATCATCAATTTCTCTCTCTCTTCGCTTCTCTTCTCTTTCTATAAATTATAATAATATGCTGTGATGTACTGTTACATGGGGTACTTGAAAATAATTCAGAAGACTAAAAAAAGAGAATGGGTAATGTTATTTATGAAAATAAAGATAGCAGTGAAAATGGCAAAAACCATATAAAGGAATGGAAATTAGAGTACTGCTGTGGGAAATATATGTATACATCATCTATCATGCCTTCCTCACCCGCTCCACCCCCCCCCACCCTATTCTTGATGGTGGGTAGAGGTTTGGGTTATAAACCATTAGTAACATTGGCCAACATTAACAGTAAAAGCTTGCTACTTATTTATTTAGTACATTGTTTGGCTGAATTAAGTTATAATAACAATAAAAGATATATACCCAAATAAAAGGGCAAACTCCATGAGCCATTTTGGGGGGTACACTCAAGCTCAACTCTTGCAATGAACTGGCTCGATAAGCATTTTGCAATGCAACTCTTGTTCAGTCTGTGGTAAAACTTGATATTTTTTCGTCCTTCTTTTGCAACTGTTATCACAATTAAGCAACGGCAGGAGTTAACATGTCAGCACTTTCCTCAAATAACACCATACTGTGAAAACATCAACCAATTTTTAGCAGGTTATTCAAAATTCATCTGCAGTGGTAATTGAATTTTATAATATGATGGCTTTAGCCGAGCTCTACGTGGGCAATATTCTCATTACTACACGAAGGAGGGTAGTCCTTTGTTTCTCTCTGTTCTAGCTCTGTGCATGAATTGCTCTGAAGGTATTCAACGATACGACATTCTCTGGAACATTCTCTGGAACTGTCTTTGGTACATGAAGTCTAATAATATCCTTTAACATGCACCAACTTTCTCTTTTCTTCATATACACTACCCCCTTCAGCTTCATCTACTGCTCCTGGGTCCTGGAACAAAAAAGTTACAATTGATTGTATTTCCCTCTGATCAATTTCATCTCTCTCAATCAATCTTTACAATCAAGTGCAATTGAACTTAATAAATTGCAGGAAAAATATGGAGCCATAAAGATTTCACGATTGATCTAAGTAATTGTTCATGTCACAGGGCCCTAGTCTGATACGTGTTCAATGTTAGACCAACATTAGATCTTAGGATCTCATTGTTACATCTTAAGTAGATGTAGACCTAGGCTAATATCCTAAGACGTGGCAAGCTCAATGTGAAAGCAGATAATGCGAGTGAGAAAAATCAGTGAAGAGCTTCTGAAGAGGTGCAGGACTAAGGTTGTTCAAGGCTTCAGGAGAGTACAGGGTGAAGAATTCAAACATTACAAGCAATAAAACACTACAAATAGTGAATAACTGTTTCAACAGTGAGGTTCTTACAGCGTGGTCCTACTTCACAAGAGAGATGCATCAAGATTCAAATATGTGTATAGAAAGCAATTCATTGCAACAGAATAATAGTACTATTGTGGCTCAGCATTTGAGAAGGTGCCAAATACATAATACATTCAATCAATGCTTGCCTGCCCATCTAGAGAGATCATATTGAGTAATTTAAACAAATAACAAAAATATGTTTATTATTATGGAGTATACTCTCTCTCTCTCTCTCTCTCTCTCTCACTCCTATATATTCCTCTCTCTCTCTCTCTCTCTTATTCTCTACTCTCTTCCCACCGCTTTATCTTTCTCCCAATTCTCTCTTATTCTCTTCACTCACATCTTTACTGTGATCCGATCATGATCCGATCCAACACAACATACCACTAGCTCCCTGCTGGATCACAAATTACAAACAACTTGAGACCAAAAAACGAACAAATTGTTGCCCCCTTGAATACTCTGGAAACCGGTGAGTGATTATGATAGGCTCTCATGGGTCTAGAACCCTCCTCGGATGATGAGGTAAGCAGGCGGACTTCCTCAGAAATGCCCTCACCTTGATACTTAGTGTAGGTCAAGATGAATTCCTTGGTTAATGGAGAGAAACCCTCTTCTAAAGGTACCATTTAATCCATCTTTATAACCAAGAGAGTTGGAAAAGCCATCGCTCATAAAACTTTCAAGGGATGTAATTTTCCTAGAAGTTCACAATATCATATCCCTGTGGTCTCTAGAATATTCTCTATCAGTTTTAAGAGTTTTTAGACATAGATGAGGAAAGGTCAGAACCCCGGGAGCTAGGTAAATATATGGGAGGTGGGGCGTTAGGGGTAGGAGGCATTTTTTTTCCCCTTTGAGTTTGCACTATTGCTGGGATTTTTCAAGTAAAGGGCCTACATTTCTTCATCTTGGAGAGATCTTACTTCTCTATTACCATTTAACTACTCCACTGCAAAGAGAGCTGGATTTATCATCGGATAAAAGTTGGAAAATTATGAGCATGTAGCTCTCAAAAATGGCTCACCATGATTCTGTAAAGTAATATTGTTAGGTACAATTACTCGTTTAGTGGTTTATTTACCTTCTAAACATCCTTTTCTATGCGAGTGCATATGGATATGTCAACAAGTCAATCTAACATTCCTTGAGAGTATTATAACATGTAATATCTCCTTATAGAAGTAAGGTTTGAAGTTGATAATTTTAATAATGTACAGTTAAAGCAGCACGGAAGCCCAATGTACAAAAAAAACTATTTTAGGTGTGATAATTAAGTCCGTCATAAGGCAGAAGATCCTTAAAATAGCCTTGCTTTCAGCCTCTCTATGTCTCTTAGGATTAGCTTTAAAGGGTTTCCTGTGATTAGTTAAAAATATTAGGCCTGTATAATCTTTGATTGGTCATACCTTGAGATTTAATCACTACTTTGTTGTTGTAAGAGGGCTTACCTTGCTCAGGTAATCTGATGCAGATTATTTCTCTCATATGGCTTCCAGACCCTCATCTGTTTGTCTTATTGACGTCAGCCATGGGACAGGACACGGAAGAGGACTATGATTCATCACAACAGAAAGAAAGAGGGAGGGAAAGAATGAGGAGGGTAGAGGATGAAGAAATGGAGGAGAGGAATAGAGGTAACAGATCAGGAGAAGGAAAAAAGAGAGTGGAAGAATAGAGAAAATATGAAACATATGGCATACCAATCAATGCATAAAACAAGAACAAAATAAACTGATGATACCGCAAAAGCCAATTACAAACAAATCGTACAGAAACGTGTAGGACAACTCTTAAAAACATGAGGGAAAAAAACAGAAAAAGAAGAAGAAAAGGAAATATCATGAGGCAGTAAGGATTTTGCAGGGTTAGAACTAAAAAGACAGATAGGAGGAATAAAGAAATGGGAGGTCTGACAGACAGACAGCCATATAACACAAAACTGACAAAGACTTAGACAACTAAAAAAAAGGGCAAAGAGAGAAAAGGGGAAAAAATTACAAGCCAACCATCGATGTAGCTTGATCGAGAGCCTGAGATGACAATCAAGTTCAGTTCTATTCCCCCGGCTTACCTCATCTGGCTGCCAGATCTAAAGTATTATATCTGGTATGTTTAATTCACTCTGATCACTATTACAGGTACACTTGATTTTAAAGCTACTATCCAGCATTTCATGAAAGCAATCACAGGCATAAACAGGAAATATCCATTAATGTTCAAAAGCTGCCACAAAGATGGATAAACATTTTGCAGACAACTTCTTCATCATACGAAACTCTTTGTGTTTGATCCATCATAATAATGTCTCTAAAATAATCCCTTCTGACATTACTTGATATGCTGGATTGTTGCTTTTGTAAAAATAAGAACTTATAGTAAAGAAAGACATTTCAACAAAGATAATTGGCAAAACGATTTTCTGTGCAAATTCAAATTATTAAACATGTATCTATTTATAGAAAGAGAGTTTTTTTTTTAAATACAGAATATACATAAGTTGGCTTTAGAAAGCATTAAAAACATCATCTGTTGAGAGTCAGAATACCCTTCTTCCACTCAGCATATGATATCAGTATCTGTACACCTTTGGAATAACAATCTTCTGTACTAGAGAAAGGAAATTCTTGCTTTAAATCAAAATGTCTTTCTTCAAATTGGTAGAAATGGTGGAGTCGGTCATAGATTCACCTTATTGCTCAAGTCTGACATGATAATCTTGACATGAGGAATAAACTCTTGATTTGAGAAGATTGTTGCTGGACGTAGGTACTCATGCCCAAATCATTATCACTGGCTTAACATATCATCTCATGAAAACCAGAAAGGCATTACCCAATGTACAAATACATAAGTTTGTGTCTTTCTGGTTCTCAGCAGATGATATCTTCCATGTCACCTCTATGATTTCTGGAGACTTGGAGGTAATTGAAAATTCTTGATACCATATCTCAGGTCATCGTTATAACACCGGTCTAGACCCACGTCTCACAGATTTTGACTGGATAAGTCCTCAAATGATTGATTGGATAATTATGAGTATGATCTGAGAATGTGTTTGGTGGTGAATGAATGCATGTCTTGCTACCTGACATAGAATTCTAACTTACATTGCTACTTCTTCATAAACGATACAGCAATGTGATCATAACATTTGTCATTTTCAAACCCATTCAGGATATTTTTTTTAGCTGTAATGTTGCAATTACATAGTTTGATAGGATAGAATTTGATCAACCAGCTCACTGCTGTCATTTCCTCATTTGTAGACATACAAAACCTTCTTTAGTACATACTTATTGTTCCTATCACAAGAATTAAGAAAATTTCTATAACATGTAGGTTTCCCTGTATACAAAAAACGTTTTAAAGGAAAAAATATAAATAACATATTTATGTTCTTAAATTTAAAGGGCGTTGCAGGGATTTGCACAGTGAAAATCTCAGAAATTTTATAAGGGCCAAAATGTTGTAAAAATAATATTTGAAAACCTTCCTAAAAGTATAGTGGCAATAGATTCATTATTAGCAAATTAAAGTCATTTTTCTTTTCAAATGCAATTTTTGACAGTGTTTTAGTCATCCCATTTGTTGTGTACAACATTAGGGCTTCAATTTTCACTCATAGAGAGCAAAGCACAGAGCCTTTTGATCCAAAATTGTGCACTTTCATTAACTCATATTGCGGCTACAGATAAATTTTTAGATAAGTTTTTCAGGGCTTTCATATCCCTGATAGGGGCTTTAATGCAATCACAGGGTCTCAAACTTTGAATCAAGCAATGTATACATAAAGTTGTGCAAGTTCCGCACTAGAGTAATCTTTCATGCACACATGAGTAAGCTCATTCTAATTGTTATTCCATGATAGCATTTTTGCTTTTAGGAAGTGATTTGAAACCGCAAAATAAGATAATCAACAGACCAACGTTTTGCTTTGTATAGTCACCCTCCTATCTCTTAATTTCCCCATGATTTTATCAATTATATTCAAATTTATTACCTTCATATAATCTATTCATCTATTTTCCAGGAACCTAACAATAATTTGCCAATGACATGATTTGATGTGGAAATATAACAAAAACACCAACTGATACATGAGTGAGGCTTGCATAAAAGAATACGCAGCTATACACCTATGTATATAAACACGGAGTACAGGATTTGAACTTGGAGGAGTGCTACTGCCTCAATGTGATTTTGTATCAGTTCACTCTATGCTTGAATACTCTAATCCTTCATTCACACTATCAGAATTCATTGTAGCTATTCAAGAATCGTATAGCTATACGATAAGTAATTACCTTTTTTCTAATCCGAACGTCATCATATAAAGAAATGTTGTACAACAAAACACCATACAGTGAAACACATGTTGAGCATCTTTACAAACAAAAACTTGACAAAGAATCCAGGTCGCGTTCGTGTTTGAACGTTGTACCGTACTAAAACAAATAACTGGGCGGGGCTTATCGTGAGCACACACTGATGATTGGCCAGCTGTCCGCATGTATAACAAGTTTCTTCATACAATGTTTCTATACACAATGTCGTTTAACATTGTATTAACCGCACTTTTTTACCACCGGTAAACATCAAATATCAGGGTGTGGTTTATACACCAATACAGACATGCATCATGCTGCACATTGTGTGAAGTCCGTCTCTACTAATGTTAATGTAGGGGTCTACATTATTTTACTTATTGGAGACTTCGGTGGAAAGCGCTTTATAAGCACCATTTTAGTATTATACATTATTATATTATTCCGCGGGTGTTTAGAGTATGTGAAAAACAAATGATATGAACAACGCGAGTTTATTATTTAATAAGTATAATAAATTTAATAAGTAATATCAGTGGAAGGACGGCACATTCTGGCCGTGAAGCCACGCTATCTAGAGCCGTAGGCCGTGTCAAGTCAAGTCCGATCCCCTCATATCCGAATCCTGTGAGCTCCTTTCGCTACACAATAATTCTTTATACAATGTTTCTTTATATGGTCTGAACAGATTATAACAAACTTTCTTTAATGTATATAACCTGGTAACAGTTTGATAATAATCTGAGCCCAGCTGGTAATATTCTAGCTTGGCAGATGGGAAGTCAGGAGACATCATGTTCACACGGATCCGGTTTATTATCCCAAGTGGAATCCATGTGTGACATTACCAGTGAGAAAATAGAGAGAGGAAAAATATAGTGATACGTATCAAAGAGAATAATCAAAGATTTCATGAAAGATATAGTCAGCGAAGTTACATTGATGAGAATATTTCTAAGAGAGAAAGCAAGATATAGTCAGCGAAGTTACATTGATGAGAATATTTCTAAGAGAGAAAGCAAGATATAGTCAGCGAAGTTACATTGATGAGAATATTTCTAAGAGAAAAGCAAGATATAGTCAGCGAAGTTACATTGATGAGAATATTTCTAAGAGAGAAAGCAAGATATAGTCAGCGAAGTTACATTGATGAGAATATTTCTAAGAGAGAAAGCAAGATATAGTCAGCGAAGTTACATTGATGAGAATATTTCTAAGAGAAAAAGCAAGATATAGTCAGCAAAGTTACATTGATGAGAATATTTCTAAGAGAGAAAGCAAGATATAGTCACTAAGGATACCTGAATATTTGAAAGAGCAGATGAAAGATGTAAATAGTCTATAATATACCATCAAAGCAGATCAGTTAAGATGCATCAAAAAAGAAAAAGTGAGGAGAAAAAAAAGGATAAAGGTAAAAGAATGTGAAGCAAAGGCTTGTATGAAATAAAGGAAAGTGAAAGAGAAAGAGGCATGAAAAGGACTTAAAATATAGAGGCAACAAGGTAAAATATGGAGCCTATCATTGAACATCTTAAATGATATCATTTTGAATAACAAGACCAGTCTTTTGTGTTCTGGGCAGAAAGTTAACCAAAATAACAGTCCATAAAATGTTGCCCAAACAAATGAAATTGGTAAATAACCATAGCAAGTCCTTTCACAGTTCATTTGCCAAGTAAGACCAGATGATGGGGTATAAAAAAAAGAAAAATTCCTCTCATACACTAAATGAATATCAGTTTGCTTTAAACTTTCCAATTTGCTTTTCAAATGTATTGCAATACATTTATAATTATATAAGTTTATTATTCACACATTAAGATGTTTAAATAGCACCACCCTGAAGAAATAACATGGTTTTAATAGTGTTCATGGAAAATAGAGTAAGAATATGTGATATATGGTACATGAACGGAGATAAGAGATTTGGAGTGAAGATATAACACATATTAAAGAGTAGTGGAAGATGGAACAAAAGAAAGATTCATTTTATAAAAACGAATAAAGACATTGAGAGGCAGACATCTAGGCCTACATAACATGAAATAATGCATTCCATATGTGATAGTGACAAACATGTTCAGATACAGACACACAGACTCTTGAAAACATGAGGAGACAGTTAACATTACACACACAAACAAAGGGTCTGCATTCAGTCTCAAGGTTGAAACTAATGGTTTACAGAGCATCCCTACTGACGGCCATGTTTATTTTCAAACCATCTAGTTGAAGTAGCATGTGTTTACAATTGAACCTTTGCTGTTGATGAGAATGAATATGGCATATGAAAGACAGATGGGGAGGACAAAATGAGTTGTATAAACAGAGTCATGAATTGAAAACATTCAGCAGGCTGTGTGGTTGGATGTACTTGATGACAGGGTAGGGATTCAAACCTCACCAATTGCACTGGAGAGGAGCTGATAGTCTGATGCCCTTCAGGATGGATTGACCTACCATGACAAGGCACTCACGAGTTTCATCACAAAATAATAGTTATGTTAAAAGCCATTCAAAGCCTAAAGATGCATTATAGATACAAATTATTGTAATCACTTACTTAATGGCCAGTCCTATCAGCTACTATAGAACCAGAAAACTTTCCAAATTGGTCCAGAATTGCAAATAATGCCACAAACTGATTGAATTACAGTTGAAGTTTTGCATTATAGAAAGTATCTTGTCATGGAAATGACCATCGTTAACAATTTGCAAAAGTTTTTCCATCTACAAATTCTTGGTTGAACAGTAGTTGACATAAATAATTCAAATCAAATGCCACTATCTTCAAGTTACATAATAAAAGATCTTGCCACCCCTCTGCTCTGGGATACATCTTCAAAACATCTTTATCTCTTTATTCGTCTGCCCGACTATTCATCTGGGGTAAAAGTACAGCATGCTTGAGTGTGCATGGTGCGAGGTACATCTGGTAAAGCAAGCAGAACATAATGTTTGCGTGCACCAGGACTGATTCTCTACACCTGTCTATCACATTCTCATGATACAACAACCTATCCCCCAGATGTGCTCAACCCTACTAGGCCCCAAAACATAACACCCTGCACCTTTTATTAGTCAGGAAAACACATCTATGGGACTAAGACCTTGCGTAAGCACTCCTTTGCCAAACACAAAATGATCTGTTCCCTCTTTTCTTTCCACAAGCTGCAGATTTTATTTAAAGGTAAAGACCATTCTCAAAAAATATAGAAGCTCTCATTACTAATCATGTGAAAGAATATGTTTTGACTAATACGTGATGATACAAATTTTGCCGGGAAACCGCCTACTAATTGATATATTTGGTAAATTATTATATCTATTGGGACCAAATAGATATCGCGCATGTGCGCGCACGTGTCGGGTAGTCCAATATACATCTTTCTGTGTACAGTGCTTGTAACTTTACCAAGACTCAGGCGCATAGCCAGGGCCAAAAAAAACGCCGGCCAAAAAAACAAAAAAAAGAAAGAGAAGAGAAAAAAGGAAGAGGACGTAGGAAGAAAAAGGAGCACGGTACAAATAATCCTCATCTTCTCTTATAATTTAATGAAACGTAAAAACTTGCGGAAGAAGGATTAAGAGTCGAGAACGGTATACAACGAATCGTCTTCTTTCTTTAATAAATTTAATGAAACGTCAAAGCTCCTGCGCTTCGCGGAGGGGGGAGGGGGGGACTGAATTCAGACAAGGATTAAGATCCGAGAAGGGTACAACGAATCGGCTTCTTTCTCTAATAATGTAATGAAACGTCAAAGCTTCCGCGCTTCGCATGGGAGGGGTGGGAACTGAATTCAAACAAGGATTAAGAGTCGAGAACAGTACAACGAATCGTCTACTTTCTCTAATAATTTAATGAAATGTCACAGCTTCCGCGCGCTTCGCGGAGGAGGTGGGGGGGAGGGACTGAATTCAGACAAGGATTAAGAGCCGAGAACGGTACAACGAATCGGCTTCTTTTTCTAATAATTTAATGAAACGTCAAAGCTTTCGCGCTTCGCGTGGGAGGGGAGAAACTGAATTCAGATAAGGATTAAGAATCGAGAACGGTACAACGAATCAGCTTCTTTCTCTAATAATTTAATGAAACGTCAAAGCTTCCGCGCCCCCCTAGGGAGCGCGCGCGCTCTGTAAGTGCTCACTACCGCCCCCCCTAAAATAAAATCCTGGCTATGCGCTTGCCAAGACTGGGCCAAATTTCTTATCATTTTGATGATTCTAGAACCTTGCAGTACACACCAATACTTATCTGCTAGATGATCAACCTTTTCTGATCGATTCCACAACGTTTCTTTCACAATGCAATCGCATGATCAGAACTGGTCTTTATCTTTAAAGATGTTATACAACCAACAAAGCATTGGTTTTTCTTTCTACTAAGCACAATATTGCTAATGCTATACATTTTAACAAACAAATCGTCTGTAAAGAGCCAGAAGGGTGTTAACTAATAGCGAATTTACAAGGAGTTAATGCCTTCTGGTTCTAAACAGACAAAAGCATTGTTCAAGAGATGGTGAATTCATATAAAAAATAATACCTAAATACGTTAGTTAGTAGAACTACGCTAGTAAGAAACAGGAAACTGCATCCTTTTTACGTGTGACAAAATCATGACAAAATGCTTTTAGAATTTAGTATCATTGTATGCAGATGAATGAAACCATTCAAGGAGAGCTCTCAACAAATAATTTGAATTTTGAAAAGTCAGAAGTTAAATAATTATTGTATATAGTGTATACCCTGGTTGTTTTTCACATGTAAATAATATATTTTTTTGCCATTTTCTCTATGTATTTTTATATGGTTTTTCCTTGAAAACTAGACTATTTTTCTTCTATTTTCTTATGGAAAGAAATAGAAGAACTAGAAATGCAATCGTGTCACAACGATGTGCGTGCAATGACGCCGTGTTTGTACGTGTCAAATGAAAGAGCATTTCCCCGGCCCCCCGACTTCGTGATCGGAGGGATTCCATGTAGGGGCGGCGATTTTTTTTTCTTGACCGGTGGGGTCGAATTGTGAGGGACGAGGAGCAGTGGCGTAATGAGCAAACACATTTTTTTTGGGGAGGGGGTGGGGTGCAGAACAAAATCCTTATCACTACCACTGTATATGTATGAACGTTTTCAAAGTGAGGTGGGGGTGGTGGGCTAAAGTTTAGGATTAGGTAGAGCAAAGCAAAGCAAGCTATAGCTAGGTGATAGAATATGATGACAACAAAAATAACATCCTGAAAGATACTGAAACATAGAGATATATATAGAAAAAGAACATAAAGAGAAAGAAAGACAAAATCGCAAGAATGAAAGCAAAAAATAATATGAGGAAATATAGGAAATGATATGATAGGGAAACATATAGGCCCTGCTGATAATGAAATATTAAAAGAAACAATGTAAATTGATCGATTAAACCAAACAATACCAACGAAAGAGCTTCTCTCGAACTATCCAGAGCAATTTGTACGAAGTCTGTAGCTTCTGTGATATTGGAGATAGGTAGGGCGAAAGAAAGGCCTCAACAGTGACCTTGATGGGATGGTAGTGACTATGCCTACGAAGTTTGAAAGAAATTGGGATAGGAGAAAGAACCTAGAAAGGGCTCGCAAGCACTGCGTGCAAAAACCAATGGGATTTGGTGCATGTTCGTCATTGCAATCAAGATCGTTCTGGGGCCAAAAGCGTGAACCCGATATGCCCCATAGACAATGCGTGTAATGCATGGGCGGAAAACGTAGAGAATCTGTATTATGACCGGAGTTACATTGTTTTTTCTCTCTCTCTTTATGTCTCTTTATGGGCCGTATTTGGTATCATTAGAAAGAGGATTTCATGGTTGTTATTGTAAACAACTCTCTTTTTTTCTATGCTAATCCTATCGAAACACGTGATGTAAAATAGATTTATAGGACAAAATGGCGTCTTAAATGGCCCCATTGACCAATTTCAAAAATCCGGCCACGAGGTGCCCTGCGTATTGCAACTCGGCATGTCACTGCAAATTTTCAAGGAAAAAAAAGGACGTTTAAGGGGCGAAAAGCAGTCTGAAAAAATGACGTCATAGCCGATACGTGTTAGATTCAGGCGGAAACTCGGCGGAATTTGTGTAGTGACCTTTGTTTAAATGCGATTTATTCACAATTTTCTGTGTGAACATATACTATACTTGGTATCATTCGAAAGGGCACTTTATTGCGGTCAGTTTGACACCATTGTTATCTTCGCGCAATGTATTGCACGCATTAAACGCGCTATTACGTAATGCATAGTAAATTCATCATTTTTGGCGATAACTTTGCGCTGACACGTTCAAATTTTACCAAACTTGGCAGACAGTTGTCACGTATATGGATACATATGTCTGCCAAGTTTCATTGATGTAGGTATAAAGATCACCGATTTAGAGCAAGTTGAAGTTATTTCTAAATTTTCTTGAAAATGGCAAATTTGGAGGGCATTTTTCGCAAAGTCGGTCAGTGTTAGGGTATATAATTTTGTGTATGGCTGGAAAGGGCATATGTTCAAGTATCTAAATCCAAAAAAGGGTACGGGTCTGCCAAGCCATGATGGAGATACGGCCACAGAAAGAAAGCCAATTCCCAGAACTTTAGAGGGCGCTATTTATGTTTTGCATAGCCATTGGAGCGTAAAATTTGGCATGGCTATGTGCAATTATGAAATAAAGATACTGCGAGAAGATGAGACGGAACGGAATTGGTTAAAGAAAGTTATTGCAATTTTTAGATTTGTAGGGTCTATTTTTCAAGAATTTGAGAGATTGTTGACGGAGTCGGTTTCAGATTTGAATTTTGACTATGAAGATGGCATTTTGAAGGTCAAGTTATATGTCGCAGATGAAAGAACATCTCTTAGACTATCTAAAGGAATTTGTTAAAAGTTTGTAGGATCTAGGATAGTGGAGATAGGAAGGAATGAAGAAAGGCCTTAAAATGGTTCTCGACTCTTAATCCTTGTTTGAATTCAGTTCCCACCCCCTCCCATGCGAAGCGCGGAAGCTTTGACGTTTCATTACATTATTAGAGAAAGAAGCCGATTCGTTGTACCCTTCTCGGATCTTAATCCTTGTCTGAATTCAGTCCCCCCCCCCCTCCGCGAAGCGCAGGAGCTTTGACGTTTCATTAAATTTATTAAAGAAAGAAGACGATTC
Organism: Mesocentrotus franciscanus; assembly: GCA_037976565.1. Lineage (NCBI taxonomy): Eukaryota > Metazoa > Echinodermata > Echinoidea > Camarodonta > Strongylocentrotidae > Mesocentrotus > Mesocentrotus franciscanus. Next base: position 4,427,910 of record CP137676.1, read on the forward strand.
GTTGTATACCGTTCTCGACAAAAATGGCGCCTGGATGGTTATGCATGAGTGATTTCGAAAATCAAAAAAAAAGGTGACCTTGATGAGATATCAGAGATTACGCCTACGAAATTTGAAAGGAAAAGGACTTGAGGAAAGTACCTAACTAGGAATAACAAGCACTACGTGCAAAACGAATGGGATTTCCGGACGATAAGGATAAGGATAAGGATAAGTATATTAATGGGGCAGAATGTGAACGAAAACAAGGCAATGACGAAGGTCGTCATTGCAAAAAAACAACATATTTCAGGCTAAGGATTTAGCTTTAGATAGATGAAAAACATATTCAGAGCTGAAAATAGTAATAAAGAATATATTCAAAAAACTTATTTTCAGTGCTTTTTTTCACCATTCATCAACTAGTTTGAGACTTTTCTATTTTGACTAGCAATTTTGTGTAGCAATATCTTACTTCTTGGTGCTTCATCGCCTACTATTGAAAGTCACACAATGACGATCTTAAAGATACTATGTCCCTTTTACAGCCAACATCAAATTCTGTAGAACTTTGCAGGAATTATGAATATGTCACGTATGTCCTATCTGTGAAATTTAAACATTAGCAGTGTTCTTATATTCAAATTATGCAAGGAAACTCGTTTACTTGCTAGACTTCACTGTCAGACACTATTGAGTGACTGACTGGCTTTCTTTTCATCTTTGGTAATAACATACATAAAATGAGCTGTAAAGGGTACATGAGCATTTGTCTACATCAATAACCCACTTCTTGTAATGGCCAAAATTAAACTGATTGAATCTTTGCGCAGCATAAAACGTACGACCATTCGGTACAATGGTCTGAAAAATCAGACTATTACTTACTGGCTCTATAGCTCCTAAGTCGATTCAACAACTAATAGTCGTTATTTTCCCACTTAAAGACATTTTCAAGCCCCTTTTTTAAGGGAAGTTCTAAATTTGTATTGTCTTTCAAATGCCGTTGGAATTTAACCTTTTCATTTTTTTGGCCTGCAAATGGGACACAGTACCTTTAACATCATGCCAGAAGACTAAACTTTTATTGAAAATGCTGTTAATTTCCAACATATTCTACAAGACATTGGGGTTCTGATGAAAATATTGTTTATAGTTCATAACTGTTACAAAAACACAAAATATGTCAAAAAGCTTATGGAAAGTAAGATTATACAGGGGGAAACACAAGTACAAAATTCCCTCGAAATTTCTCCTCTAATAAAGATTTTATGATTTGATGGTTAACATTAGGAATAATTATCTCATTTCTTATTGAAAATCAATATTAATATTTTCCTCAATATAAGCTCACAGTTCTCAAACTTCCATGGGTGCTTTAAGTTACATTCTCAGACAAATTAATAGATGACTGTACTACCTTTAGGACCATTTCAAAGTGACATTTATATGTTTAATGTTGCCTTATTGTAGTAATAAATTCTTTTTCTCTCTATATATATACGAGCTACGGAAGCCTTTCAAAAATCCTGCAAACCCGGTTCTAGATAAACTGAGTTTAAAAGTACTCAGTTACAACCTTCTATATCAACTTGAGATTGCAAAATGTTGTAATCATAATTTCTTTTTTTCCCAGCTTTTTTGTTGCAGTTGTGTCATCCTGTGGCATTGTCCAGGATTCAAAATAGTTCTAAAATCCTATTGTTCTCAAAATAGAACAAAAAGTTCTGACTTTGTGATTGTATTCAACAATGATAGCGTGAAAACAAAAAGGAAATAGAGGTCTAAATTAAACAAAGCTTGATAATTAAAACATCTGTTACAGCTTGCATCCACATGGTGCAAATGTAATAAATGTGAAATATGTGTTGGGGATTGTAAGAACAATAAAATGAGGAAATTTGAGTAACATCATTCAACTGCCTTCTTCTTTGATCAGACAGAATTTATATCAGTAGATATTGCCTGCTGAGGACCAAAGGTGTTTACATTTGATGTGACAATACACTTTAACTAGCTCTTAGCATGCAATATCATGTGTTACCATATATTAAAAAGAAAGGTAAGGGATAACACAGAAAATGAATATTTAATTAAAATGGAAAATAAATCTAATCATAAAGGCCTAGTTACATTTTATCAATGACTTGAAGGGTCTACTACCAGAGATTGAATAATCAACATCCCCCCACCAACCCTCAAAAGATAGCTGTAACTTCTATTCAAAATGAAGAATTACAGCAACTGATGACAAAACTACCATTGCCCATCTATCCATCCAAACATCAAGTGAAATAGGAGAGAGAGAGATAGAGAGAGAGAGAGAGAGAGAGAGAGAGAGAGAGAGAGAGAGAGAGAGAGAGAGAGAGAGGGAGGGAAGAAAGACAGAGAAATGGAAAATAAATAGAGGTAGAGAAAAAAAGAAAGGGGATCACGCAGGAAGAGAGAGAAGAAGGATAGTGAGGTTTGAGGTTTGAGAGAGGGGGATCCTAATTAGAGAAATGTCCATGAGTTGTTCAACAGATAAACAAATTAGTAGCATTTGACTGCTGCTTATCATGGGGGTTCTGCATCTCATATTAGTCTGTATCAAAAGACCCTATGTCATTTTAGCCGGAACAATGTCCATCATTGCAGGCCTACAAGCTCCTATATATTTAGTTTCTTAAGTATTCCTTCGATATATCAGCTTTCCTCAATTTACGCACACGCACCTTTGAATTATTTAACTGAACTGTTATACTACTAGAATTCATTTAACCTTTGATAGTATGGTAGCTATTCTATCCACAATGTGGGGACTGTGATCACATCCATCCTCAGATAGCTGGCACAAATCAAGGGCTGATGACAAGAAATTTCACATTGCCTCTCTCAACCCAGGTGTAGTAAATGAAAAACCTTAGAATGCAATACTAAAGCGCTGTAATATAATGGGAACCCAGAAAAGGCCAGAAAAGGCCAGAAAAGGCCAGAAAAGGCCAGAAAAGGCCAGAAAAGGCCAGAAAAGGCCAGAAAGGGCCAGGGCAGAATTTTCACAAAGAGCACGTCCTCTACTGTGGCATGTGATGTGCTGTAACATTGTTATCATTAGACACAAGGTAATTTATCTTCATTTGTTTCTTTTGACCCATCGTCTAGAATCCAAAGATGGAAGGATGATGTGATGTCTCTTTCTAGAGACTAAAATCTTAAATGAAGCCAGGATACCAGTTTGAAAGGAGAAAGATGATGGCCTGAAGTCCAGTGTACATCATGTCTGTTATGCCAGACATAGCCCTAAGGTCAACAGATACCCAGGACATAAAGCAAAGAAGGAAGGATGGTACACATGTCAAAGGAACTCCATAGGCCCATTTACACATCCCAAACACCATTTTGAAAAATTGTTGATTTTTGGTACATCATTTACACTACTGGAAAAACCCATAAAAATCGTTGAAGTTCGCTCATACTGATTTTTTGGTGAGTAGTGCGCATGCGCGACTCGTCGGTGCCCTGCATGAGTTAGCATGGAAGCAAGGAGAGTCACGTGAGAAAAAAATCAGCATCTTACAGAAGTTTGCATATACAATGCAAAAAGCGGTGAAAAATCGGCAGGCATTTAAAAAAACCATGCTCCAGAGGTAGTTTTTTGTTGTTTTATTGGAACTACGGCGAAACACCAGAATGTGAGAAAATCAAGGGTTTTGGTTGCAGTGTAAATGCAGCTCTTGATACAAGCAGGGGGGCACAGGAGAAATTACACGAACTTGAACAGGAGATTGACTGCAGTATTACAGGAGAAGGGGTATTATATTGTAGGTAGAGATGATTGAGAAACACCAAAGACTGTCTCAATGGGGAACTGGGGTGGTGGACAAGAGTTTCATACAGCGCATTGAGATTTAATTGATTTTTCATTGAGTAAAAGGTAGTCCTCAATAATTTGTTTGTTTCTGGGTGCGTTTATGCTCAACTTTTTCAGGCCAGAATGAGGCTTTTGTTACGCGTTTAGTTCAAAACATGGTTGCGTCCTTTCTCATTTTCATATAAACACTGATAAACGTTGATCTAAAACGCTGATCGTAAACTCGCAAAAAGGTGCGTTTTGGATCGGCGTTTCTGGGGAAGCATAAACGCACAATCATTTGTAAAGGCGTTTAAATGAAGTCATAATAAACGTAGCATGCGCAGTGCAGGTTTGCGAATCCAGCTGCAGAGCCGGAATTATCCTAGAAGAGCCAGAGAAGGGAAGCATAAACAGTACCCCGTGGAACTGCGTTTACGATGAGCATTTACGATGAGCGTTCAAAACGCTCATTCTGCCTTCAAAATTGAGCATAAACGCACCCTCTATCTACTCTCAAAATTCTGCAATCTTAGTGGTGATATTTATTTACATCTAATCTGATTACATGAACTTTCATACACAACGCTGAGTGTCTGTCTCTTGCAAAAGCACTTTCACAAATTACCTGACCCTTTACAAATATCGTTCTTTGAGTGAAAAAAAATGTGTTTGGTGACTTTGGTCCATCCCCCATCCTTCTATTTAACAGGCCTCTTCTCCCTCAAATAACCTTTACTTCTCCTCCTTCTCCTTTTTCCTCTTCAAAGTCCAATTCCACCAATTTTCTCACCCCTTATCTTCCTTCCTTCATCTCTCTTACCACCGACTCCCATTACTATCAAATTTGTGAGGGAACGAGCGGAAGACAAACTCCATCTATCATCTTGCTACCACCTGTGTTTTCTCAAAAGAACCGAGCGAGGCCAGCGTTTGACCCTAAACACTGAAACCGTGGTGTAAACACTTGGTAGATTGTTCAGCTGATATCTTCCCTGCTGCCTCCTCCGCCCTGTCTGTCTCGTCAGGGTGGTCAAGTTCTGAGAAGGAAGGCGTTTGACAAACTGTCATCGTTACACCAATCTGGCATGTGTTTGGAAATAAACAATAACATTGCCTTCTGTATATCTGCTGAAATATGGCCAAGCATCTGGCAGATTTGCAGTGGCTGGCATGACCTATATCAAAGCACTCTGGAGGTGGATTGGTAACCTTTGTACACCATTTCATACTCCTATCAACATAAAAAAAGGTCACCAAGGTAATTCAATATCCACTGGTAAGTGGTATTTATTACTAATCTAAGGACATGTATCAAATTAGTAAAATAAAAATAAAAAATACCAGTATAATTCAGAAATCTGAAGCAAAATAAATATTTATCAAAGCCAACTCTATAAAAAAATATTTAAAAATATAAAAATCCTCATGGTTCAAACGTACATATTTAACTACAATGTGTGAAAAAGTAATTGGTTTGTACCAGCTGTATAAATGGAAAGGTGATTGAGAAAAATGATTAGGAGTAGTAAAATAAGAATAAGAGGATGTAGCAAGAGTTTTATATTTTCTTAAGGCATTCAAAGACTTTAGAAATGGCTACCATCTGCAACTTTTCTCTTCTCTTACTAGTGTTTCAAATCTGACATTAATGATGCTGATGACATAGTCTTATCAGCCTGTGGAATGGGTGGTCCCATACCAGGCCGATAACTACACTACAGTCACCCCCACCCCCAATCCTTCCAAGTTCCATATGGACATCATCATCCTGTGAATCAGGAGATAAAATCACAAATTGGTGTCATCTTTGGGAGGACAAAATATAAACATACTGGTTTCACAAGTTTCATATCTTGTCAACATCTCATTCATCAGATAATGTGTTTTACACATCTCATATTTTTCCCACAACAAATATGAGCACATTGAAAATATAAAATATTGCAGAGTGTATTTGTTTTGTATTAACATTGATCTACATCACTGGAATAAAAAAAAATGGAATAAAAAAAAATGCATTAAAATGTGAGCAACAACAAAATTTGCAAATGACATTTTGGTATTTTTGTGGACCTATCTGTGTCCCTCTGAATCTAAATTAATTAGGTTATGGCACTACTTCAGCATAGTATTAGCCATGTATATTGTTAATTAACAAGTGATAATGGGAAGACTGAAGGAATCGGGAATGCCATCATGGATGAGAAACACAAATTTTGAAACACTTTGAAAATGTGAACCATGAATATTAAAGCAAGATTCAAGTAGAGAATATGAAAATTACAAACTACATGTATATCCATGTTTGGTTTAGGGTCAGCGTATTCAGCCACCTCCATTAGTGTTGTCATGGTAACTAAAATCCTCTCCTGTAGCCTCTGGACGATATGATGTTGGACAACAGGTGCGATATACCACCCCCAAGAGCAACAGTCAATTCTCTATCTCATCCATATATCCTTTCTTGATTGTGTGCCCTATATATTTTTCTTCATTCTTTCATTAAAAATCAATACATCAACACCAGAATCAAAATCAAAATCAAGATCAAGATCAAAATCAAAATCAAAGATATAACCTGCATTTGAAAAATGGAATGGTTATGACAATCATACAGTAGAGTTGTGTTGTAATATAATGTGAAGCCTTTAACAAGTCTAGGAATTGAGAAATGTTGTGCATCATATTTGGCAAACTTCTTCTCCTGAGGGACAGTGTGTATGTGGGGGAGAGCTTTCAGGATAAGATATGAAAATGCTAATCCTTGCACTTTTCTTTCTGTCTTTTTGAATTCATCCCACAAACACTTGTCGTACTTCATTCCATAGTAGGCTGGACGCAAGTAAAAATGAAATTATTTCCACATGTCAGAAAGGCATTAGGTTACATCATATAAACACAAAGTTAAAGATAAAGACCAGTTCTGGTCATGCGATTGCATTGTGAAAGAAACGTAGTGGAATCGATCAGAAAAGGATGATCATCTAGCATATAAGTATTGGTGTGTACTGCAAGGTTCTGGAATCATCAAAATGATAAGAAATTTGGCCCAGTCTTGGTAAAGTTACAAGCACTGTACACAGAAAGATGAATATGGGACTACCCGACACGTGCGTGCCCGTGCAGGATATCTATCTGGTCCCAATAGATACAATAATTTACCAAATATATCAATTAGTAGGCGGTTTCCCGGCAAAATTTGTATCATCACGTATTAGTCAAAACATTTTCTTTCACATGATTGGTAATGAGAGCTTCCATTTCATTTTTTGAGAGGGGGCGTTTCCAAAACTGGTCTTTACCTTTAACACCCTTCTGGCCATCAGTACATGAAAGAGATCATTCCAGAGTCTGCAACTGTAGACTACTACCCATCCTTTCATCTTCAAGAAAGTTTGGTAAGTGATGGGAGCAACAGGTGTGAGTTTGCCACCCATATATTCTGAGGTCATCTCTAAGAACATACATCATCAGTCTTCCTATAAAATAACACTACTAGTAAGAATGTGTCTAGACACTTTACATCATACCACTCCTATCAACCCCCACCCTCCTCCTCCCACCTGCCCCCATTTAGGCAAAAGGGAAGTAAAGAAGGAATTTTTCATGTAACTTCATGGCCTTACAATAATTACCAGCATTTTCAATTTGTTAACTTCACTAAGCAAATAGATGTTGATGAAAACCTACAACAAATGTCATAAACTTGAAACAGATGTTTCAGCATCATTGATAATTTCATATAAAATCTATAAATAAAAAATCCACAGTCAACATAACAGGTGAATGTCAACAAGTTCAAAATCTGCCACATGAGCTTCCCTCCAAAATGATTTTCCTCACATACTACACATTAATTCAATATTCAGATCATGTGCATTTCTCTTTCACTAGCCTATATAGCAATTATATGAGGTTTTAATATCAATTTTTTCATGGTATGTTTTCTTTTGTGTGAATGGGGCTGTTAAGATGTTCTCCTTTCCCTGAAAAAATAGGATCCAAACAAATTTTGATATCTTGTTACAGATATTTTGTTACAGATATTTTGGTACAAAAATATAACCTAATTTACCACATAAATTTCTCTCTCTCTCTCTCTCTCTCTCTCTCTCTCTCTCTCTCTGTCCCTCCCTCCCCCCTCTCTCTCTCTCTCTCTCTCTCTCTCTCTTGTATGTTTTCATCCAATGCTATCAAATCCTGAAAGACAACAGGTGTCTAAATGAATGAACATATTCACCTACGTATCGACTTGATACAGATAGAAGGAGCCAAACTCTCAATTCTACAAGTATATATCTAGGGTATTATGAACCAGATAATAATGGGAGCATTGTCCTACCAATGAAGGACATACCAGAGCGTTGTGGTTCTGAGGAAGAAGACCTGCCCTGCTGGAATTCAAGGTTAACCGCATAGAGGATGGGATAAACTGTTGATGATTTGGAAGGTGGGCATGTACTTTCAATATCAACTCTTTCCAGATGTTCATTTCTGTTAAATAATTTTACATCATGTTTGCCCTATTTTGGTTAGGGAGTGTCTTTCTGTGGTATTTGGGAATTTTCAATATATCTATCTCAGTGGAAAAGAGGGGAAGGGGAGACAATAGTTGCTTTTCAGGACTCTGGAATGAAATCTATTGGCCAATCAAGAGGGAATATAAGAGTTCACATGAGCATATTATACATGTAGTGTCAAGCTTGTGTATGAACCTTCGATGTCTGTCAACTTTGATCAGTCACTTTCTAAAGATGTTCATGAAATTTTTCACAAAATTGTCATTGGATTTATGACTGGGTATATCACTTGTTCTTTTAGTTTCAATACATTGACCATATTAAAAGAGAGAATCCTATAATTCAAATGATGTGCAAGGCCTTTCAAACAGTTTTCTACCATTCTATTCACATTTTCAGATCGACCCTTACAAATTTCAAACAAGAGACGCGATGGCTCAGAGGTATAGCAGTGGTTTCGTAAGCGGGAGGTCCCAGGTTCGAAACCAAGTCGATGCGCTAGTGCCCTTAGGTAAGGCAGTAATCCTCATTACCAAGTCCCTCGGAGAGGACTTAAAGCCGTAGGTCCCCTGCTTGCTTACTTACCAGCATACACATACTTTGTTAGCAGTGAGGTTAAAACAAACCATTCTCCTCTATGGTTAATCACAACAAAGAATAGAAACAACAAAGGCTGACCAAAATCTTTCTTGTAAGAATGCCAAATAATTCTATCAACAATAGCAAGAATAAGGGCAAGTTTTGTAAGCTTTATCACTTTTCCATTTGAACAAAGAAAAGGAATGAATTTAAGAAATAATGAAGAACAAAGGTCGTACCCCGAGGATATCTGACCATAAGGAATAAATTTCATCCAGACAAGGCTATCATTACAACCAAGGAGGGTAGGACCTCATTGTTACAACTCAATATCTGACAAGCCTCAGAAATGAATAATTTGTCTTGAAATTGTATTTCTCCAGCTACATGTTAATACCAACCAGATGCTGATAATTTCATTCCTCGGTATTTCTGACAATATTTCTTGTTCCCCATTTCAGCTGGGGTCGCATTGAGCCCCCTGAGGCATCTCTCTCTCACATGAGGTTGGTAATCCTGGTTGCCGTCGACGATGACGACACCAAGTCTGGCTGGTATGGATGGCTAGGAGCAGGGCGTTGCTTTAAGATGGGATGATGTGAGAAATGATGAGATACGTTCACATGTGACACTTTGGGAATGAGAGCTCCTTAAAATCTGCAATTTGCATGACATGTACTTTTGCAATATAGTAATTTATGACTGCCCATTTTGTGAAGGAAAACAAAATTGATGAAAATTGAGTTTGTGAATTATACATATATCTTCTGCAAATCTAGACCACTCACATAGGTTTTATTGTATAAAAAAAGAAAAATTGGGGTTTTACGGTAGCATAAGAATAATCCAAATTGTACCTTAGCCATACCTTTTGAAAGTACCGGTACTATGAATCTTAGTCACCAAAGGGTTGCAAAAGAGAATTTTACAACTATTTGGAATAGTCAAATTTATCATTAAGTCATATCTTCAGTAATTTGAAAGTGTTACTGGTGGGACACATTGATATAGAAAAATAGTAAATGCAACATTAAAAACTTAACTTGTTTCATGAAATAACCCTTACTGATTTTTATCAAATCAAAGAATTCATGATTCTTTTATTTATGAACTCATCATTCATTTGATTGTTTTAACTGGAGGAAAATATTTACCTATATGATATGTTTTGGGCACATTTTTTATTCATATTCTATCACCCGTACCACAAGACAAAGTTAACACAGTTTAATAACTTGCAATGGAGCACTTCCCATATATTTTCTGTTTCTACCTTTGTCTAATAGCTGCCTGTAAAATGAAATGTCACCAACATTATATTGATCATCTTCGTCTATGATAAAGGTTTCATAAGTACATGCCTCATAGCATTGCAGCTGACTACTAATATCAGGACTACTGAATTCTCCTATTCCAATAGACTTCATACAGAGACCACCTGACTCCTGTAGGCAATGGGCTAAATATGTTTCCAGGAATGACAGCAATACCCGAATTCTGAATTTACACCATCCTGTAACATATACATGAAGTAAGCTCTTTATTCTGTTACATAATTCATACCAATCAAATACATCAATTCTTCTATCCTATCAATATGATTTTCTTTCTTACCCAAAATAATCTAAATGAAATCTGAACAAATTTTGCTTGAAAGGTTTTAATCACTTCAATCATAGCAATGCTGTATTTAGTCCATACATGTGTTACTTTTTTCTTATCCACACCAACCATGCAGCAGTCAAGTTCATTGTCGGAACAAAGTTTGTATGACTGATAAAATGTTGATTTCCCATTAGCGATGACGGAAATGAATCTAAAAATTTGCTGACGGTTCAAGATGTATGTGAATGGAACAGTCAGAATCCTGTCACAAACACATCTCTAGCAGGAAGCCCCATCTCTTGTGTGCATTGTCACCTGCAAGAACTGATTTCTCACCACTCCCAACAACCTCACAAGGGGGGTGTTTCACAAAGACTAAGAATGACTTTAAGTTGGACTTAACTATGGCAGGCCATTCATGCCACTGGTTGCTCTCACCATTGGTCTCTAAGTTATGATCTTTAGATAATATTTTTTCCTTCAATAATGAACTATCAAAAAAGTAAATTCTGTAGATATGTGACCACGATTTGTACGTCCCTTGAGAGACCAATGCCAGTAAACGGTGAGAGCAAATAGTGGCATGAACGGCCTGCCATAGCTAAGTCCAACTTAAAGTCGATCTTAGTCTTTGTGAAACACCCCCAAGATCTTATTATCATAGCAAGGGCAGAAAAGTGAAAACAATTGTGTGAAGCTCCCCCTATTATTCAAGCGAACAAATATGTGTGGAGGTGGAGGAAGAGAGGGGGCAGAAAATGAGAATTGAAAGTCTGACAGCTAGCTGAGGGAGAAAGCAGCAAAGGATTAGCAGAAAATGGGAAACAAATGGCAACTTGGTAATGGAGGGATAATAGGACACAGATGTTCAATGCGGACCTGCTACAGATAGTCTTCTCAATACTGCACTGAAATCTGAATCACATTGCATATATTATGCTGGATAGATAAGCCAAATATATGACAATGCTTTACTGTGACTTTTGTGAGATTAATCTGTTTCCATTCTGCGGATATTTTATAATCATAGAGATATACAGCGTGTCCACGCACAAAAAAAATTATCCCGAAACTCTGTAACGAAACGTCGTATAAAGAATCATCGTATAAATTTCAGGGTGTCTACACGCAAGAAACGTCGTATAAAGAATCATTGTATAAATTCCATGGTGTCCACACACACAAGAAAGTAATCCCGAAACTCTACAGCGAAATGTCGTATAGGTGCGCAGTTTGCTACTGCGGTCATGAAATGGAAGCAGAAATGAGAGGTCAGGTCTCCTTTCGCGCGAGGTCACGTTAAGCCCCGCCCAGTTATACCGTTAGTTATACTAGTTACGTCCACACACAACACATTCCGTGATTAGGCGTGATTAGACATGATTCTTTATTGAGTTCTAGTTCGAAACGATGCCCAAACCCGCGTTTCGTTATACGATGTTTCGTTATACAACGTATCGTTAGTTAGCTTCCACACACACAATTTCATCGTATAACTATCCCGAAACGGTATAACTATCCCGAAACGGTATAACTAATCACCCCTAATCACGGAAAGTGTTGTGTGTGGACACGGGGATATTTTTCAAACTTGACTCCTCAAGTACTAGAATAAGTGAAATACAAATTGCAACAGTAGTAAGAAGAACAACAATAACAATGTTTATGAAAGGACAATTCTTTGAAATATGTTAACTCAATGGGTATATTGAAAGCCTTGGGCTTGGCAAGGGATATGTAACAGAATAATTTCCTTCAAAGCACCCATTTACTCTTTTGTTAGACTAATGGAACAAAAGAGGGACTGCCAAAATTTATTTTTATCAAGGATACCATATGTATGAAACGTATAGGCCTACAACTACTCCAAAATATGGCAGACTAGAGTTTCAATTCATAGCGAAGATAGAATGAATTGGCTCATAGGTCTGATTTCGATATCTCTACGACAGAACAATGAATTATAGTGAGAGACCTGTAGTGAGACTAAGCTATAATTAGAAGCAGAATGCCTGACATCACCTGGGGGATTCCCCTTCCTCCTAAATCCAGCCTGCTGCCACCATGTCTGGCTTGGCTCACACCATAGGGACATCAACAGGGAGGTAAGAGATAAAGAGAGAGAGAAAGACAGATTGAGGGGGAGGAGAGAGAGAGAGAGGAGAGAGAGAGAGAGAGAGAGGAGAGAGAGAGAAAGAGAGAGAGAGAGAGATGGTGAGGATCAAGAGAGAATGAGAGCTGAAAGTGAGGGAGAGAAAGGAAGAAAGCAGAATTGAGAGAGAGAGAGAGAGAGAGAGAGAGAGAGAGAAATAGAAAAATAGAAGGGAAGAGAGAGGAAGTGAGGGGAAGAAAGATGGAGGGGCCTTAAGAGATATGAAAGGATAGATGGGAGAGAGCGATCGGTGGAATGTGGGCAAGAGACACAGAGAAAGAAAGGAGGGAACAGCAGAAAAAGGGGCTTAGAAAAGAATGAGCAAGATGTGACAATAAAGTAGATTTAAAAGATAGTGTCCAGTCTTGAGTAATAAGATCATTCATAGACTTTTTTTTAAACTTTAGTGTGAAGGGAAAAAAAATGTAAATAATCATGGAATGTTATTGTAAAGTAATAGATTTGTAAACACACTCTCTTCTTGATTTTCATTGACAAGACAAAATAAATGCAAGTGGAGAATACTACTGCACTTGTATATTTCATGAAATGTGAGGAAATACAGAAAAGATATGGAAATGAAGAATGCTGAGAGAACTACTGAATTGCAAACAAAAAATATAATCCCAAACATTATCCCCGAAGTAGCCAAAGCTTAGATCCTTTGACCAACCACAAACCAACATCTAGCGTGTTGAAATATATAGACAATCAAATATTTTCTTAACTTCTACATGTATTACCACAATTCCAATAAGCTATGCAAAATATGTTAAATTGCATAAAAGGGTATTTGTTTCTTCAACATATTTGTTATATAAGCTAACACATAAACCTGTGTGGAGTCAAATATTACAGTGACATTGAGAAGAGCTTGATTACATGTCTGAAGAGGCCATTCAAATTCTAAATCGTAACCTTACGCAAAAATAATACATTCATCATCCTAAATTTAGACGTTTTAATTATAATCCCAAAGAAATCATGATTGCTGAAGATTCTTTGAAAACAAAACCATGGAGAATGAGAAAACACAGATATACAAAAGCATAGTCATAAGTTCATATTACATGAATGCCTAAAACCAGAGTTCAGCTACCTTGCGAGTTGAAATGAAATGCCGGTTCTTTGAGTTCGTGAAAAATCGTAGAGGAGGCGTACTACCAATGGTACCATCTGGTGTCAATTTGTGGATATGTTGATTGGTATTTGACCTTGGGAGTTTGAGGGGTATGTCAAGGGGTTAGTCAAGGGGTTAGTCAAGAAGGGCTTGATGGGTGACTAGTGGACCCTCTCTTGATGATGGGGTCATGTTTGTTAGGACCTGGTGAGAACAGTAACAAGCCTTTCAAACTATTCTCTCTTTCCTAAAACTAAACAATCCATAACAAAAGATTTGTCTATCTTTGGTGAACTGGACCTTATCTCCTATTCTTATCATAATGTAGCTATTCAGAATTATTATACTTTGACATATGTCTATGTTTGGAAAGTGACCAGAGTGTCATTGGTCACAGACATATGGATGCTATACAGGATCCCACTATGCTAGAGTTATTTTCTTTTTTTTCGTAATGAGTCTTCTAATCTATAAAAGTTCAAATTACACTTTGAAAATATCTCAATAAGCTACAGAAATGAGGAGTCTTTTGATAACAAGGTCTTCTGCTTCTAGTATTTTTATGAACGCAACAATATATATTTCGAATTTCAGAATCAAATTCTACTATACATCTGCAAGTTGTAGCATTTTTTCTACAACAAAACTGGGCAAAGATTGGGAATCAATGCATAAAATCTAGTGGACATCTCCTAGTGCTTGTGGCGAGTAGAATCTTAACTTTCTTTAATAATAATAATAATATTCGGTTCTTGTATAGCGCATATGACATTGTATAACGTCCCTATGCGCTTCCAAAGAGCTTTGGAAATTATTACCCTAGCTTTAGCTCTGCTCCGGCAGCTGGAAATGAACGCAGACATTGGATGAGAGAAGGTGTGGGAGGCATAGATTACACACCACACACCACATGACAGGTTAGAGTGAGGAGAAACATTCATTTGTTTGTTTGTGACCTTGTACAGAGCCAGAGGCCACCTCTGTTAAACTTCTTCCATATGTGAGGGTCAATGGCAAGCCCTTTGTCCGTCTTGGGACAGGATCCTCGCCTCAAAACGTCTTTGATCTTGGCCTCTTGTTGGTTAGAAACAGAAAGGTTGTATCCACAATAATAGAATGCATGTAATAATTTGTTTGCCTCTAACAGCTTAGCTAAGCATAATGATTCTCATGCCGTCAGTCCATCTCCAGTTAGTGCTTGTTGAGTTTGGGAACTTTTCAACCTAACATCTGAACCACTGAGAAAAAAAGGAAAACAAATATGGTAGTGATGAACAATAACTCCTTGATAACATCAGATAGAGGAAGAGTTTTGACAGTGAAATATGTTGTTGACAAAATCCACAATACTAACAAATTGTCTTTCCATTCTCATGAACATCAGATGTCAGGTGTCAGACATATAGGCCTATAGTTCAGTGGTTTTGGGTATGATATGGAAGCTTTAAAAAATTGATATTTGATCTCTAATGACAAACTAATCTCTAAAAAATGGATGTCACAACTGATCACTACAAATCATTTAATGAATACCACATTCTTTGATGGAGTATGGTAGCACAGAAAGGGAAAGCCAAGGTAGGAACTCAGCACGGTGCCATGATAGGGGTAGTGGTTGGTACCCATAGGGGGAGCATGGAGATCATTTGACACCTCTGTAACAAGAAACAGGTGCCTGTGGGATTAACTGTAGAAGTCACCCACATCAGTATGCCACACTATACAGTTTTATAGACCATCAATAGATTGCATATCTAGAAACCTTGCAATGTTGCTTGGGACAATCAGAAAGGCCTAGAAGTAGAAATGAATCGTTTGCATACCATCTGCAGTAGCTATCTGGATAAATCAAATCCGATATCATAGTTACAGTTTTGAAACAAACACTCAACTGAATGCTTAGAAGGGGAACTGGTAGTGGTAGTGGAGGGTGGGGTAAGTTACCCCTACATTCCAATAAGTTGTCATAATCAAGAAAGGGGGGCAGGTATGGGATCAGTTTACACCCCTGTAACAAGAAACAGGTGCCACAGGAATAGAGATTAAATCAAACCATTACTAGAGACACCAGAGCCATATTGCCCCACTCATATCGTATTATTACCCATGCTGTGTGACAAGCTCCATCAATCTCTTTACAAATAAAAATTGATGATTGCAGATTTGACAGAAAATCTATTTTTATCTAGGTCTAGTTCACCTCTTAAAACTTATGCAATAGTATGCACTTTTTTTTATAATGAATAGTTATATACATTTTAAGAACTTTTTTTAGAAGGCTCTTCTTTCAGTTCCTAAACTGCACACTCATTTATATCTGAAGTCACTGCAATTCATTGAAAATTATCCTTTAACAAGCCACCCCACTAGTTCTGATATCCACAAAAAACTGAAGGCCTATGTCTTTACTTTTAGTAATTCAAACGTTTTCAAAAATATTCCTTTTCCATTCATAATGCAACATATTAGGCATACATTTATGAATAAGAAATTACAAAAATAAACTTTATTTCTTTCAATCATGAATTATTTAAAGAAAACTTTACCTCTTTCAAGAAAATTGCAAAAATTTCTCATTTTGTTTAAGATCACAGCAGGATAATGCCTTTGGCAGTTGCTGGCTTTTCTCAGAAACAGGACCCAATCTCTTTGAAATGGAAAAATTGAATAAATTCTCCACAAATTATGTTTCTTTTATATTCATATGATGCCAAGTTCAGGAGCAGGTGTCAGTGTTATAGACGAGAGCCTAGGGGTAATACGAGCCAAGCAGGAGAGCACAAAATGACCCTCTCACAATTCATTTACAGATTTATTCCCTGACAAGAAACTGTTGTGCATCGTAATCCCCCAGTCTTCTATCGCACAGATGAAAGGCAGAATGCATTTAGGAAAATAAAAATAAAAATGTAATCCGTGCACTATTCAACAGAGTTAGTAATTGAGAAAATAAATTGATTCTTATTATTATATTATTTGTATAAAAAATATCAAAACTAATCCTTTTATTGTGCAAAAAAATGTAATAAAGCTTACATACATTGGTGATGATGATTCCATGCTTCCATCATAATTACAGGGAGGGGGAGGGGGGGCAATGTGCTTACCCATCCTTGAGTGATAGTCTACCAGGCTCTATACAAAGCCACACCCTTCTGACTCTCAGCAGGTGGAATTGTCTGTTAATTAAGAGCCAGAAGGGTGTTAGCTACATGTAAAGTGGAATGAGTCAACACCCCCCCCCCAGCTCTCAGTCTCAGCAGAAGATATCATTTGTTCAGTGAGAGCCAGAAGGGTGTTTGTTCACTATCTATTATGTAAAGTGGTACGAATTAATACTTTGTTTGTCTCTCAGCAAAAGATAAGTCAACTGATTACATGCCTACACAAAATGTCTTGCCTGGCTTGTAAATAAAGAAAGTTACCTCCTCTAAATGATACTTTCAAGAGAGTCTGCGTGATAGACTGAACTCATACCAAACTAGACTAAACTAGACTCAACCTATCATTTCTGATTGAGATGGGGGGTCAGGATCTCTCATAGCCTATAAACTAGGCTACTGAATGCCCTAAACAAAAATGATCAAATGGTCATGTTGGCCTACATTGTATTTAATTACAGATTGTGCTTGTCCCTGAGTACCATAGCTCAGTTGGTAGAGCAGTGGTCTCGTAATCCGGTGACCCGGGTTCGAAACCAAGTCGATGCGCTAGTGCCCTTTGGTAAGGCATTAATCCTCACTACCAGGTCCCTCGGAGAGGACCTTAAGCCGTCGTCCGTCTGGTTGCTTACTTACAAGCATTTATGCTTTCTTAGCAGTCAGGTAAAAAATAACCATCACATCACATCACATCACATCACATCACATCACTGCTAAACTCTACAAGGTTTTATCTATACCTAAAAAATAGCAGCTCCAAGATCACAATACTTACCATAAAATACACAGAAAAGTACTTTCAACTTGAGTTTACATTACTAAGCTTGCAGCAAGGCAATACCCTAGCCTTTCTTATGTTTTTATCAGTATTCAACACACTGAGGAAATACTTTCACAAAGTACAATACAATGTCAACAACACGATTGTCACACAAACTAATATCATTGCAAGCACTACCTGCATAATACAAAAAAGAGTTGGATAGGATTCAAGAAAATAGTGCAATTAGCTGGTAAACTAATTAAAAGGTGTGCAAAATTTATCACACTAAGTATGTTTAATTGGCTTATGTTATGTCAGAGAGCGTACTTGTTATTCGATTAATGTAACATCAAGGACCAAATAAACATGGTTCAAGTTATTGACTTGCTAATAACACTATACTTCTTACGTGTTCCACGCACATGAATTGTCTACATTATGCTTGTAGAAGATCGCTTCATCTCTCTTCAAACTACACATGGCTTTCACAAGTCATGAATTCAAAAGGACCTTCTCCAAGAAAGAAAGAGACAGATGAAGCCAGGCCTCCCTAGCAAACATCTGTTAGTTCTGTTAACCTTCTCCCACTGTTTACGCACTTCCCGTTTCGTCTGCTATCCTCATTGCAGCGACACACAAGCCTGTCTCATGTTAAGATTCTTTAGGAACATGGATTGGAGAAAACAAAGAGCAGAGTAGCATACCAGTAGAGACTCCATCTCAGGTATCCCTCATACCTCTCATCCTTCTCAATCATTATTTGGAGATAAAATACTGGGTGGCTTAGCTGGAACAAGGGTTTATATGGTAATCTGTCCTGCATGCTGTAAGTATGATCTAGATCAATAGCAACAACACGTCAGAGAAAGGTGACTAAGTGTTTTCTCTTACAGGTCTGCTTTTAAAACAATACTACATAACCCACAATTCAAACTAGAAAACAATAAAAGAAGAAAGTTTTTTTTTTGTAATAGTAATGAAATAATTAAAACCAGCCACACAAAATTACTTATTAGCTTACTCATGGAATACAATATAAATTTGGAAAAAACACACATTTCCAATTTGAAAAGAATAATTTGTCTAACATCAAGGAATATAGTTTGGCTTAGTTTTCATAATTGTTACATTGGAAGAAAATTAAGTCTGTGTGCATCATAACAGCTGTCATGGATTTATACAGCCTACTTCACAAGTTGCACTGGATGCACAGTTTGTTAGTGATGCAGTATAGCATTATGAAAGATACAGTGTAAGAACTAAAATAGAAGCGTTACACTCAAGCTCAGAAGATGACATTAATAATAATGATAATGGTGGCTTCTTATATAGCGCACATGTCCGTCACGTTGTGGTGCTCCTGGCGCTGCCTCGATTATTGTCATTGTCACCATTTAGAGTTTAAATCATTGACTGCTGAACGTTCTCATTCCCACTGGCTTTAATACAGGAGCCACCTGGTTCTTGAGGCCGATGGGTTAAGACTTATCTTCAGACTCCTATTGAGGGGTATCCTCAAACAGTAAGCTGGTAAATGGAAATAATTCAGGTTTTACTTCTTCAAAATCCAACTAAACAATTAAAGTTGACCTATTGTTACACTTCCATACCTCCTCTCTTCTTTCTTCTTTCTCATCCTCTTGGCCCCAGTCAGAAGGATCGGTTTTCAATCGATCCTCAGATCTTATATCATCTTTTCAGAGCCCAAAGGGCCTGAAATCTGTTTTAAAGTATAGGAAGTAACGCCCTTCTAGTCCAAACAGATAATATTCATACCAGCTTTAAATATTTGATTTACTAGTGACTATACCACCTGGTGGCAGACATATTACAGACTTACAGCGAGCTTACATCCCGGTAAGCCTATTTCAGAACTCATCTTTCTATTTGACGTTAAAGATGTTAAAGAGTTTTTGAGATGTCCTCCTGGTATTTTGTAGCTGGTAGAGACATTAGGAGGGCTTGATGATGCATTCTTGTAGGTAGGCAAATCAGGGGGATTGATGCAGCGTATGCACCAAGCGTGGGAATCCACGGAGGATGGGATGAAATTTCAAACGGAATGACTTTTACATGATTATCCTTCCCCTCTTCTATCTCATCTCCTCTTCTCTGTATGCCATGGTCTATATATATATATATATATATATATGTCTCTTCTCCTTTTCATATCTCTCTTTTAAGTTTACTTCTTTCTCCCATTCAAGATTGAATGCTTTCTTTCTTCCACTTCATACCATCTTCTTCCATTTTACTTTTGTAAAAACTCTCTGCTATCAACTTCTGTTTTTGTGAATTGATTCTACATTTCACAAATACTTACAAAATACTAATCCACAAATCCTTCATTTCTTGCATTTCTCTCACAATCCAACCCGAGACCCTCTTTAAAAGCTCTAAAAACTAACGATAATCATTAATTTGTTTAATAGGTGTCCTGTATTATCTGTTGTGAGCCGAAGGCATGAAATCTGTGTAAGTGTATACAAGTTAATGCCCTTCTTGATCTTATTAAGAGATGATTAAGAGATGATTAAGAGATGATATGGTAGCACAAGGAACCTTCTTTCTGAACCAGTGCCTCATCATTTTCAAACTTTGCATAGATATTCTCCTTTTCACCATGGGCAAATGGATACAAAATAACTGCTATGTGATTAAGGACACAGGTGTTATTCCTAAACAAATTGGTTATTTCAAGAATTTAATGAATAATTTCCATAAACAATGAGATAATGTAAGTTGGGAATAGAATATTAATATTCCTCTCATGGTGTGGGACGATACCTCACTGCTTACAGCAACAGCCTCTAACTATATGACATTATACAGTCTGCTGAGAGCCAGAAGGGCATTCAAGGGAGGTGGTTGTCAGTTTCCATTTGCAGTAGGTCATAATTCGCTGACACCAGACTCTGTGGAAATAGCATTAATGGGTGTATAAGGGTGCATTTATCAACTTTTGCTACTCAGAAACAGCGTTTCTATACATATATATAGAAACACAGTATACGAACGTGATTTGCGGGATGTCGCGTTTATCAACTCGTCAAATTTGAAATGAAGGCCTTGTCTCTGCGCAGCTGCTTTGCGCCGTATGACCCGGGAAGCAGAGAGTTGCTCGGAGGTCAACTAGGGCGCGCGCTTTTTTATTTTCGATCGCCTGAGTTCATCGGGATCCCAGTTCGAAACTTTTGCCTTTGAACTCATAATTATATGATAACGGTGTCAAATACGATAATAAATAGCAATAGGTTGTCGATCTTCTTGTAGTTGTAAGTGTAGCTAGCATGTGCACACAATGACAATACACTCAAATATAGTTCAAGCACGTAATCGCATAATACGAAAATAAACGTAAACATTGAACGAATACGTAGGCATGCTTGTACAACATGACACAGTGCATAGCGCGCGCTATTTCTCCAAACCGGAAATTAGCCTGGGAAAGTCTGAAATATACCGTATTTGCCGGCATAAAGGCCGCAGTATTTTTGGAAGAGAATATCAAAAATCTGGGTGCAGCCAATGCGCTACAACAGTAAAAAATCGCAAGTCAAAACCATGAAAACAGCACGATTCGTACATATGGGACTACAATGACTATACCAGTTAATGTGCAATGGTACTGGACATTTCTAGACATGTCTTACAGACAATTTTGTGTTATATTGTTGACATGAATTAAGGGCAAAGTTTTGTCAATCTCGTAAATAAACTGCATAACTTACCAAACAAAAACTGCTGGTAGATCTAGATCTAAGTTTGTGCCATCGCTAAAGCAATCCTCGCAGCCCACACGAGCCCAGCTAGCTATGTCGCAATACACGACTGTGACTTCGGCCGGAGAGGACAGTATTTTTTTTTTTTTAAGTCTATGAAATGTCAAAATCGAGGGTGCGGCCTATGCGGCGCTGCAGCCTTATCGCCGGCAAATACGGTATACACGTTTCAATATATACACATATAGTATAACGTATGAAAACATGCTTTAAAACGCTGATTATAGGCTAGAAAAGAGTTGATAAATGCACCCCAAGTCTGCGTACAACAAACCCAAAGTCCCATCAAGAAATGCCCCCTAGTCTCTCGGAGAGTCTCAGGTGAGGAAATGTAAGATAATGACATTTCCATATGGGGCAATTGGTAGAAAATGCAGAGCATTACATAAGGCCTCCGTAGTCATAAAAATGAAGGTTAATCCTGGTGATTGACAACACCTAATGGTGTCGAATTCCCCATGAGAGCCCACTACTTTGCATCTTTAAGGGTGCGTTCAATCGACACTTTTTCACCCTAGACTCACGGTTTTCAAAGACGTTTAGTTTAAAACACGGTTGCGTTCAAGCGATTTTTCGTTGGTCGTAAAAATAAACGTGTTTAAAAACACAAACAAGAAACGCTGAAAAAGATGCGTTTTGTATCATGATTCTGCAGAATCACTGTCGCTAAAATTCGCTTGAACGAACGGGGACCTCAATCATGATCCTATGACGTCATTATCTATTATATATATTATAGCTACTTATTTCTATTCTTCCTGGGTGGGCTTGAAATGAGCGAGAATCATCGTTGATGGAAAATCGCTTGAACGATCTCCCGCAGTAACCGTGTTTTGTATTGGCGTTTTGAATTGTGATTCATGTTTGTGATTCTAGCTTCGAAAAATCGCTTGAACGCACCCCTAAATCTATGTCAAATGATTTGGGTGAAATCTCTTCATGTATAGCACACAATATACAATTTTGTTTATATCTTACCTTGCACTTAGTCTTAGATATATGGCCTTTTTACTCATTCACAAATCTAAAGCAAAAAGTAGATAAGAAAATGTATTTCCAGATTAACAAACCATCGTTTTATGCAAAACTCAACACAAAGAGATGTGTCAGTGTTACTGATGTCATCTGGTCATAAACTGAATTTGCATATTTAAAATCATACAATAAAATAAACTTATGAGTAAAAGATATCAATATGTAAATCATATCACACTCAATCTATTTGTAAATTACAATTACAAATGATTTTTTTACTTGCACCTCAAACTATACTCTCTTACAACCTATGAAAACTTGAAATTGAATACGATTGTGGTAATTCAAGTTTACAGAAATTAATAACTATATATATTATTTAAGGACTATGATTACATTCCAAACAATAAATTTGTTTCATCCATTTGACCCAGGAAATGAGGACAAGAACCTGGCATATTCCTTTCAGTCCTTTCAATCTGACCTGAAATATACAATATCCCCTACTGCCTCAAGGTAGATTTTGTTTCAATCTTATTAAAAAGTTGTCTCTTTCTCCCAATCTTCATCTCCTGTGTCCCCATTCTTGTTTCTTCACATTGCTTCCAGGCTCTCTTTTTTTCCAATGTTTCATGAAGAGCCATCGCTTTGGGTCAGCATTGGGTTACCATGGTGATATATCTCGAAGGCCCCACCTGGTTTTTATAATAGCATTGCCTGATTAATAGACCAAACCCCAGATGTGCCTGATCACTTTCTCACTCTTTCTCTCCCTCTCTCGTTCTTTCTCCTTTTCTCATATCATCTCTCCCCTCACATCCTCTCACTATATTAATATCTCTCTTTTCCCTGCTTCTTCCTTTCTCTGTTGTCCTTTTCTCTTTTTTCTTCTTCTTTCCACCTATTCCCCCTCCACTCTCTCTCTCTTTCTCTCCAAGTACTCTAACCCTTTCTTTTCTATTTTTCTAAAGTGCTTAAAGTGCCTTTTTTCTGTCATCTTTTTTTTTTTAATACAAATCTTCCATTTATCTTGAAATATGCACTGTAATCTTTTTCCCTAAAAAAAATCTAATCTAAGGCCCCATTTAAATCAAAAAGAAACTAATCTTTTCTTAATGTCTTTTTTCCCCTCCCATTAAACATATGCCACAATTGACCATTTCCAAATACCAGTTCATAATTTGTCTAACCTAGTTTCATACAAGCAATTTAATAACTAGTCTACATTCAACCCTGCAGGTGCTTACCACAGACAACTGAAGACCCAAGAGACTTTCATTTCATCCCATCTCATAAGTTTGCATGATCCCCATTCCTGACTTCCAACTCTTCTTCTGGTCTTCATGAAATACTAACAAGTGAGAGAAAGAGAGATGTAGACAGAGAGAAGATTAACACATTGATAGGAGAATGAAATACCAGTAGGATAAGATAATAAAAACAGAAAAAGCTGCAGCGATGATGCATTGCAAGAATTATGTAGGCTGAAGAAATACTCTAATTTGAAAATCTCTGAACTTCTGTTCTAGTAGACTAGTACTCTGCCCAAATTCCTTCAAATAAACTGGTTATTGGTATATTTGTGATAGCTTGAGACAAAAAAACAATAATGTCTATTAAAAAAAAGAGTTAAGAAAGAGTGATATTATTTAAAATATAAATTTTGATACAGACAATAAATACACATATATATATATATATATATATATATATATATGAGAGAGAAGGCTGACAGTGAAAGGCATTTATATGAGAGAGAGAGGTGGCAGAGGCAGAATAAAAGATAGAGGGATAGAAAGAGACATAGTGGTAGAAAGAGAGAGAGAAAGTGGGGAGAGTGGGGAGAGGAGTGGGGAGAGGAGAGGGAAGGCAGAAAAGAGAGAGAGAGAGAGAGAGAAGGGAGAGAATGGGGAGAGAGGGGGAGAGAGGGGGAAGGTGAAAACGAGCAAGAGAGGGAGGGAGTGAGAGAGAGAGAGGGAGAGGGAGAGAGGGGAGAGGTATTGTTATTATCTTTGGATGTTAGGAGCAGGTGCAAGGTAGAGATATCCAATTCATTAGATAATGTTGGTCACAGGTGCGGCTAGCTTGGTGATGGGGACATTAAGGCTTATGAGGTATCATATTCTAGGTACCACACAGAATGAAGCACCTGGGAATTCACCCACATCACTCACCTACATCATATATATAAAGATGCATGAAAAATATTGTCTGCTGAGCGCTAGAAGGGCGTTAACTCTCTGTAAAATGACAAGAGTTAACGGCTCTCCGATTCCCAGGGGACGATATGAAAATGCATCACAACCAAACACTATTCAGAGGATTTACATGTAGATGATGGATGTTTTAACATGCAGTTCATAGGAATTATAATTTCCCATTTGGTTGACTTGAATCTGATGGGTTACACCACTTAAGAGAGAAAAAAATTGGCATACTCTATGGTGTTCCTTGCTTTTTATATAAAGTCTAATCATGTTTGGCTCTTCAAAAGATTTAAAGATTGAATTCAAAAGGATAAATAACAATTGTAATCATCCTTGGTGTTCCAAAACACTAGCAAAATAGAAACTCTGTAAATCTTTTAAGAAGATGGCCGACATTACTTGACTTCTCTCAATGTACAGTCACATCTTGTGCTTGTCTTGCTGATTTTTTTCTTTCTGATATCAAGGGAAGGATTAGTTGAGGGAGTCTTAGATAAAGGAAAAGAAGATCGATGTTGTCTGACTTCATATACATACATGGTATGTGGTATAATGTTTGTCATGTCTTGGAAGGCCTTATCAAACATAGTATCCATTCCTGGTGTTCATTAAGAACCAAGGAGTAGGTCAGATGATAATGTGAATACCAGTCATGAATGTATGTGGCATGATTGCACATGAGTATCATCATCATACCCTGTTTTCACAAATAAATAGTACAAATTCACTTCCAGTTTATGATCAAAGTTAAATATAATGATTTTTGTTTAATATCTTTATTCTTTTCTTGATATTCTCACACACACACAATTAAACAAATTAGTTAACAATTTAACTATTGCACGGTTCTACTGCCTACCATGAAAGCAGGTCCATCACCGCATGTATGACATCATCTACAACATGAATGGATTGGAATTTCTGACATCATCATCTTGAACCTAGACTTCTAAAGATCATCCTTCTAAAATTCTCTCTGAAAAGTGCTCTGAATCAAGAGAATATGCATTTCACAGGATTCCTATCATTCTTTCTGTAGACAGACAATCATTTTCCCCATTATCAAAAGGCTTATATTTATTCTTAAACATTGTAAGGGAGTTGGTTTTACACTAGGCCTATAAGACAATTGCATAAATAATCCAAATAGTTTCACAACATGTCAAAATATTGAATAGCACCTTTAATATACATCTTCACATCCAACAACTCACAACAGACACAGTAAAACAAATCTCAATATTCACATAACTCTCAATGTTCTCAAAACAGCTCACAAAACACATATAGCAAACTTATGCTTCTCACTGAACTAAACACATTTACAATAAAATTCCAAAAGTTCTCTTCACATTCGCATAACACTCACAATGTTAACATCTTCATAAGACAGCATGATAATTGAAATGTAAATCTTTCAGTAAAATCTATTCCAATAAGATTTCACATTTTCACATTAAAACACATTATCACTGATCACTATTTTATCTAAAGTTGAAAGGAATATTAAGATAAGAACACATGAGAAAGGTGGGTTAAAAGTTATACCAAATGAACTAATCATCTACCGAGTGCAAGAAAAGCATGGACTCATTTCTGTTAATAGAATGAACACCTTTCTGGTTCTAAGCAACCATGTGGGAGATTGGCATGTCAAATAGTTCTTGACTAGGATGTATCCTTGAACCCTATCAAACATTCATGATAAAGAGGAATGGTTGAAAGATGATGAAACATGGCAACTGTTCTTGTGATTGGTAATAATGATGTTGAATGTTATTCCTCATCTGACGAGGTTCTGGCTGACATCATATCATCTGTTTAGAACCAGATGAGCAGTAACTCGGTATATAATACTAATAATATGAGTTAATGCCCTTCTGTCTCTCTGCAGATGGATCATGGTCCGGATTGTCAGTTTGTTCTCCATCATAAAGATAGCAAGTCTGTTCATCATTCATCATGTTTCATTGCATCTCAACTCTTGAGAAAATCTACACCTGTTCAACTTATCTGTCTTTTTTTAGATTGGTACATTAAATACTTACAAACTGAATCTTTTATAATAACTTGTAAATATTGTGATTGTATTTGATTCTGTTTCAATAAAAACACATAAAAAAATAAATTAAAAAAAATACTTACAAACTGATTAATTCATTTTATAGTGTTTTTCAATTTGAGAAGGTTTCCAATCATTCTAAATACTTTTTAAATACTATTTCATCTGATCAATCAGGGTAAAATACCACATTCTCCACTCCCTGGGTAGTCTTCTAGCCATCCACCATTGTCAAGTTGCACATGGGTAATACTAATTCAAACAGGGAAATGGTTTATACACCTGGGTAAAGAGATGCAGCACAAATAAAAATGCTTTGCATCCCTAGTCCAGAAATCCAACTGCTTGATAAAGATTCATCTTCGTTGAAAACTCCAAGAAAAATAATAATATGGATATCTATTTCTTTGTATAGCCAATTCATTGGGAAGGGGGCTTGAAACTTATTGGAGATGTACAGAGTCACAGATGGGAACAACATATTTGAAATGTCCAGCAATGTGAATGTGAAATCGTTAACATTCTGAAGAAGCCGAATGATACATTGTCAATTCCTCTAGTTGCAAAATGAGATTCTCAATCACAGAATTCCTCATTTTATTTCAAATCAGAGACTCCAATTCATGTGCTTAGCTGCCATATAAAGGGATACATACACAGACATGTATATTCCTTTAACTTGAAGATGCACTACATAGTTCGCAAAGTACTTTCCCTTCTGGAGAAGTTTCTTGCCAACTTCCCAGGAGTGCAATGATGATGCAAGACTTTGTGGAATGATGATGCAGATGACATCCTCTCTGGTGTTGATGCCATCCTCTCAAGGGGCCTGTGAATCTACTCATCATCTCATAGAATGCTAAACAATTAGGATTACGGATGGGCAACAGATGCCAGACGATAATGACATGCTCACAAACAACTGGTTGTTTACCCGGGCCTTTGTCCAGGATCATCTTCAAATCCTGATGGTCTTTCCTCATGCTCAGATCTATCAGTGTCACTGGTCTAGACGCAAGAGTAGACTGCATTAGTTCTGATTTTAAACCACAACAACATTCAAGGAAAAAAGTAAGACCTGAACCATAATCATTGTCTCACCTTTTTTTTAAAACCATTCTCAAATGGGATATATCAAATTATTTTTTCTTATTTCATTTTAACTCATCTTGGGTGAAGCACATTTTGCATGGCAAGAAATCTTGGTTATCAGAGAAAAAAGTAATGCAAGTACAATTTTTAAATTACGATCATATTTCCACAAATTAGTGAGAATTTTGGGTTCAAACGTGATTTTGTCATTTCACTACTTGCTCTGTGGGTGGAAGTTTCTGATGTCAATGATATAAAGCACTTCATATCAAAGCATATTTGAAGGAGTGGCAAGGGGGTAGTCTACATTTCCTCACAATTTTCTATAATTCATGTCAAATACAAGATAATTTAAAACATGACATGGATGGAAAATAGAAGACGGCAGAGACAAGAACTTAGGAATCACTTTTACTTGGCTCAAAAGCTTGCAAAAGATGTAACATTTAAAAACATTTCTGTATCATATTTCCTGTATTGGATTTCCCAGATTGATTATTGATCAGATGACCATTAATCCCATGATCATCGCTCTCTGCTACAGTCTGTCATTGAACTCTTTGACTATGAAACCTACTGAACAAGTAGGAATTACTGGACTTGCTCCTGCTGGCCAGTCCTTGCTGTAACACACATTGAAAACACATCACACCAGCATAATCTCAGAAGTCATACATAAGAGCATGACTATAGAACATTTGAAAGGGGTGCCAGACAAATATATTGACAAATTAGCAAAAGAAACGAATCTAAAAAGCTCATCCCGTAAAAAGAATCCACACATTTTAAATATGCCTACAAGGTTGGAGAAATTTGAATAAGAATTGGCAAACAGAAACTTTAAAGGGGTGTTCCCTACCCACCAACAATGCCCAAAATTACACAGATGCAGCCATTAGGTATGCATTTTCATTTGAGCTTCCCATTGTTAAGAGGTCAATGACCATAAGATATCCCAAGTGGATAATATCATTAAAACCTAACCATTATCTTATTAATTTACATCTTAACAGGGAAACAAATGGATGGTGCAGTCCAAAATGTCATAGCCAAAAGTGAAATCCTTCCCGAGCAAACTGTCTATCTCTTAACCGTCTTCTAACAACAAACATGTACGTGTTTGTATAACAGATATAAGTAGATGCAAAATCATGAACTCAATTAAAAAGATGTCATAGAAACTGACATCAAGCAGCGTGTCCACACACAAAACAATTTATCCCGAAACTCTATAACGAAACATCGTATAAAGAATCATCGTATAAATTCCAGGGTGTCCACACACACAAGAAAGTAATCCCGAAACTCTACAGCGATATAGTATAGGTGCGCAGTTTGCTACTGCGGTCATGAAATGGAAGCGGAAATGAGAGGTCAGGTCTCCTTTCGCGCGAGGTCACGTTAAGCCCCGCCCAGTTATACCGTTCTAGTTCGACTAGTATAGTTACGTCCACACACAACACATTCCATGATTAGGCGTGATTAGACGTGATTCTTTATTGAGTTCTAGTTCGAAACGATGACCAAACCCGCGTTTGGTTATACGACATTTCGTTATACGACGTATCGTTAGTAAGCATCCACACACACAATTTCATGGTATAACTATCCCGAAACGGTATAACTAATCACCCCTAAATACAGAAAGTGTTGTGTGTGGGCATGGGGTAATTCAAGGGCACTTCAGTTTGGCTCCAGGTTTGGGAATTTTCTCCAAAATTACAGGCATAGCCACCAAACACTCCTACATGAAAAGAAATCAATATATGAGGTATCTTTTACCATTACCAATGGTTTATTCTTGTTTCTGACTACATACAAGTACATCTAGGTCATGATTGTCCCAACAGAGTTTAGATTAGATATCACATGACACATATCACATGACCAAACCAATGAAGATAACGATTATTCCAACCCAAATTGAACATGTAAATCCACCAAGGGCTTGAATTTGCACAAAATATATGATAGACATATCCATAGTAAAGAAACGCTCAAAGACAGTCCATTGCCATTCACTTCGACGTTGACAGTCATATCGGTGAAGAGGAGTAAAGGATAGTGGAACTGAGATGAAAGGTGAAGATTGGGGTAAGAGGGGGTATTAGGGGAAGAGCAAGTTTGGGGAATAATGGCTCTTCTTAAACATCAAGAGGATATCCCATGTCCTACTTCTGATCGTGTGATCAAACCAGCAAGAGTACGAGATACACCCAAGGAGCTACCTGGATTACTCTAATCTAGGTCTGGGGCTGAGGGACTTAATATTATATCAGGTTGCTAGCCTAGCTTCACATGCCACTGTCAAACCTTAACAGAAACTGACCTCTTTGCATCGCCAACAGACAAGATCTACCCACCTCATGAGCTGCGGATAAAGTTAAACATGACTGGGGGTTGTCTCTCTTCACCCAGCTTTGGGCAAGAGACAAATTAGGGCACAGCTCATCCCCATTACCCCCTCTCTCTCCCTCTCTCTCTCTCTCTCTCTCTCTCTTTCTCTGTCTCTCTCTCTCTTTCTCTGTCTCTGTCTCTCTTCCCCTCCCTTTCACTCTCTCTCCCCTTCTCTCGCTCTCTCTCTTTCTCTCTCTCTCTCTCTCTTTCTCCCCCCTCCCTTCCCTCCCTCTTTCTCTTTCATTCTCTCTCACTTTTGCTACCATTCTCTCCAAACAGTATTCTAATGAAGGACATTATTACGAATGCTAACATTGCTTTACAATTTTCCCCCATGTTCATCTTCTCTGTCCTCTATTTCCATTGCTCCTCCCTTGCTCCTTTCTCTCCCTCCCCACCCACCCACCCCCTCCCCCTCTCTCTCTCTATCTCTCTAAGCCCATAACAGATGCAGTTATTACTACTGCTAGCATTGCTTCATAAATTCATTTCATTTCTCTATTGTTGTTCAGTATAAAGTACATACACACATAATCTAGCAAGTAATGGTGAAATGAATAAATGCTATCTTCATTAGATGGTAAAGTAGTATGTTCAACAAAAGCTATCTACAGAAGCAAAAGAAATATCCTATTGGGTTTTCATAACATCATCATCATCATCATCATTTAATGAGCATTTTACCTCTTACGAGTGGTCACTGACTTTGGCGCCACGATGACACTCCCTCCCTGCATTTCTTCCTGTCTTGAGCATCCTTTTCATTTAGATCAACCTTACTGCTTTCTTTCTTACTTCCAAATTTCTCAGGAATTCCTGAATACATATAACATTCTTTACATTTCATCTAGTAGGTACCAGAAAAATTTCCTTTGTGAAGCATATGAATACAATGATACAAAATCATAGCTCTTATTTGGTTCTTCTGAAAAGTAGTACTTTCAAATATCGTAATTATATTCAAGACTTTATCTTATCCTGTGGTAATTTGAAAGAACATGTATTATCAGGATTTTTAAAGACTAAAATATTGTTTTAAACCTTTCTTCACAATGAGCACACACATCCTTCTAACACTCAGTTTTCATTCATACTGCATATTTCTGATGTAAATAAGATCTTAATTCACTCACTCTGTAATGATGCACATAACAATTATAAAGATTACCCCATGGATGAAACTTCTTTAATTTTTTGATCCAGACTTTGGTAACTCATTTGAATAGGCATAGTATCCTCTACATATAAATGGAATCCTTTATGTGTCTTTTTCTTTGTTTAACGGAACACCTTGTCCTAGATACACTAGAAACAAGGAAACAAGAAAACAGTTAAAAAAAGACTTTAGAATGAAACTTGTTTTGATAACACGTAAAATCAATAAGAAAATTCATTGTTGTGAGGGAAATACTACCTCTTTCCTTCCAATCACACGGGAGGTACTCCAGGGAATACACATCTTGAAATCGACGGGATAAATTCAACGGCCCCATTTCTATAAATAACATTAAAAATAGAGAGGCACGCAACATGCGTAAATGTGGGGGAGTATCTCGCAGTGTTGTATGTTAAAGGGGTATTCATCAGAGATAAAGGAGGATTAAGGCACACATTGAACATGTCTTGCTCAATACTATTTATCAAAATGTAAGTCAACCAATCCTCTTACACTCATAGTTTACTGAATGATTAGCTAAACTCTCTACTAGAATACAGATACTTACTCCTTAACCCCCACCACTTTTTATTTTGTTCAAATAATCACAAGTGAGACTGAGCGAAATCATAGTCTAAAGACAGAGATTCTATCAATATGCCCCACTACCCCACTCTTTGTCAATCTCATATAAATTGATTGGAAACTAAATTTCCAGAATTTTTTGTATCATCTTCTCCACAAAATATTACCTGCCCTAAGGGAGCAAAAAACACTATCCAAAGAAAAAAAATACATTATTCAATTTCCTCCGTCACCTCTTCTTCTATCTCTCTACTCTTTTCTCTCCGTCTCTCTTCTCGTCTCTTGCTCGCCCCCGGAATCCCTCGTGCACAAATCTCTGGTTGCGTGGTAGACTGTGCGGTGACGGTGTGACACTCGAGGGCTCACCAGCGTCGCTAATAACCCAACGCCAGTCCCGGTATGTGCAGCTGGACAGCTGTTGTTTGCCAACGTCCAATGGCTTATCAGCAGTAGCATCCCAAAATAAAGGCCCTGTTTCCATTCTCAACATGTTTCTCTACTGAAGCAAATTATTCTAACTTTTTCATAACTGTTATTTTCAAATTTTACTTCCTAGGTCATAACAATCATAACAAGACTCTCCATTACAGCTATAAAAGTGAAATAAGGTCTAGAAACCAATACTTATGTATCTGGAGCTTACCTACATTTGCATGAGAGCAACTTCTCCATGCTATGCACAATAATAAGAATTAAATATTTTTTTAATGAAGGAAACAAGACAGATAATTATAACTGACTTGATAGCATTATTCATCAATCACTTCAGATTAAGTTTGTTTATCCTAACAATAAAAATAATAATAAAATCAATCCATTATTTGAATTAATCTTATGCAGTTTAAGTTTATTTGAAATAATAATCATTTCTGTAGATCGATTGCATCCATTCAAAAACAATTAGTCAGTCCTTTTCCTTATGTACAGGTCAATCAGTGTGTGGAGTGCTTAAACAATTCATAGCATTAAACATACACAGTACTATTTCTGACTATTTATGACTTAATCTAAACCCTTTATTACACAGGTCATGCAACAGCATATAGACAGGGAAAATAGTACCCCCTGAAACGATTTTCAACAACCTGAAACAAGAGAAGAATCAAAAGTAGGGTAACCATACTTTTTACCAAATATCATTACAGTGAGACGCCCAATAAGAATATCTTTAATTCTGATTAGTTGGTTAGTAGAAACAGTGTTTAGAGACCGAAGGGCAAGGCAGGTGTACGAGAGACTAGCAGCGTCAAACATTGATTCTCATTGCATGCTATTAAATGAAAAAGAGGCTCACCAATGGGCACACAATGCTCACAGTACCCCACGTTCTTCAATATAATCTCTATGAGCTGAACTAATTCAATACCTATTTTTCTCACTCTTATATTTCATTGTAATTTATTATAAAACATTTAAACTTTAACATTTGGATGATTGGATCTGTTGTGCACTTTTTTTTAAATAATGTCAGAAAGCTTTCCATAACAAGTTCTAGGGTTAAGACAGAAGTTAATATTTTCCTAATATCTGGTTTCATATTCTGGGTGTGTGGGTGTGTGTGTGTGTGTGTGTGTGTGTCTCTCTCTCTCTCTCTCTCTCTCCTCCCCCTCTCTCTCTCTCTCTCTCTCTCTCTCCCCTCCTCTCTCTCTCTCTCTCTCTCCTCCCCCTCTCTCTCTCTCTCCCCTCTCTCTCTCTCTCTCTCTCTCTCTCTCTCTAACACACTCCCATCTTTTACCCATGGTGTAAACTCTATTTAAAAAGGTGTAACACATGACGGATAAAAGAATGTCAATATTACCTCCTACTAGGTAGAAAACGAGGACATGAGGACATGAAAACAAGCAAAATGTTTATCGTAGATCAGCTAATTCATGCCATCTCAAGTTCTATTTCTAAGAGGCTCATTGGTACAATACCCCTATTACCAGCATTCTATGGAGGACTGTGGAATGCAATTGAAACTTCCAAACTGCAAATACTATATCATACATTACATTATACTCTTCACATCTTATTTGGGAATATTATGGCCAAAAAATTTTAACTATCGCAGTGCAAAGACAACAAAAAACAAGGGAAACGCTCTCGGCGGTCTCGCCTGCATTACGCAATTCGATATGATGAAAAATTGAGGTAGGGACATTATTTATAGGCAGGGTGGCCAATTAGCAGGCCTCCAAAAAAGGAAATCCTCTGAAATTAATCAGCATTTTGAACTGAATATTGACCAAGAATCATCAGAAGTATTATTTACTATTGTTTGTAACAAGATTGATAACTTTCATGAAATATGACAAATAACAAAAATTGATTTATTAATTGTCAAAAAATATAATCCAAGTCTACTGACCTAAAATGACCTTTGACCTTGACTTTGTGACCTGGAATTTGTGTCATATGATTTGTGATACTTGATAACCCTTGGGTACAAGTTTCATTGAATTTGAACAAACACTTTTGAAATTATGCTAAAAATTCAAAATCTTGATGTTGATGCCACAACATAGTCTAAGTTTGCAGACCTGCAATGACATTTGACCTTGACTTTGTCACCTAAAAGACTAATCACATGATTGGTGATTCTTGATAACCCTTATGTTCAAGTTTCATGGAATAGGAATGTATACTTTCAAAATTACAATAAAAATTCAAAATCTTAACCTGATGCCACAACATCGTCCAAGTTCGATGACTGAAAATGACCTTTGACCTTGACTTAATGACCTGGAATTCTACTCACATGATTGGGGATACTTGATAACTCTTTAGTCTAAGTTTCATTGAATAATAATTTAAACTTTCAAAATTATATTAAAAATTCAAAAACTTAACCTCAGGTTAAGTTTTTGATGATTATGCCACAACATAGTCTAAGTTTGTTGACCTTAAATGACCTTTGACCTTGACTTAGTGACCTGAAATTCTGCTCACACGATTGGGGATACTTGATAACCCTTTAGTCCGAGTTTCATTGAATAAGAACTTATACTTTCAAAATTATATTAAAAATTCAAAAACTTAACCTCGGTTAAGTTTTTGATGTTGACGCCGCCGTCGCCACCGGAAAAGCGGCGCCTATGTCTCGCTTTTTGCTACGCAGGCGAGACAAAAACCTGAAGACTTCTCTCAAAAAAGACCCTTTATTCTAATGAAATTGGAAGAGTAATGTGTACACATTTGATTGTGAGACAACATCCCTCCCCCCCCCCACTCTCTCCTTTCCCCTCTGGCCATTCCTCTACATCTCTCCCTTCCCCCTCCTTGAGCGTTCTCTATTCACAATCTTCCACACTTGCTCACCCAACTTGCTTCCTTTCTCTTTTTGTTCTGTCTTTCTTATACTCTATATCTATCTTCTTCACCTTTTACATTTTGCCTTATCTACAATATGTTATGTATTTATCCTAAAAGGAACATAATAAAATCACATTTTGATGGATGTCATGTTTTTCATGTTTTTGCCTTTGAAATCAGTGGCACCTGCACTCATTACTGAGTACTATGCCTCTCTATTCACCAGATCACTTTCATTGGCCATCTAATTTGTCAGGGTAAATTTTCAACATGGCCTGAAGCAAGGTATCAATCTAATGATATGCAAATAAGGTGTCAGTGAACTTATCTCGATGAATACCATCAGTTGACACTAATAATCTGCCATTCTCCAGTGTTAAGCTTTCAATTGTCTTTACTGAAAAATCTATGTGCTTCTACATGTATTTGGAATTTAAAAATCTGATCAATGGTTATTATTTTTTAGAATAACCACCTGATCATGCTTTTTATAAGTTTCCTTAATTTCTTTTTTACTTTTTTTAAAACCTTGTATATTGCCAATGGCAGAGTATCATTGTGAATGCAAGTGAATTAAGTGCTACTGAACATTTCCTAAATGATGCTAGCATCAGATAATGGAAGCATGTAACTTAATTCTTGAATATCGCATTCTACTAGTTTTTAGCTTTCTCCCCCCCCCCTTCTCTCTCTCTCTCTCTCTCTCTCTCTCTCTCTCTCTCTCCCTCCCTCCCTCCCTCTCTCTTTGCCTTCATCCTCACTTCATCTTTTCATATATATTCTGTACTTTATTTTTATCTTCTTCCTTCTTTCTCCCTCACTATTCTGTATTCCTCTCTTATTTCTCTATACCTCCTATCCTATCTATTTGAGAGAGATTTGAGCATTGACAAGACAGTATCGATCGGCTATTTCCATGGCAGGTGAAAGCGAGAGGGAGAAGGTACGATTGAATGACGGAACAAATGAATCCAACTGTCAAAACTCATCCAGTGGAGGTAGACAGGGGTCGTCAGGGGAAACAGGATGCCCACCGCACCTGCAGCTGAAGCTGGGGGCTGGGAGAGGGGAGAGATGAGGAGGAGGATAATGATGAAGATGATGCATACTTTAGGAGGTGAAGATGCTCCTGTTAATGAGGATGAAGATGATGATGGTGATGAGCTGGGAGCTGGGAGCTGGGAGAGGGAAATAAAGAGGATCATGATGATGATGCATGCTAGGAGGTGAAGATGCTGCTGATACCGATGATGATGGGGATGAGCTGGAGGATGGAAGAGGGGAGGGATGAGGAAAAGGAGGAGGAGGATGGAAGCTATGAAACTAAGATGCTGCCAATGATGAAGATGATTAAGGCTGGAGGGAGAGATGAGGAGGAGGATCTTGATGATGAAGATGATGAATGCTAGGTGGTGGAAATACTCCTGATAACAATGAGGATGATGATAGTGATGGCGATGAGCTGACGGCTGGGAGAGTGGAGAGATGTGAAACAGGATGATAATGATGCTGCAGGCTAGGAAGTGACAATGCTCCTGATCATAAAAATGTAACAAATGATGGTTTACATAATGCAATAATTAGAGGGTTGCAATGAAGGGAGTAGGCTTTTGTCATCATAGTGGATCTTTTTATTTTAGCAATGTTGAAAGTGGCATTATGACAATGATGATGGTGATGATGATGATGGTGATAATGACAATGATAATGAATATGATGTTAATAGCGGATGGTGATGATCATAAAAAAATGAAGAGACATTGACTATAATGACGGTGATGATGATGATTACTGATGATGAAAGTGATGCTGATGCTGCTCCTGGTCCTGCCCCTGCTGATGATAAAAAGAACTGAAAACAATAGCATTGATGATAATAATGGTAATAGCTAATGAGATGGTTATCATCAACACAAAACACAAGCAAAAGTTGAAAATGTTCAATCCAAGGTCAATATTTGGCAAGTAATTCATACTTGTTCAATGTTTCAACGAAACCTATGGGATAGTGGGGAAAAAAAATTATTTTACAATTATGAAGCTTACATTTTAATTCAGTTTAGAAGGTATCATTTTTCAATTTTTATATTGAAAACATAAACATTCATTGAAACTGACCCCAAAGGAAATACAATAGTTTAATACGTGAAAACAGAGCTTACAGAAAAATAAAGAACTACAAAATACTCCCAGCTCTCCAAACTCTTACTCTCTCCTATGCGATGACCAACTAAAGAGCAGGTGCTATCTAAACTATGCCATGTTTGTGTTCTGTGACATATTTAGCCTGACTTCCTGGATCTATTCTGGTCTATCTTTACCTCTGGCTCTCTTTCTATTCATTCGTTTACAACCATGATAATTGACATGAAAGAGAGGCAGGTGATTTCTATTATTCTTTATGTCTCTTTCATTCTGAAACAAAGATACTGTTTTTTATCAGTGTTGTATTTTGCATGTTAGCCTATAGTCCCAGTCATTCACAATAAGCCTTATGGCTTATGGGGTTACAATGCATTCATCTCACTGAAGCAGGTATTAGCAAATCCATGTGCGGTTCTTATGAATAGCTTTCATATCATCTGCTTTTAGGCAATTTATCTCTATTTCCTTTTTCATTAATGAGAATAAAAAGGGCCTCAGAGAATTTTCTGGTGACATAAAATTATAAATATTACTTATACATTACTGCCTTCTCTACGCGAAGCCAAAGTTTTGAATGACACTTATTGATTCATATAACATTATCAACCTTTGCAGTGACCCCAATCACGCACCCCTGGTCCCTGATATGTGCACCCCATATATCCGGTAGCTCACTTTATATAATTACCGAAGTTACAAAAATAAAATGGAGGGAGGAGCAATTTACTTTGCTCCATATGACCTGGATTTCTCTTTGCAATGTTTATAAAAGTAGATAAGGTTGATTTTTGCATTGCCCTAATTTTTATAAGCAGTACCATTTAATTAAAATTTGTTCAATTATTGCATTTTATTTAGAAATTGGACATAAGTTGGGGTTCTTGCACATGCTGTTTGGCGCTGTGATCACGGCTTTTACGATAGAGCGGTCGGCGTGCTGGTATTTTATGGGCAAAATAACTATACATTGTACCGTGTACACGGGTACTCGTCCGAAAAAGGTCTGTGTACTCTTGTATCAAAACTGGCTTTTAAAAAGGGCCTAATTCAAACCACAGCATAGGATACAACTAATCTCAATTAAGCAGGCAGGCATGTCGCAGCGTGGCGTTCCCCAGTTATACTAGGCCAAGACAGACCTGCCAACCTCTGGAGTTCAAAAACTGTATTCTTTAATCCCAAAAGTTGTATTTTTTTTTAAAAAACCTGGATCAATGCCTCTTACAGTTCCTACATGGAGCATTTTTTATGGAGCATTTTTTATGGAGCATTGGTTGAATATTCATGATTTCGTCATGACTGGTGTATTCGATGAACCAATGAACATCCCCAAATTGCCAATGTGAGATGCTGGTAGGATACTTTACAACACAGAATGGGCATTTTGCCATTCAAAATGGCACACACACAAAAAAAATAAAAATTATTAAAAAAAATAATTAAAAAAAAAATTATTATTTTTTATTTATTTATTTTTATTTTTTTTTTTTTAATTTTATTTATTTTTTTTTTTTTGGGAAATCGTATTTCATTGAGGAATTTACTTCTAAAAATTGTACTAAATACGACTAAATCGTACTGGTTGGCAGGTCTGCCAAGGGACAACATACATGTACATGTAGTACATATGCGGAAGTCTATTTCTACGACTTACGTACAAGTCAAAGATTGCCTAAGTCAAGGCATTTCACTCAGCCCTGTCTAAGTCGAAATCATATAACTGGGAGGGACTTATCATGAGCGCATGGTGACATGACAAGCCAGTTGTAAGTGGTACACTTGAGCAATGCCCATGATTAAAGATGGCACTAAATAATTGGTTTAGCTGACCCCCACAAATATAATGAATATCTTGATATGACATTAGTTCCATATGCTTATCCTGTTTAAAATCCCTTTTGCTATACGATGATGCACATTATATTTTTTCTTGCAAATTTTACATGAATTTCCCTAGCTCTGCCGTAAATGTCTTAACTAGTTCATAAGAACACCATGGGTTGGTCTACTTAGAAGTGTGTCCACACCCAAGATATACATTATCAAATAATTTTAATTACCTGAACTATTTGCTTTGTGTGAACTAATTACTTCACTGTGCTGAGAAATGCTGCACAGCACTGTAAAGAGTCTAAAGACAGTGCACTCTTTAATATCTCATTTACTTTCTATAACTTCATCATGTCATGTGTATCATGTGTATTTCTTAACATCCCTCTTTCCTTTTTATCATCCATCTGTTCTTTTTTTTTCTCTCTCTCTCTCTCTCTCTCCTTTTTCTTCTCTTCCTCTCTTTTGTTTTCACCCTCTCTCTTCTACTCCTCTGCATCCCTCTCTTTCTCTCTCTCTAAATCCTTGACTCTCTCCCTTCCTTCCTGTTTTTTCCTCTTCTTTCCTTCTCTTAGTGCCCGCTCCCTCACTTCCTCTAACATCTCCTACAAATAACTCTTTCCTGAATTCTCACACCTCTTCACCTTTTCACTTCCATCTTCCTCTCTCCTTCCATTCTCATCATTCAACATCCACCTCTTTACCCTTGAATAATCCTTTCACTCCCTCTTCCTGTCCTACTACCCTCCACTCCCTCTCTTCCCCTCTTTTCCAATCATTCCTTCCACTTTCTTCTCCCATCTTCTTCACCACTCTCTCTTACCCCCCCTCTCTCTCTCTCTCTCTCTCTCTCTCCATCTATTTCCCTCATTCCACTTTTCTGATCTCCTTTTTTCTTTCCTTCCCTCTTCCCATCTCTTCTCTCACTCATTTCCCCCTCCCAAGAATCCCTGATCCCACCAGCCCATACAGTGCGCGTGATACATCGCTCTCCATGGCCGTCGTAATCAGACACTGTCGGTGCAAAGCGGATCCTCCATCAGCCGTCGCAGGTGCTATTGGGGCGACGCTCCACGATGCCGTGTAACCTGAGCGACGAGTTATGACAGTTGTCTCTCGATCGCTCCGTCATTCAATCTCGTTCCCCGACGCGCTACACCTGCCTACAAATTCTTTCAATCAATAACTCATTCTGCCTAGTGAGATGGGGTATGACAAGGACTGATTGCTTACTTTCATTCAGGGAGGGGTAAAGGGGAAGCTGACCTTGGGGGTGGGGGATATACCCATGGGAAAGACAGACACTATCTTCACTCAGCACTCTCAATCAAATCTTTCTCTCTTTTCTACTCTCCTCTCCTCTCCCTCTCTCCTCTGTCTCTCTTTCCTCTCTCCTCTCTCACTCTATCCCTCCTTCCCTGCTACTTCCACATCTACAGTAGAAAGCACGCTCATTATAATCTAACTCTTGACACGAAATTTGATAAAATAACCAAAACATGTAACCAACTTGATTTCATTTTAACTTATTTTCATTTTGAATGTTACAAATAACACACAGACCTACAATCATCATGCAATGGATCACTAAATTTACTTGAACATTAAAAACCGTATGTTGTCAGTTAAAAATAACATGAATTTGCAGTAGTACGTGCAGTTGTCATTCACGTAATTAACCAAAAATAAATGAACAATGACATGAATTTTTATGCAGAAGTCCAACTTATTTGTGTTTCCCCAAGAAAAGTAAAATAAAATATATTTCTGGGACAATTTGCCCTAGTCTCCCTCCAAATTATTTTTACTTTTATCTGTAGGCACAAACTAAAAATAGAACTTAAAAAATAAGAATGTCTCTATACTATTATGCAGACAATTTCCTGCAGGAAATGTTCAATGGATGGCATCACAAAGAGCAAGATGTACCAAGAACTATTTTTTCACCAAAACATCTGCTTTTCCACTTGAGGATTTGCTTTGATAACTTTAAGGCTACTTCTTACCTGGTAATGATCATCATTTTCTTGATGAATATGAGGGGGAAAATATCTGAAGACTTTTAAATATTGACACTAAATGAAAAGACAGATGTGAAGATCATTTGGTTGGCTGACAGTTACTTCTTCGTTTCTTTCACACCTCATTGGTTCGATTAACACAGAATCTGGTTTTGACATTAGTGTATATCATAGCCTTGTTGTGTGCAGATTAGATGCAGCAGAGAGAAAAGGAGAAATACATGAACAGAGAGAGGGAGACAGAGACAGAGAGAGACAGAGACAGAGATAAGGAGCCATTTTACAAAACAGGAAAATTCACAGAATAAAGTTAAAGATAGGCAAACAAAATAATGTATATAAAAAGAAGCTATCTATCTTCTAGTTGGAAGGGAAGTACAGGGCTCTGTTAAACTCTAATAAATGTGATGTTCAAAAGACTAACCAACCCTGATTATGTATTAATTTCTCACATGAAATAATTCCTAAATATCTGTTTCCTCTACCAGATTTGTATAACATATGGCCCTTTGATCTTCACAAAAAAGGAAACTATGGCATGGTACTGCTACAGATTTATCGTACAAAATTATGTAGAGGTCTAGTGAGTATGTCGCCGGACTGTGAATTGCATGGTTTGCAGTTCGAGTCCTGCCGTGGCACTAATGTCCTTTGGCAAGACATTAATCTAAATTTGCAACTCTCCGCCCCGGTGCTAAATGGGTACCCGATAGGATGCGAATATTATTGTGGTTGGATTGGCATGTGTGGGCAAATTGAATATAATGACTGGGGTAATAATAACTAAAATGTAAAGCAGTTAGAAACATAACATTACAAATATGACTATTATTATTTCCACTTCTGAATATGGATTAGGATGCTAATAGGAAGATATACCGTTAAGCACATTAGTGCGTAGATAGGATACAGGACATGTTGAGAACATGAGAATTAAAGAAGTCATAAAGTGAAAGAAATGAGCAAGAAAGAGGAGCAAACATCAAAGCATGTAGATACAATACTGCATAGGAAATCAGGTAACATGACTAAAAATCAGAGGGAAAGAGATTTTTTTAATGAAATTTTTAAAAAAAGACCATTCCCCTTTTAGTGCTGCAATAGTATACAAATAATACACAGGTGTGAGTGCGTTATGGTCGAAGCAGCACATGAGGGTATTCACTACGGTGCAATAAAATTCACGAGGCGTAGCCAAGTGTATTTTGTGCCATTGTGAATACCCGAATAGCGCTGCATCGCCATAACGTCACGAATGAAAACCTGTGTATTATTTGTTTTATAAAATGGGTCGACAATCTTACTTAGCAAGGTGATATTAAACACTGTAAACCTGCAACCTTCATAAGAAATAACGATCGCGAGGGCAGTGACCTCAAACAAACTGCGCAATGCATGGTAAACATCCATTGATTTACACGCAGCCGTGCATTATGCTTTTCTGTTGCGCACTTTTTGCACGGCTGATGTCACCAAAATGCACTCCCCGTGTGCGTATTGTTAAAATGAATGTGCGTATTGTTAGAATTAATGCACGCACACGTGATCCATTTTGACGCTTCTCATTCGCTACATTCTTGAACCCATTTTATACAGCAATATATTACATTCTAAAAATAGGGGTAAGAGAAGTGAAGCATAACTTCTTATTATGACATTCCCTTTCAATTTATTTACTAAAAAAGCCTTTCTTTGATAAGATGATAAAAAACCTGAGAGTACTCATGAATCAGTCATTGCAAACAACATACATACTCTATCAAGTGTCTTACAAAATATTCTGGAGACAAGTGAGAGTATGACAAGGAATAAAAATGGGAAAACAGGTCAACTATCACATCATAATTCATACAACATACAATCATTCTCTAGAGACTGGCATCGTGTTCTACTTGAAATCCTC
Organism: Mesocentrotus franciscanus; assembly: GCA_037976565.1. NCBI lineage: Eukaryota > Metazoa > Echinodermata > Echinoidea > Camarodonta > Strongylocentrotidae > Mesocentrotus > Mesocentrotus franciscanus. The sequence continues at coordinate 4,471,070 of CP137676.1, forward strand.
TTTCACTTTCCATACATTCCTTGACATTTCAAAGCATTAAACCCAGAGGCACATAAGTATTGGCACTGATCATATTTATCCTTCACCCTTACAATCTTAATACAAATTAGGCTGTATGAATAACAAAATGTGACAAATGATTGCCAATTTGTACCTGAAAACAGTTACTTACACATGTATTTTAATTCCACTGTGTTGCCAATTGCCAATTGTAATGCTCATTCACTTAAACACAATGCCCACAGGAGACAGATTTTTTTTCCTGTATTAAGTTTAGGCGAATAAGTGAATGTTCTATCATAGGAAAAGATTCATATTTGTCATTGCTTTTTTCTTCTCTTCCATACATGTATATCAAAAGAAAAAGCAATAATACTACAAAGGAGACAGGGTAACTCTTCTAGAAATAGGGCTAAAAAATGAAATTCTGAAATGTGACACACCGGAATAAGCCTTGTATTTCAAAATGCCACAATTTATCACATGGACAGGATATCTTATACAAGGGAACCCCAAAAGTTGATAACCATAGATCTTAATGATGCCTTTGACGTAACTTGTCCCAAAATATCTAATGTCAAATGTCTTGAATGATTAAGAAGAAAAAATAAAGTTGAAAAAACAACCACAGGATGTAGAAAACCTAGAACAGGCAACCATTAAGAAATAGTCTTAAAGCCCAAGTCCACTCCGATTTTCAAAAATTATAACATGTTGTAAATAAATCAAAGGTTAGAACTGCCAAATATCACGGGCGTACTTCAATCAGGTGATTTTTAAGAGCGATTTTTGTTTCGGTATTTCGAGCAAAACATTTATATTGCTGTACGGATGTGACGTATGCTCCTCACAACGAAAGTGCCAGCGGTATACATTCTGACAATAGGCTATTTTCGTAATGTAACCAAATTTAATGCATACGTCTTTGTGAAGTGCCTCTATACAAACTATTTCATTCACCTGATAAGAATAATAGTGTTTCATTATTCTTATCAGGTGAATGAAATAGTTTGTATCGAGGCACTTCACAAAGACGTATGCATTAAATTTGGTTACATTACGAATCTGTGTTGTGAGGACCCTACGTCACAACCGACTCGCTCATTAACTTGTTTTTGCTCATTAAAAAAAATTATTAAAAATATATCTGAGCACCATTTTCCAAAACCAAGTTATATTTGGGCTTTTTAGATTTTTGTCTAATCAGCTCAACTTTTCAGTGGAGTGGACTTGTACTTTAAGCCATATTCCAGGAAAATTAAACAAAATGTTTAGAACAACAATGTCATGTTCATTAGTAGAAAAGAAAAACACATTCAAGACAAACAGATTTCTAGTCAATATCCTTATCTACAGTCTATTTGAACCTATACTGCTTGATGACATATGAAAAGAATCATTATAGCCCAATCTATTCCATATTCAATCATACAGCCTACAGGCTCCACACAAAAAAAAATCCCTAGGGTCGGAGAGAAAATTTGGGGAATGTGAACATGAGATTCAGAGAGTTTTGGAGTCGATATGTACTGGAACCCTTAGAGTCGAGCCCTGCATTGCAATATATTTGCTGTTAATACATTGATAAACATGAACGTGAAGGTAACAAAGCAAAATATAGTGGCACAAAAAGATACGTATGCATTGAACATAACACGCATGATAGTTGGTGGTATCTATAATAAAAGGTTGTGATTTTGACAAATCCGTATGACATTTCTTGGTAACATTAAACCCAATTGAGGTAGTATTGATATTCACTAGCTCTGTGTCCTCATGATATGGTTCTACCCCAATAACATATTTACTGTTTTAGTACCACCTTTGTTGTGCGAAAACAAAGGAAAATAGAAAATAAGGTAAATTATTTTGTATAAAACAATGTACAAGACTATATAAACTGTATCATGAAAGACAAATAACAAAACATAATACATAAAATATACATAAAAAGTATCATGGAACAAACTGGAACATTTAATGAGGGTTAGCTGGGTTGAAAACTTGAAATAAATATTTTTTCCATCTTTTGAAGTTCAATTTAAGATTTGAATTTTCAACAAATTAATTGAATGAATCTTTATCTAATGAATTTGAATATTTAGCTGATGGATTTGAATCTTAGCTGATGAATTTGAATCTTAGCTGATGAATTTGAATCTTAGCTGATGAATTTGAATCTTGGCTGATGAATATGAATCTTAGCTGATGAATATGAATCTTAGCTGATGAATATGAATCTTAGCTGATGAATTTGAATCCTAGCTGATGGATTTGAATCTTAGCTGATGAATTTGAATCTTAGCTGATGAATTTGAATCTTAGCTGATGAATATGAATCTTAGCTGATGAATTTGAATCCTAGCTGATGAATTTGAAACTTAGCTGATGAATTTGAATCTTTAGCTGATGAATGGTAGATTACTAAATAAGATTTGATAAGAGTTAATATCGAGAACATGCAAGAAATAAGTAATTAGGAATAGAAGAACGAGAAAACAGAATGTAGCCATTTTATCTTGAATGCAATCCATTGCCAGAACTCAATATTAGCTTAAATATCTTTGAATAAAAATAATTAGTCATTATGGTTCAATGAAGGAAAATTTCTCTAGTATTTCAAGAAATGGTAGAACAAATGATGAGCAAACTAAAGATCATCAACTTCAACTCTTGACGATAAATCATGGAAAATTACAGAAAAAGAATAATCGTCATCAACGTTTTATGAGATCAACAACTTAATCCCTAGTGGAGACTCCAATTGAATTCAGTTACATGGATTAATGATACTTTTAGTCATACAGGATTATTTTGTACATGTTCAAGATCACGAAGCCATACTAAAAATATAGAGTTACTAACGATGAAAAAAAAAACATATCGTGACAAACACCCAGGTCTCTACAGGACCACATCTCAAGTACGTCATATCCTTAATATGCATGTCTTTGATAAGAACAAGATCAAAGGAATAAAATGCAGAAAACTAGTTTGATTGTGGCATTCAAATCATAAAAAAGATGCAGTAAGACTCGAGAGGACATCATAGTAGAACTTGATCTCCAAATCTGTGCCACAATTTTTGACTCTTCAAACTCTCCTGCGATAAAGAATAAAATCCTGAATGACTTGAACATCACTACCTTTTTCATTTGAATAAAATAATTCAATGTCCATACTTTTTAATGTGATATGTTCAGTAAAGAAGAGTGATCTGACGGAAGATGGTCTCCAATTTATCCTTCAATCCATCCCTTATGGGATCTACCAACAAAGTCAAGAAGATCTCTAGTCTTGATGACACCAATGAAGAGATGGATGAATTATCCAAGAGGAGTGCCCCCAGTATGTTTGAACAGTCCTCATTTCTGATATTAGGTCCCTCGTCTGGGGACGTGAAGGGGCCCTGCACGCAGACGTGCCTTCAAAGATGATTTAATAGACATTTTAAGGGCAGTATGGATAAATGAAAGGTAAGAAGAGAGGAGCTCAAAAGCGCTGGAAATATAATCAAGCCCTAGAAACATCCTGGGAACATATGGACAGCCCTTGTATCAGGTGGACTCGGGCCTCAATAACATTGACAATGACATATGAAACACAGATGCAGAAATGAAAAAGAGTTTCATAGGGGCATGATTGGGAAGAAGGGGATGGTTGGAATTGAATTCTTGAGGGTTATGGTGGGTGAAACTCATAATGAGCTTTCTATGCCAACATGGATATATATGGCAATCAGATTACTTAGAAAACAGTTGCTCTAGAAAAACATCCTCTATGAAATATTGTGTAAATTATTTCAGAAGATCTATGTAAGACCTATAATCTGAATTTGGTGAAAACATATTCTAGATATCTTTGAAGGTTATTAAACCCCTGCAATCCGCTGAAATACTCAAGGACTTCTGAGTGGCAACAACAACAACAATGTCACTCCTTTAAATAACAAAACTGTTTTATTTCAGGGTTGGGAGGAGGAAGTTGCATATACAGAAAAGGACACTGAACCATTTTGAATAGCTTTCTATATAATGTTAAAAGCCATGTTCATGTACTTAGTACGGCAAACTTTCAGTAAGTCAGATTTCTTTGATTTTAACAGACATGAGGAAGGTTGCACAATCACGTCACTGGTTGCACTATTAAAGGGCAATCCAACCCTTGCAATAAGTTAATTTGTATGAAAGTAAAAAAAATAAGATAAACAGAATGGCGATAGTTTGAAATAAATCAGAGCAATAGTAAGAAAGTTATGAATGTTTGAAATATGAGATCATTAACTCTATGTGAATCTCAAATTGGCAGTTTGGTCAGTGGATTGTGACATAGTCGCGGATTACTCTCCCGTGTCAGTGTACAAAAATGTCTACTCTCTCTCTACCTTCAATCAACAAATTCATTTCCTTTTCATGGTTGAGAAAACAACTGGTGATCACTTCACTTTATTACAGGAAAAAAAACTCTTCCATAATATATAAATATATGAATATTCATATATGAAATAATTTGCCATTCAATTAAAATGATATTTAACTTTTATCTCATCATTAACAGTTAACCTATTAATTTCTTTGCTTACATATTCCTGGCTTTCTACCCACTATATATCATTAAAACCATAAATGAACACACCACAGAGGGCCGTTCACAAATAGAAATGGACCATAAGATATAAATTATCCATTCATGTCCTATGTGCACAATTACAACAAGCAGGGGTGGGGAGAGGGTGGGAGAGTGCAATGCAAAGTGGAAAAATGTTGCAAAAATATTATAGACTATCCTTACTCTGTCTGGAAAAGAGGTAGTACTTTCTAAATATACTGTGTATCTAAAAAAATGAGTTGTTAGTCAAATCTAATGGAAATGTGACAGAGAAGGCAAGAGTCTGAGCGATGTGGAAAGGATCATAATTTAGTTCAGAATAAAAAAGCCTTTTCTTTAAGGTCATGACTGAGTTCGCATTGGGCATTTAAGCATGAATGTATTGAAAGAAAGGGAAGGCTGTGCTACTGACAGAATGTAACCCAAGTCCCTCATAATAAAGGGATTTAAAAATCTGTCAAAATACAGATGCTGAGATTGAATTTGTCAAGAGACAGGTGCACACACATAGCTAGGGCCAAGAGGGGGTAGCCCCTAGCTGAGATCCTTGCACATAATTGGAGATGGGACTTAGTCTAGCATCAAAGCTGAATGCCGTAGATAAATGAATTACTGCAGATGCTATGTCTGAGCCAGATATACGACCTTAAAAGTTAGAAAGATGAATTAGATATATAATGCAAGTGTAATACTCAAGCATGCATATACTGCTAGGGCATTTTTGTTTTTACTTCTTTTATCCTTTTCTTCTCTGTTGTTTTGGTAATGATTTGGGCAATCATCCACTGTGACTTATGACAGAAATACAGCAGAAGGTTTCCTGGATACTAAGCCAATTTATCAGTACTAAGGGACTTGAGGTCAGACTACAATTTGAAGTTCCACTGAATCCAGCAGGTTCAATTGACAAGGTAAAATTCTTGATGAATAGATGAAAACCTTGATGAATTCCAATCTCAATAGGGGGGGTTGAACCAATTTCTCGTCATAGACCCCGTTCTCATTCACTTCGTTGAGCGGTCTAACTAAGACCCGCTCCTCAGGAGCGGTTCTTAGGTGAGTGAGAACGGTCAAAGTGGTCCAGGAAGTGGACTTCTGGACCGCTCCAGAAGACCACCTCGGGAGGTGGTCTTGAGGAACGGGTCTTATTAAGAGCGGTTTGGAGCGCTCTAACGTGCGAGTGTGAACGGAAGCGCACTTTGAACGGAAGTGAGCTAGTGACGCTCAGCGCGAAACATGTAGTACGGTACATACGCTTAGTATTCGCGCGAAAAAATTTACCCGCTGACCTGAGCTGCCATAGCAACAAGACCACCTTGACTCGTGGAGCGGTGTGAGCCATAAAAAACTGCTCGGAGTGTGAACCCTCGCAAACCGTTTCTCAAGACCCGTTCCTCTGGAGCGGTCTAACTAAGACCACTTTCAAAGTGAGTGAGAACGGGGTCTAAGAAGCAAAAGACCCACATCTTGAAGAGGATGCCTACCTTATCATCTACTCCAAGATGACATATAAACTTCTAAAGAGATTTGGTCAGAGATTTGGCAGAACATTTCAAGAGCAACCATCTCCTCCTCCTACATATTCCTTTATTCAAAGTACTCTTCGTGACAATCATCAAAACAATGAGATAATGATCAATGCCAAGACTTGACTCTAAGACTTATAGTTGATTGAGATGGGACTTACTATAATTGTTTTTCATGGCAAATAAAGTCTTCTTTTAATCCTCTCAATTGATAAGGTCAATCTCTCTTAATTATTTAAATGCTTCACAGGTAATCAAGTTGTTTTTCCTGAACAAACTCTGGCCTAAGAATAAGGTTTTCATTAATAGAATCGAATCAAATGTTTCAACGGTAGAACAATTTTTAAAATGAAGAATCCTGAACATCTACAGGTCATTGGCACGGAGCCATGAGGTCGAGGCCTCTGCAACATTTGACCTGCTGGCGATCATCTATGTCACAGTGTGCGGGTAATTAGTTCTGGAGGGGACTTCTAGTCCACAATGATTGGATGGCTAATTGGATAATAATAGCACTTGGTTAACTGCATAATGGCTTCGCACATGGCTAATGTTGAAAGTGTGACAGCTGACTTGAAGGCTTGCGGAAGGGGGGCACGTTCCTACAGAGAATAGACATGAGTAATACTCCATCAACAACGCCAGAAACCATTCCACTCATCCGCATATCTACATTAACACATTTAGGTATATATATATATATATTTAAACTGTCATCAACTCTACAAGGTTCCATAAAAACATTAACTGCAACATGCAAGCACATACAATGAGAATTCTAAAGCATCACTCCACGCCTTAGTACCGGTACGGAGCAGTTGGATACAAACAAATAATCTCCCTAACTTACATGTATTGTGATATTATCACAATGGGGAATATGCATTATACAAATCAAACATCATTATTATTGTCATTATTATCATTACTTTTATAAAGAATCATAAGAGAGAACATGCACCTCATAATTAGCTACCTTGCTTTTGTTTCAGAAAAGAGAAGAATAACAAAATAACAAGGTGAAGAACATTTATATTATCAGGTGGCACATAGCCTTTTTCTAAAGTTGTAGCACCTTTATAATCTGTATTGTATTTCAAGAAAGCATAGGAACTGTTCCTAGATCCTAAAGCTAAACATGATGGTGTTTCCTTCAGACCCTTTTTATCACTATACATTGTACATGGCCTTTATCATCAACTTCACTGCTTCAGGCATGGATTGACAATGCAGAAAAGTTGAAGGACAGAGAAAAGAAAGCTGCTATGAACTCACTCCACAGAAAGAGATGAGGAGAATAGAACAAAAGATTTAAGACATATTAATAGGCTTTATCCTTTGACACAATTAGGAAAGACAAAAACTTTGCCCTGTTGGATAAACTGCCTATTCAGTTTTAATATATTTGACTTGGAGCAGATGTTTTCAAGATCTTTAGGAACTAAGTATCTTTACAGTTTCACCATATCAATCTCCTGATGTAATTAGCTGAGTTCATGTATTATCCATGCTGCAATTACAAGTCACCTCTCCATATGATTTCAAATGAAATAGAAAATAAGTTACTTCAATTGGGATTGTTGTAGAATATTTAGAGCGGCTTACTGTAATCTCAACCAGGTATGCCAAGCCCCCCTTAGGAGAATCTGTCAGATCGCTAAGATGTGATTTATTCCTCATCACCTCAACCTTCAGCTATCCCATCATTCCCTTACAGCCTCACTCTAGCATTGCCAACCCCCTGGCAGATGGCAAGTCACTTGCTGTTCCTCATCAAATTGGCAATGATTTTGATTACCTCAAACTGGCAATGATTTCTGATTGCCTCGCACACCTGCCAAATAATTTTTCCCCGCTTCCTTCAACCCTAACTTGCCCTAGACTGATTCATTGATTGGTTTGCCATCGGTATCAGCTTTGAACCACTTCTTCTTTCCATCCGACCATGGAGCTAGAAGACTAGGAGAGAAAACTGGATTAGGGTCTTTTGAACTATCCCTGGTGCCGCGGTCCCCAAGCGATCATTCCACTAAGCTGGATTAATGCCGCCTGGTCGCACCGGTGGTAAATAAGATCACATAGCGCATGCGCAATTAAGGTCGGTTGATCAACCGGCCCGCTTGCATGTGCGGTGCATTGTAGGATACGTTTACATCCCGTAACATGGCAGCTTTTAAACCCGGGGTACTCAGAATTGGTTTGGACGGGGTGTGCCGCTCAAGCCTCGAAACCCCTACCAGGTCTCATCTCCCTGTCCCTACCCATTTTTTCAGGTATCACAGGCCATGAAAGCCCTCTTCTCTATGTCATTAAAGGTTCAAAGACTCAATAAATTAAACTGCCATTGGATATATTCGATGTGAATTGTTAGACCAACTTGGATGTGAAGTGTGGAGATATGAAGATTTGAGTCAAATTGAAATATTTCACAGAACATTTTTCAGGTGAGCGTTATGTGTAAATAAATTTACACCAGATTGTATGGTATATGGAGAAACTGGGAGGGCATGTTTAGCTAACGGTATCAAACATCGAATGGTTATAGTTTCTGGTTAAGAATAGTAAAAGGTTCCCCCTATAAATATTCAGTCAAATTTTATTTTTGCAAAGGTTAATTAGTCAGAATGTAGATATGTCTAATTATTTCAAGTGGTTATCTTGTATTGAAAAATATTGAACCACGCTGTTCCTCTTGTTTGGCTAAAGCACGGGAAGGATTTAGCAATAGTTGGATACTGCATGAGCACTCTGAAGTTGAGATTAAACGATCATTTTCAAAACAAGATGACTGTGATGGCAACAATTTGGTCAAACAGTGCATGCCAAAATTATAGGATCTTTAAAAATGATTCTCTTTGAAAGGTATTTAGTTTTGCTGGGTAAAAAAGATAGAATAACATTGCTCAGCCGTTTTAAATGTAGGTCACACCGTTTACCAATTAATAATAACAGATTCAAAGAAGCTTTTAATGAAATTAGTATAGAATGCCCATGTTGTGATATGCATTAGTCTGGTGATGAATACCATTATGTTTTTGTTTGCCCTTTTTTCAGAAAGGAAAGAGAGTTATATTTAGGTCGTAAAGTAATAGTTAAACGCCCTTGCACATTACACATGTTGAATTTATTTGTATATTCCGGTACAGGACAGCTGAAGAAATTAGTACTCTTCTTAAGGATAAATGTCATATTTTGCTGGTCTAAATAAATCTGAACAATCCAATCATAATCATGTCACCCATAAAAACGTCAAGTATAGTTTTGTTTGATTGTTTGTTTGTTTTATCTTAATGCATTATATTCCATTATGTTTTTTGTTTGTCCTTTGGAAAGCAAAGAGTGATTTAGGTTTATCTTTCTAGGGACAATTATGCCGTATTTTTTTAGTCTGCATGCATGCACCCAATCACAATAACATGCAATCCAATCACATCTCACTTACATGTACAAAATTTAACTGATAATTTTTTTAGATAGCACAATTATGTAGTGTTTTGTTGTTTGTATTTATATTGCTCATGTGGAATTCTTCACTTTTCATGTATACTTGCCATATTTATTTAATATTGTATTTTTGTGTAGCATATATATAGCCTAGGTTTAGATCATTCCTATTTATCATTATACATTTGTATTGTTTTTTTTTGTATTCTGTATTCTTTGTATTATTATGCTACGTTTGTATTCTTTATTATGTATCATTATCATGACATGTAAATTTGTTGTACCCTTATACCCCAGAAGGGGGTCGCAAGAGTCAATAAATTCTATTCTATGCATAATGTAGTCTTCTTTCAACGGTTGATCTCATTTCATGTAATGGACCAAAATGTACTGTTTTCAATGGGTCATCACAACAGAACGAACGGGAGCGAACGGTGGAGTCATACATGAAAATAAAGAAGAAAATCTAATTTGTCTGCCTAAAAAATGATTTTCACCCGGGCTAGACAGGGTCTACAACTAATATTACGTTGAAATATGAATATAAATGGAACGAAATATGGACAATTTTCAACAATAATCATGTCAAAACTCGCCTTGTCGTTGGCCGATTTTCGAGATTTTTACACCCATTGAGAGCTGAATTCCTAGACTATCACAACATCAGAGTGTATGTCGCATGTGATGACGCTAACGACATGCAGGGACATGTGTATAGAGCTAGCTATATGAACACGCGATTCCTTATGACTGGACTGTCGATGTTCCCACATAGAGAGGGCCAGTTCAGAGCGGCATCGCGCATGGGACATCAAAGTCCGGAGATAGCGACCAGGGTGACCTCGTTGCGTAAGAGGTCGTTTTGTTTTTCGTTGGACCCCTAATCCCGCATAATCCCGCTCTGAGTGATAGGAAAAGCCCTAGGGGCAGAGTGCCCACTCCTTGTTTTCTAGCTCCATGATCCGACAAAGTCTTCTAGATTTAAAAACACGGTACCTGGTCCCCATTCACATTACAATCACACCTCTCTTATATATACAGTTGTAGTTATACATTTTGAGAAAACAGAATCTTCTAGAAATCCCAAAGCAACAAATATCGTTCACAATGATCTAAGCTGCAGATAGGATAGTGTGCATGAGTGCTTTATATCTCATACCACATGTGACATACAAGCGACAATGGGAATATCTCTGAAACAGTCATGTCCATGGTCATACAATCTTTGCAGAAATGTAAATGCTGTATTTAAGATGAAGAAAATAACACAATGCCTGCAAATGTACTGTATTTGGTCCAATTGCAAAGGGTACATTCCTGTGCAAGTACCTTGGAAGTTTGTTTTCTAAAAACTAACTTCTCCCTTTAAAGATAAAGACCAGTTCTGGTCATGCGATTGCATTGTGAAAGAAACGTTGTGGAATCCATCAGAAAAGGTTGATCATCTAGCAAGTATTGGTGTGTACTGCAAGGTTCTGGAATCATCAAAATGATAAGAAATTTGGCCCAGTCTTGGTAAAGTTACAGGCACTGTACACAGAAAGATGTATATGGGACTACGTGACCACGTGCGCGATATCTATTCGGTCCCAATAGATATAATAATTTACCAAATATATCAATTAGTAGGCGGTTTCCCGACTTCCCGGCAAAATTTGTATCATCACATATTAGTCAAAACATATTCTTTCACATGATTGGTAATGAGAGCTTCCATTTCATTTTTTTGAGAGAGAGGCGTTTCCAAAACTGGCCTTTACCTTTAAGTTTAAAGTCAAACATTTTGCCCCTTAAATTTGAAGTAAGTCAGGCAGGAATCTGCAATGCAAGATTTGTTCGATTACAAGGACTCTGGGACAAGGAAGAAGAAAAACATGCCATTGTTGAACTTCTCACAGGCATGTAAATGTCACTAACAAGTGACATCTCTGAGCTACTGAGCTACCATTTTAAGGTTTCTGCAAGTGTTAAAAGATGGAAACTAGTCTACCTCCCTAAGGAGCTGACATTTATGCAGGCACAAACCAATTTTGATATTCTCTGCACCTAACATAATATGAAGAGTCATCGCCAATATTCAGTCAGAGTCTGACAATTTTCAGTCCATGCAGAGGTCATGTTCGGGTCATTGTTACAAAAGGAATGAAATTCCAAAACTTGAGAATTTGTTACACTCTTACAACGGCAAATACGCATTACAGTTGAATACAAATATATATAAAGTAAATGTGATAGAATTAGGACTATATTATCAACATTCAATGACATTCCTTGATTTTTGTCAAGTAGATCCTTGAACAGCTTTAGAAATGAGCCTGTTAAATAACAAATATAGTGTTATATTCCTTGACACCTTAACCTTTAACTATCCTATATCACTCCCTAATTAACTAATCAACTGTAACACTTGGAAGTGGTATCTAATGGATGCAGAAATACATTTTCTTATCCAAATACAGGCAAGCTACTGAGTTGGACATAACATACATAACTTGTCAAGACTTTTACAAAGTCTATCCCCAAAGATCCAATTAATAACAACAGATGACAGTTAAGGGGAAATTACTTCACATTTGCCAGTCCTAGTCAGTCCAGTCAAGTGCACCATTCTGTTTTGCTGTAGGTGACATAAATCATGATATAAACCAGTTAAAGAGGATTTCCTCCTGTCATGCTATCAGTATTCCCTTCATACATTCAGAGCTCTTGAGATAGAACCTAAACTTTTCAATTAAGAAAGATCTCCTAATCCTCTTGAAGGCACAGAGGATGTTTCCTAGACTCTAAAGGGCCAGGACAAAGGTACCAATATCTCATTTCTATAAAGATAGCATTGAACTACAGGACCACACACAGTCACATTGATTGTTCAATATTTATTTAAAATTCAAAAGCATATTTGAGACTGTAGATGAGGAACCGGGAATCTGCTTTCTTTGCATACCTGGACAGTCGCTCTTTTGCCACACAGGGAATTTTGCATAAACCAATAGGTACCAATTGACGGAAGGACTGCTTTATGCAAAATTACCTATTTCAGGTCTTGATTAGCTCCATGACAACCCTTTCAATACGTTCACTCTCTCCTACCATAGAAAAACGTATGTCAAACAAATTTAGGATGAAATATCCACTCCTTTTAATCCAATTAACTTGGACTATTGTCTATGGAAAGCGCAAGTTATACCAAAATAAACGCATATCTGTACTTATATTCATTTGTAAAAATGATGTGAAAGAATCATGAGTGACAAGTGACTTGTTGGTAATATTTTCCTAATTTCAAGACACCTCATCATCCTATCTCATTACCCCTACTCACAAACATCATTGATGTCTTTATGATAGGGCTGGCACTGAGCAAGGACTAATTTAATGTCCAACAATATGAACCTTTATTTCACATGTCCATCATCATCTATAGCAATACCTAACCTCTTAATCAGATCCAAACTCTCCTGTCTACACCAATAGCTCTCTATAGGATCAATAATTTCTATTAAATCCTAATTCATTACCCATACAGCTCTTTTGGTTTTCATTGAGGCCCTTCTCATTGCATCTACCTCTAAAAAGTAACCTCTTAGGGGGTATCTCACTGAGCGGCGAATGCATGCTTACGAACATTGTGAATTTTGGATTTGCTTACTTTTCTGACGAATGTTGGCGAAAATCAGGGTTCGCCTCTGAGACATTTGCCGATCCTTTGCCACTATTTGTGAATGTTCGGGACCTTTTGCTAACTCCTGGTACTCAATGGGATGATTTTATATAGGAACCATATGGTCACGTGGCCGCTAGCATTGGCAAATCAAAAAGAACTTCAGCAACACCGTCTTACAACAGTTTGCAAAAGCTTACCACTGTTTTGCAAACGCTTGCAACTGTTGGCGGAAAAATAAATTCGCAAAGAAATTTTGAACATATTCAAAATTTCTTTGCAACAATGAAAACTGTTTCCGCTGTTTCTTGCAACCTTTTACGAACCTTTTGCAACCTTTTACGAACCCTGGTGAAACCCCAAATTTGCTACGTTCGCAAGCATTCGCCGCTCAATGAGATAGCCCCTTTACTCAATTGTCTCCCCTAACATTCCCTAAAAGGGATTTGGCAGTTTCCACACTCCTGTTATATGTCATCTTCATGTTCCTCACCCAGAACAAGGGCACAGCAGGGTGTTTACACTACTCAAATGTTAACAGATACTATTTGGTTGTTGAAAACCTACCATGCTCTAGAGAAGTAGATGTTCAAAGTACCTTCTTCATTAAAATGTTTCACAAACCACAGGATGTCTCATAAAGACAAGCAACTACTACTAGCAGAACATAAATTGAAGGGACTTGAAAGCTTTGAGAAATATGAACATGTATTATTATTTAAAGTCTAAATGAGCATCCAAAACAAAACTACTGGTGATAAATGCCAGAATTAAACTTGCAGTTTTAAAGGATAAGATTGTTTTTAAAGGGTATCCCCAAACATATCTTTTCTTTATTTGTATGCTGCTTTAAACTATTTCTTACACATGATTGACTGGACTATATTTTCGTCTCTTTTAACATATATCATCTCTATTTTGAAGGTATTTAAGTGCTATATGTAATCATATTGTTTTATAGCTTTATGCAAACTCGAAGAGTGAAAACGCATCATTGATAATACAAATTATGAAATGAAAACAGGTTGAAGGTAGCTGCAGATGAAGTCTTACTATGACAGCATGTCACTGACTATCATAAATCAGAGAGCATGATGGGAAACAGACATCTAACAAAAAACTCTAAGAGGTGATTCCCACTCTCTCTGGTCTTCAAGGATCTCTAATCATACTCTTAGTTTACTATTGAAATATTTCATGAGATTGGAGTCCTGATACCACCAGTTGGTGTCATATCCTTTGGTTATGTTTGTTGAAAGAATGAATAACAAGTTTTCAGGTTTTTTGATAAATAAAGAATGAGTAATGTCCAAATAACCTAAATAGAATTCTGTCGTTTTCATCTTGGCATCTTAAGGACAGGATGGTTACACATCAGAAGAGATTGCATTATTATGACCCTGGTATATCTTGATCTCTCACCAATCATTCATCAACTCTCGATGATATCATCTTTCTCCTCCCTTCCTACTCGATGAATGACTCTTTCAACCATTTTCATTCTTCAACTCAATCCTACACAATTGATTTTAAAGAAGAGGGTCCACAGGGTTATTTTTCACCAAGGCATATTTGAATGTAAATGTTCTTTGCCTTTTGATTTTTCTTGGCATTTCATTCAAAAGATATCATATATCATACAGAGAAAAGGAATTTTTAAAATAATTTTGTAACATCTAATGCACAATGAAGCTGTCATACTTTGTTAGGGTATAGAGGTGGATAAGTCACTAAACTGAAGAGTTAATGGGATGATGTTTGAATCCCTGATGAAACCAGGCAAAATGTTATTCTACAATTGCCATTCTTAACCTTGGAGGCATACATGTAGATAGGTACCTCAAAGAAAGACACTACTTGAAGGCTAAAGCATTTTATCAGGGTCGCTCATGGTATAAAATTACACTGCCACTCAGAATAGCTAACTTGATACAGGTAGATAGTGAAATATAAGAGCTTCTTCTTATTTTTATTGTATTAAGGTGGGGTAGCTATAAATAAGAAATGATTGATAAGATACTTTTTGTAGCATCTTACCTGATTTACTGGTCAGGTTCAGGCAAATAAAGGGGGATGTGCCTCAGTCACACTTCATCCCAAGTTCAGTGAAGAGGTTTAGATCAGTCATCAGCCTTCTAACGCTTCCCCCAAACCCCAGCTAATGATTAAAACAACATTCAGAGAGAGGAAGCTCCCCTAGGGTAACCTGAAGATTATCATGATTCATAAATTAACTCATGAGAACAAAGCAGCACCGCATGCACGCCATTAACCATCTAAAATAAATCCCGGCCGTCAGATATTCATCAACAAATCATATTTGTAGCAACACTAGAGTGACAGGATTTTGTGAAAAGGAGAGTGTGAGTTTGAGGTGGAGTACATGTACATGTCGAAAGAGAGAAAGAGAGAGAGACAGGGGGCATGTGGCTTTAATGATGAACAGAGAAAGATTAAATAGGGCAGTGGTTACAGTAAGCTCCTTTTGCAGAGAGCATGAAATATGAAATTTGAAACATCTGGCTCTGATTTCCACAGAAAATGTATTTATCTTCTCCAGCATCTGTATTCTATTGAGGCTTCACCGACAACTTCAAGATAATGCCAGCTCATTCTCTGAGGAGCAGTGCATGCCAGCCAGCACTGCTTCATGCTTAATCCTTGTCCTTGATTATAATCACTTATACATCAGGCTGAATGAAGACACACTCTTTTATTAAATAAAAAATGTCAATTTTCATAAATGCGGAGGAAGAGAGAAATCCATTTGGTTCAAATCGCAAATTAAGACCATCTTTAGAGGAGATTGCTCTACAAATTACCATGTGTTTGTTAAATTTCATTAAGGTTGTTGAGCAAAATATACCGTATCCTCTACACCCCATCCCAGGAGTATGCTGCGTGTCAAAAATCTGCACTGTCATTTTGGAAACAAGCCCTAGAACGGAATCCAAAACATATGGATCTACTTCAATCTCTGGGAGGCTAATTAGGATTCAAAACGACACGTTCGTTTAAACAAATCTCAGAATGGAAATGACATCAGGGGTAAATGTTTTCTCTCGTCTTGCCCATGTTGGCTATCTTCCATGCGCAGCTCATGACTGAGGACTGCTGGGAATGATAATATCTCAGGATCAGTACTCCAGAGATGGACCTAAGGGGAACCACAGCTGTGAAACTGCCAGGTATGAAACCTGCATACAACCTTATCTCTACAATAATTCAATCAGCCATACGTTTCCTCAAATGTTTCCAGACTCGGCGTGATAACTGATGAGGAAATTTAGTTTATACACACTTCCCTAACAGAATTTCCTAACGCTGAGAAAAAACATCAACACTTGTACAACTCTTTTTTAAAACTTTATTCACAAAAAAATATTAATAAACATGAGCTATTATTTCTATTGTCATATTAATTTCCTGGTAGTCTGTATCTGGTCATTCATAAGTGTTGAATGATTAACTACTTATCAGGGATAAAACAGACCTCAATAAGGATTGTTATGATTTCCATAGGAAAAGATGAATCCCAAGAGCTGAACAATATTTCAGACTTAAAGACACAATTTTCCCTACCGTATTTGCAATTATAAAGTTTTGATTGAAGTATCAATGCATACTTGTATCTTCATGAATGTAGGAGGCTCTCAGACAGACACTTGTGCAAATTTCCACCTTTTTGAAGATTTGTACCAACACAACAATGCAGCATATCATTTTAAACCCCAAATAGTTCTCTATAGCCTTCTCTCTTCCTTCATTTACATCATCACTCCTCAGCTCCTACAGTAGGTGTACTTCTCCATTGATCTCTATCAATAACTGATGTGTTTTTCCTCCCCTCCCCCTCCCATCATATCTCCCTCCATATTCTCTCTCCTATTGCCTTATAACAAAGCCTAATAATAAAATAAAGTTATGACTAAGAAACAAATAAGATATATGTATTTCCTTTCATCAAGAGACCACCACACCACATTCCACTTGAGTCTTGCCCAGCATCCAAGATCAGCTAGCGCAGCCTACTTTAGCCAATAAGCGTTAGATTTAAGGGGTTAACTTGACATATCCAACATCGCTGCAAAAACATTACTCGCACATTTTTCCCTTTTGCCAATCAGAACCAATTACCCACATACCTGTGCCGATCTAGACCTACAGATGACGCGGACCAATGGACACCAGCCGCGGTTGCCGTCAGTAACAGGTGCTAGCCATCAGGGGGTGCTCCTAGTGACGCAACCCAGGCACCATAAGGAGAATTACTGTGGTGAGGAGTTAACAAGGCGGCTGTCGTAGGATCGGTAGGTAGTAACACTCCTGGAGCGATGGGGGTGTAGGTCTGATCAAGAGAATTGGATTCTGGTGCCAGCTGTCCATACAATTTTCTGCATTGAGATTGGAAGGGAAGCAGCACCAAATCTAGACATAAATAGACGAAGGAAAGCGACTCTTTTTACATACAACAATCACAATGTGCATCAATATTTCAATGATATCCCAATTGATGTATTGGTCCTCAATCTCCTTTTGATAGATCTATATCTAAACGATTTCATTTCATTTGATTTTTATTGCTATCAAGTAATCCCAATAAAATACAAGGGCATGTATTGGGCATGCGACTAGGGGCCCCGAGACCATGCAGCTTTTTAGAAAAATGCCCTCCCCCAAAAAAAAGGTAAAAATGGGAGAGGATGAAAAGGATGAAAGAGAGAAAGAGAGAAGGGGAGGGAGAAAGAGTGAGAGGGGAAGAGAGAGGGGAAGAGAGAGAGAGAGAGAGAGAGAGGGAGAGAGAGGAAAAGAAAGATGAAGACTAATAGTTGGTTGTTGAATATATGCCCATGTCTGTCAAGACTGTCAGGCATGACACTCATGGTGCAAAGAATTTTCCTCCTACCACATACCCATTTGCTACCCCTGAGTCAAGAGTGGCAAATGCAGATTAAATGTCTTGCCATGGACATCAACGTCATACATCTAGTCAGATGTAACCACTCTAATAATTACCTTCTTGAACTCAATAACAACTAAAGTCTACAGTTTATGTGGATGCAAATGACGTCTGGCTTAAAAGGATTCAAATGACCTCTGGCTTGAAAGGATTCAAATGACGTCTGGCTTGGAAGGATTCAAATGATGTCTGATCATCTGTTATTTGAGCCTCCATTGACCTCCATAAATTTTGATATTAAAAACCTTATCGTACTAAAAAATATCCTAATATTAGTATGGATTACCAGTAAAAAGGTCTCCATCCTGTATTATAACATTTTTCTGCCAACATGATGGTTTCTTGCATCCAGTTATAAAAATAAAAGAACATTTTCTTTCCGTATTTAAATGCTTCAACGAAGGGAGTCTGCTTCTCCCAATGCCATAAGGTATTTCTCCTTAACCTTCCAATTCAGGTAAAATTTTCTATCTGTAAGAAATAAAACATCCTTGAACATATCATTTCTCCAAGTATTTGTGACAATGTATCAATCAGCAAATGTGAATGTTTTTAAGAAATCATGCACTGCTGTAAAATGAGGCAACAAACATTAAGATATGCAATGCAACTCTTCACTCAGGTTGTGGGCACTTGCATAGCTTATTGGGTGGAATGCACGCTCATATTCTGTTACATGAGTGATCAATAATAATGATTTTGTTATTTTTTAAACAAGAAACAATCTTACAACTCAATGAAACTTCTACACAACATTACATAAAATAATTTTGGCAAGATTTATGTTTGGCAACAATTTTTTTGAAGAGCTCATTGACTGAGGCTGAAGGAGCGTGGCTTATCGGGCGGAGTGCGTGCTTGTATTCTGTTTCATGAGTGATCAATGATGTCGAACTGCAGAAGGGCAGGTGGTCAGGGTACACGTCTTAATTGTCAGGATTGAATTACTGAGGGATGAGAGCAGGATGAACCGGGGGAAAGGTTCATGTCAAATTAGAACAGTTAATCCGTGAAATGAATTTCAAGCTCTGTGAACATGGGATGACAGTGATGAATAAATGTTCCAGACATGAGGATGGAGAAGGCTTGTTAGTGATGAGATGGTTTGAAGATAATAAATGTGAAGCACATGGCAGACAGATTTTCGTATCTTGATTTGTTCCTGAATTTAGTCCATAAGTCACCTGTCTTCATTATATCTTTATTTCATATAACAAGCACTTTGATTCATCCTGTGACCCAGATATTTCATATCATATTTGATATATACCAAAAGCAATTTTTTCACTGATGCACTTGATACATGTCTTTTGACAAGGCAGTGATCCACATGCCTCTCATGACCCAGGTGTATCAGGCACTTAATTTGACCATTTCTACATGAGTGATATGAGATGAGCACTATAAAAGCAAATATTATGACATAGCATTGGTATGAGCTACAAAAAATAGTGGGTAATTTGAAATTGACAAGTTATTGTTATTGAAATATAAGGACATAAAATGGATGAAAAAAGCTTTTTAACAGTGAACAGTAAATTTTCAGTAATATTTACTGAAGTAGATTTTTCAGTAAAGCCAGCATATTGATAAACGTAATTTCTGAACACATTGGACATATTACTTTTTTAATAACATTAATTTCTTATAGGTGTAATCCTGTACTATATCTGACTTTGTATTCAAAGAATTAATTCACGCCAAAAAATATTCCATTTGCAGAGACGAAATATAAAGGAGCTTGAAACTACTTTTCTAGAGAAAATAAAATCCATCACCTGTAGTCAGTGATTCATGGAGAGAAAGAAAGAGATAAGAAAAATAAGTGTGCCAATATTTGTAATTTTGGGAGATTTATGGCTTGAAAACTTGAAAAAAAATAGGATAAAGGAGAAAAAAATAGGATAAAGGAGAGAAAAATGTGCCTACATACCTCTGGGTTATCAAGACCAGGTTTGGTGTCTATTCCTAGTAGATATGAGACAGACAGTATGGAGCCTGATAAAAGCTTCCAGATGCAACCAGACACAGGATAGAAGAGAGAGAGAGAGAGAAACCCTGGAGATGAGAAAGAGAATATAAAACAATCCTCACACTAACCTTAAAGGTAATGCAAAGTTTTGAGAAAGTTTGAAAATTGGATGGATAGTAATTCTTTAAAATCAAAATTTACCGGTGCTCCCGGTAAATTTCAAATATTTCAAATATTTCAAATAGCGCCTAAGGCCATTCCATGGTAGCTGCGATCATGAAAATCTCAGAATATGCAGTTCTGATATATAATTTCCAAACGGGAATAGCAAATCGGTCGATTGTAATCAAGAAACATTGTTTCAAAGCTAAAGTAATATCAGTCTTGAGAGGGAGCTATACAACATAAAGAGTTTATTATTTCAAATTTCATCACGTAGGACTCGATTTCAACCGCGACAACGATCATTGAATATTGTAAAATCGCATATACTTCCAATATGTTCATTTGAACCAAATCCATGACCCCATACCAAAACTTTGTATTACCTTTAACCTACTAGACTATAATCATCTTAGTAAGATTTTTTACTTCTGCAATATATTTGATATATTATGCAAATATACTTCATTACACCTCATGAAAGAGTATTGTGATTTCCAAATATTATCACTGAATAATATGTCTCACAATATATTCTTTTCATGAAAACACTATCTTAATTGATGACAGCAGTATCCCAAATTTATGTGTTTTTGTGGATTATTCACTTGATGATAAGGAGCTACATGTATACTTCTCTCATTGGAAATGAATAATGGTTTAATTTCAAACTTACAACCTGATAAGATTTCTTGCAAAATCTATGTACATAAATAAGATCTCACATTTAAAAGAATAAATAATTTGCAAGAAACTTTGCAAATGTGAATAGGGGATATAGAGCAAATAGAGACAGAGCGGGGGTGTGTGTGTGAGGAAAGTCTGAAATAAAAGAAGGCTGGAAGGGGTGCAACAGATAGTCAGAGGAGACCATGAGATAGAGCATGAGAGAAGGAGAGTAAAAGGACAGAGAGGAGAGAAGAAGGGAAGATGTGGGAGAGAAGGAGAGTAAAGGACAGAGAGGAGAGAAGAAGGGAAGATGTGGGAGAGAAGGAGAGTAAAGGCCAGAGAGGAGAGAAGAAGGGAAGATGTGGGAGAGAAGGAGAGTAAAGGATAGAGAGGAGAGAAGGGGGAGATGTGGGAGAGAAGGAGAGTAAAGGCCAGAGAGGAGAGAAGAAGGGGAGATGTGGGAGAGAAGGAGAGTAAAGGATAGAGAGGAGAGAAGGGGGAGATGTGGGAGAGAAGGAGAGTATAGGACAGAGAGGAGAGAAGAAGGGAAGATGTGGGAGAGAAGGAGAGTAAAGGCCAGAGAGGAGAGAAGAATGGAAGATGTGGGAGAGAAGGAGAGTTAAAGACAGAGAGGAGAGAAGAAGGGGAGATATGGGAGAGAAGGAGAGTAAAGGCCAGAGAGGAGAGAAGAAGGGGAGATGTGGGAGAGAAGGAGAGTAAAGGCCAGAGAAGAGAGAAGAAGGGGAGATGTGGGAGAGAAGGAGAGTAAAGGCCAGAGAGGAGAGAAGAAGGGAGATGTGGGAGAGAAGGAGAGTAAAGGCCAGAGAGGAGAGAAGAATGGAAGATGAGGGAGAGAAGGAGAGTAAAAGACAGAGAGGAGAGAAGGGGAGATGTGGGAGAGAAGGAGAGTAAAGGACAGAGAGGAGAGTACAGGGCAGAGAGGAGAGAAGGGGGAGATGTGGGAGAGAAGGAGAGTACAGGACAGAGAGGAGAGAAGGGGGAGATGTGGGAGAGAAGGAGAGTACAGGACAGAGAGGAGAGTACAGGGCAGAGAGGAGAGAAGGGGGAGATGTGGGAGAGAAGGAGAGTACAGGGCAGAGAGAAGAGAAGGGGGAGATGTGGGAGAGAAGGAGAGTACAGGACAGAGAGGAGAGTACAGGGCAGAGAGGAGAGAAGGGGGAGATGTGGGAGAGAAGTAAAGTACAGGACAGAGAGGAGAGTACAGGGAAGAGAGGAGAGAAGGGGGAGATGTGGGAGAGAAGGAGATTAAAGGATAGAGAGGAGAGAAGGGGAGATGTGGGAGAGAAGGAGAGTACAGGACAGAGAGGAGAGTACAGAGCAGAGAGGAGAGAAGGGGGAGAGAAGGAGATTAAAGGATAGAGAGGAGAGAAGGGGAGATGTGGGAGAGAAGGAGAGTACAGGACAGAGAGGAGATAAGGGGGAGATGTAGGAGAGAAGGAGAGTAAAGGATAGAGAGGAGAGAAGGGGGAGATGTGGGAGAGAAGGAGAGTACAGGACAGAGAGGAGAGAAGGGGGAGATGTAGGAGAGAAGGAGAGTAAAGGATAGAGAGGAGAGAAGAAGGGAAGATGTGGGAGAGAAGGAGATTAAAGGATAGAGAGGAGAGAAGGGGAGATGTGGGAGAGAAGGAGAGTAAAGGCCAGAGAGGAGAGAAGGGGAGATGTGGGAGAGAAGGAGAGTAAAGGACAGAGAGGAGAGAAGAAGGGAAGATGTGGGAGAGAAGGAGAGTAAAGGCCAGAGAGGAGAGAAGGGGGAGATGTGGGAGAGAAGGAGAGTAAAGGACAGAGAGGAGAGAAGAAGGAAAGATGTGGGAGAGAAGGAGAGTAAAGGCCAGAGAGGAGAGAAGAAGGGAAGATGTGGGAGAGAAGGAGAGTAAAGGCCAGAGAGGAGAGAAGAAGGGAAGATGTGGGAGAGAAGGAGAGTAAAGGATAGAGAGGAGAGAAGAAGGGAAGATGTGGGAGAGAAGGAGAGTAAAGGATAGAGAGGAGAGAAGAGGAGATGTAGGAGAGAAGGAGAGTAAAGGATAGAGAGGAGAGAAGGGGGAGATGTGGGAGAGAAGGAGAGTAAAGGATAGAGAGGAGAGAAGGGGGATATGTGGGAGAGAAGGAGAGTAAAGGACAGAGAGGAGAGAAGAAGGGAAGATGTGGGAGAGAAGGAGAGTAAAGGACAGAGAAGAGAGAAGAAGGGAAGATGTGGGAGAGAAGAAGATTAAAGGCCAGAGAGGAGAGGAGAGAAGGGGAAGAAACAAAATGATGTTTCTACAATGCCAAGATGCACAAATATCCCCCAGTGTGTTGGGATTTCATAATTTCAATTTCAACAGCAACTGGATGGGTTCAGCTAGTCTATGGAATCAGTCCTTAATGATAATTATAATGATGACTACGGTGATGATGATGATGACGACGACGACGACGATGGCGCTGATGATGATGATGACTACAATGCTGATGATGATAATAATGATGATGATGATGATGATGATGATGATAATGATGATGATGATGATGATGATGATGATAAGGAGGAGAAGGAGGGGAAAAGGAGGGGAGGATGAGAACTCATTCATTAAGGATTGATGACTGATGACTAGCCAAAGGGCATTAGTGGTTTTGAACCTAGGACCTTCTGGTTATAATACCACTGCTCTACCACTGATCCATCATGCCTCCTTAGCAGAACACTTATAAATCTATAGGATGACTGGTAGATCTGCTTACCCTGGTTGAATCCTAGATGATATATTATGTCTCCTAACATACTAACTGATTACAATCCTATCCATGGGACAATGGCTCTCATCTCTAGCATCACCTGAAATTCAACAATCAAAGATTGTTATCAGTGTATTACATATGTTCGCACTTGATAAATTAGAATAATTGTATTTGAAGTTTACTTAATTTATCATACAACTTTATCACTGAAAACAATAATTTTTGTTATACCACAAAATCATTATGCTTATGATAGTTGGCCTCTGCATTTATCTTGACTCTTTGATTTTCCTCCATAATTTCAATCATGGAACTACTGTATTTTGGGGGGTATTTCAGTTGTCACATTTTATGTTCATCAATTATATTATATACTGTTGTTGTTGTTTGAATATTTTGTATTTGATTTTTCAATAAATGCAGAAACATCTGCTTTAAAAAAATATATAAAAATTATCCCAGTGTTATCAGTGTTTTTAAAGACTCATATATATTACTTCCTTTATGCACTGGTTTAAAGACGGCTTCTCTTATAATAAGCATCCATAATCCACCTTCATAAATCAAAGACAGATTCTCTTTACAAACTTGAACGAAAAACAAATTGTTTTGATAAATAAAGAATGATATCACTACCTCATGACCAAGTTGGAAATTAGAGAGAAGCATTCATATCATCAAAAATATTCAGTGTAGTTTAATTCACTCTATGAACTTTCGCTAACTTTCTTTTTAAAATCTGCTTTTCTACTTTTTCTGCCCTTACTAAAAACACAATATTATGGGGCTGGAGTGGGCCTTTAAGAATTTTTAGACTGTAGGATAATCATATGGTAAAACCTCAGTCTGTATGACAAAGACTAGGTGTGTCTGAGAACCCAATGAAAACCAAGTGTTTCTAGTATGAGAGGAAGGGGAGAGATGATGACAGCAACCCACATGTGGACCACAGAGACACAAAACGCTATTCTACAAACCAAGAATTTCAATTGCTTAAACCACTCTTCTTCTGCTTCACAGGGATAAAAAGAGGAGGTTTGTCTCGCTATGACCGAACAGCCACTTTTGTTTTCAATTAGGGGGGATTTATCGTAATGGTTAAGGGACAGGATATTAGAATTCAACTTTTCGTTGTGGATGGGGGAAAATGGATCCATTTCAATTAGTGTTTGTGAATTTGCTGGTATGACAGAAATACATTAATTCATACCAGTCCTCTTAAAGGAAACCTGTTATCTACAAATATTTTGGTGAATGTCTCCGGTTTCACCCTTGTATACTATATGCAGAATATCAGCTTCAAATATTTCAGTAAAGAGATATTGAAAGTTTCAATACAGAAATTTCATGCTGAACATAAATTTGTGGTTAGTAAATTTATGCACGCACAGGAGTCAACTGTGAGCCAATACCTGAGTAGGCTTTTTGATATGAAATAAATTTTACATCATGATCTTTTATCTTTAACCAATTAAATGTTTGTCTTTTAGAATTATACAAATTATATTTTGGGCTGTCAGATCTCCTTCAAACGTGTCATTAGAATCTGTTAATTTGGGAGACAGGAATATGACACAGAATAAGGTATCTGCAATTCTGCATGATGTGCAATAGCCTTTTAAACTAATATTAACATAGATCGACCCTTTGGATACTAAGACCAAGACACCTCATGGAGACCCCACAAAAAATGCATATAAAATCAATATGAATGGCCTAGAAGTATTGTTAGCTGTTTAAGCTTTGCTCAAGACAAACTTTATTTGTTTAAATGTCAGAAGAGATAACAAGCCTGATGACTTAAACCTACGGTGACAAGTTTGAGACAAGGGTCTCTTTTACAAGTATACAAAAAACATCTTCATGAAGATTTCAAAGAAGCTGTACAAAAGTTTTATTGAAACTTTATTCAGGTGGATTCATGAAATCTCACCTATTAAAAGCAAGAAAGAATCTAACTTATTACACTTGTAAGGCCATCTGTTATTAAAAACAATGATGATATTCATTCCAGGATGATATCTGGCTGTTGTCCAAACTGGAGAAAGAAATTTGACCGATAGAGTGCTTCCTTAAAATAGTCACATGCTATCTAGATCAGTAAGACAGATATCAGCTATGAGGGGCCATCTCAAGAGGATGCTTTATATTAGGAAAATCTAAACGTCTAATTCATGATATGTCAAGATTATGGGCCTATTCATAAATAGGGCAGTATGATTTCTTTTGTCATGGTTCAATATAGTAGTTTGGAGCCCTCTCTGTCAATGCTGAGATAGGTACCTGGATCATTATCCCAGGGTATTTTATTAGTCTATGACCACAGACTCTTTAACAAATTTAATTTGAGATCTCACTCTAGGCCTCTAAATTCACTTACATCAATTGCATGCAATATATCTATTTTTTTCTTGTTGTGCATACCAGCAGTAGAGGTGTGGTTTAACTACTTGACTTGAAATTCAAAGGTCGTGGTTCGATCCCCGACACGGCACTAATGTCCTTTGGCAAGGCATTAATCTACATTTGCCACTCAATACCCAAGAGAGAAATGGGGGCCTGGTAAGTGGTACGATGACGAAAGCATTTGTGTTAGTAATTGCTTATGCCCTCACGGTGACCATGTGGTAGGAATACTCCCCAGGGAGTGGAGATGGTGCACATTGTGTGTGAATGAATCCGATGACCAGGGTAATAATATCTGTAAAGCGCTTAGAGACGGTATTCCGTATTAAGCGCTATATAAATCCAGATTATTATATATTATTATATGCGTCTGAATAACACATTTATTTCCCAAATAGCTCCAATCCCCTGACAAAGCACTGGGGCATTTAGGGAATCCAAATTCCGACCAGTACCAATTTATTCACTTTGGTCAGGTGTGGCAATGTATATTAATCACTTGCCAAAGGATATAAGTGCTGTGAAAGGAATTTAAATTCCACAATTTGAAACTCATTTTTGCTTACTGTTCATTGTTTTCTAGTTTCTACATGTACATCAAAAACAGGAGAATTCCATGAAATATACCCCAAGGAAAATTTGATACATCTTCCATATTCTTCTGTTTTTTATATGACATCTACAAAGAAGAATTCAAACAAGAGCAATGCCGCCATCACTTGAATATTTTCCATACCACTGTTCTTAAATCATTTGACCAACAATAAGGGCAGAAAACATAATGTATGGTATCATATTCTCAACAAATTTTTTTTTTTCTCTTGCATTTATGAATATCTTCAACATCATAAGATGACATATTGTTCCATCAATAGTGGTTTGATGTATATCACTTTTATGGCTGTATTAGTGTATTTCCAAACAAAATTTCAGACTGAATTTCATTGAATTATTATATGTGCATTTTTTAACACTGATGGATGATGTGATGGCAGAAAGTAAAAACACAAAAAAGTAAAGATAACACATTAAATTTCAGATTGATATATATATACGTCCAACGCAAGAGGTGATTTCTATAATTATTTTATGTACACCTTCATGATTCTGAAAAAAAATCGAATCAAATTTGTATATTTTCATATTATGGGTACTTTTGAAAATACAAGTTGAAATATCTACCTAAAATGTGATGAGAAGCAAGTTCGTATTATATGGGAGGCACCAAAGATGGCAACGGGATTCCTTTAACTTTATTTTTTGTGATATCTCGGTATGTAGCATTATTCTTACCACAAAAGTGATAAGATTCTTACTATTAAAATGTATCAAAAATTAACATAAATATTAAGGTTAAAACTTTTAGGATTTTTTAATTACATTTCATTCGGAGTAAATAAAGAATCCAACCACTTTGTTGACCATGTCAAAATCCTACAAAGTAAGCCAGCATTTAACAAATAACTCTGCAAACTATGAAAAAAAATCATACTCTTTAAAACTCTAGCCATTGCATACCATTTTCAGATAAAATCATAATTGTGTTTTTCTCATGCAACACTTTTTCATTTGTCAGCGAGTGAAATGGGGACTTGCATTCAAGACTAACCTACATATGTCAGCATTGGGTACCATGTGGTTTGATGTACATTTTCTACCAACCAATGCTGTCTGTGTTACAGGTGTAATTATTTCAGCCTGCAGGAGGTGAGATATTAAAAACTTTGAAGGAATGGAGACTCTGCAGGACGGTTTCTTTGCCAAACTATTCCCTTCTCTCTATCTCTCTATCTCTCTCTCTCTCTCCTACATGCTCTTCATTCTCCATCTCTGTCTCCCCTCCTCCATTCCTATCCCTATGAAGATCCTTGTTTAATTCTATTTCCCTATTCATCTTATATTTTCACTCCTTCTACCCCCCTCCTCTCTCTCTCTCTCTCTCTCTCTACCTCTCTCTTTACCTAACCTCTTTCTATATTCCCCCTCTCTCCCTCCCCCTTCTCTCTCTTTCTCTCTCACTCACCTTCAACCTCTACATCTCCTCTTTACCTAAACTTTTTCGATATTCCCCTCTCTCCTCCTCCCCCTCTCCCTTTCTCCCCATCCCCTCCCACTCCCTCTCTCTCTCTCTCTCTCTCCCCCACCTTTTAATTTGTGTTAAAATTTCTCATGGTAATATCAAATATCTTTTTTGATCTGAAGTATAATAATTTTCTCAAGTTCTCTTTCCTAAACCTGCATACTGTTACAAACTTCTTTCCCTTTCAAAAATCAGGAAAGGAGAAAGCACGTATACACCACAAAAAACACATTAGGACATTCTTCAAGTCTCAATTTCAAGGTCATTCAATACACTGACTCATCCCATTACATTTTCCTTTCCTCTCAAGTGAAATAACATACTTCTTTAACACATATCAATTCTCCAGATGTGATGATCCTTAGTTTTGTTTACAGTTCTTTGCAAAAAAAATACCTAGACAAAGAACTAAAGTTTGGGTTTGGTTCATGAAGAGCGAGCATTAAAGAAAGATTGGTAGAAAACATAAAGGAGGCCAAAATTGGGGCAAAATAGAAGATAGATAAAAGAAAGATACCGGTAAGTTCCGTTTCAGTTGCCCACCCAAACTCTGTTCAAAGCAGTTTGCCAAATTTTGAGCTGAAAGCTAGCCAGGGTGTGCACCTGTTGGCGTGTGTCTCCATGACGATTGAGTTACACTGATTTGGGAGATCAGGGTTGAAACCAAGACACAGCTGATTCAATACTAGTATGCAAGAAGGCAGAAAAGCTTCATTCAAAGATTTCAAATGTGATCAAAAGAATATATATGGTCAGTGAGATATATGGAGTTCAACATAAGACTCATACAAAATGACTGAACTTTCATCTACAGTAGTAGTAGTAGTAGTAGTAGTAGTAGTAGTAGTAGTAGTAGTAATAATAAAAATAATTTGTACCAGGGCACTGCAATTTTAAGTGATATCTAAGACCCCGTTCTCATTCACTTCGTTGGAGCGGTCTAACTAAGACCCGTTCCTCAGGAGCGGTTCTTAGGTGAGTGAGAACGGTCAAAGTGGTCCAGGAAGTGGACTTCTGGACCGCTCCAGAAGACCACCTCGGGAGGTGGTCTTGAGGAACGGGTCTTATTAAGAGCGGTTTGGAGCGCTCTAACGTGAGAGTGAACGGAAGCGTACTTTGAACTGAAGTGAGCTAGTGACGTTCCGCGAAACATGTAGTACGGTACATACGCTTAGTATTCCGCGAAAAAAATTACCCGCTGACCTGAGCTGCCATAGCAACAAGACCACTTTGACTCGTGGAGCGGTTTGAGCAATACAAAACTGCTCGGAGTGTGAACGCTCGCAAACCGTTCCTCAAGACCCGTTCCTCTGGAACGGTCTAACTAAGACCACTTTCAAAGTGAGTGAGAACGGGGTCTAAAATGAAAATTTCTCTTCTCCAAGCGAACAATATCCCACTATAAATATAAGCTACAGTTTCTATCTATTGTTCCTCCAAAAAACAGCTAAGGCTCAATTATCTCCTAGGATTTTCACTTTTTGTTTTATTCTTCAAGACTGTTTAAATGTCACACCATGACCACGAAATCCTCTGGAGCAGCAGAAGATGCGGTATTAAGCAGACGGATTTCCATCTGGTTTTAAGCAGGAAGTGAGATGCATAGTGACCTACATGTATATTTCTTCAATCTCTATTATCAGGGGCATTCACACTCTAAAAAAGGAGATTCCCAATACAGTTCTAATCATACTTTTGATGGCCATGTTCACACATGGGGAATGTAAAATAAATTTGCTAACATCACTTTCCAATAAGACCATAGGTATTTGTTTAACAAAAGTATACGGTAACTCTGGTATTCACAGAAAAGGGAAGGAAACTATGTACACTGTATTATCAGCAATATCAGTGTACTTTGCATCATGATCATATCCCACTTATTACATTTTTTTTCACACACATATTTAAAGAGCCCCTGGGCCCAGTCTTACAAAGAGTTACGATTGATCCCAATCAATCGTAAGTCCTCCAATCAATCGCAAGTTTGCATTCTCCTATCTCTTATGTACATAGTTACGATTGATATCAATCGCAAATAAGTTGCGATTGATATCAACTCTTTGTAATACGGGGCCCAGATCACAATAAAAAACAGTATATTTCAATTTCATTGCTCCTTGTGTGGACAGCAAATTTCACTCCCCCTCCTCTTTGTTTTTTAAATCTCACCTTTCTCAATTTGAATCTCTTTCTTTCTTCATAACTCCATGTCTCTCTCTCAATCTCTATCTTTATTCAATCTGTCTCTATTTCTTTTTCAATCTATCCCACTCAACCTCTCATTATTTCTAATCCAAGATTGATTTTGTTTAAAATATCACTTATCCTGCCTCCTAATCTCACTTTCTTCCTTTTTATCTTCCTTTCTCAGGAGTATCGTTTGTGGATTCTGCTATTACAGTATCTCTATTTCTATCCCTTTTCCTACCTGCATCTCCTAATACCTCTGAGGTGCTTGTGACAGGTATTGACTGCAATGCACCAACAGGACCATGAGTGACACTAGCCGCTCCGTATTACCCACAATCCATTCATTGATTTCTCTGTCTACTGATACCCCCTCTCTGGTTAATCCTTTATCGTCACCATGACTACATTGGTACTGATAAGATTCAACCATCCTCATACAGATTACAAGTATAACTGTAATATGTGGAATCAATTCCAATGAATTCTTGTAAAACTTTTTAAAAGGTTACTTTCCTTCTGAGCTCATACCAAAAAAATAGGGAAATTCAACTTCATAATTTTCAATGAATGTTATTATTATGATAAAATAGTATACTCTGAATATTGAAAGGAGAGTTTAGTGATGGGCCTTCAGGTTTGACGTTAAGAATTCAACTAATGTAATACTTGACTACAGAACAATGTTTTCCATAGCATGTATTGTACAATCCATTATTCAGCCATCATTATTAAATCTATATAGGCTATGTAATGATGGCATCAGGTTGCTGCTCAAACATGAGACATTAAGGTATTGAGACAATTAATAAAATGTCACACTAAAACCATCTGATCACATGGCACAGGTGTAAAATAGTTGATTAATGACAACAAATCCCTCATCATTTTCCTATTTCTGAACATATCTATGTTATACAACCTCAAAATAGCTTGGTAACAAGATAAAGACTTTTTTAATGAAGATTTCAACTTTCACCAGCTGTCTTCATGTGGTCAATAAAAGGAAGGGTGATATATTTTATTTCATACGAATGATGCAGCTATAGGGTGAAGTATAACAGGTTACAAATGATCATTATTCATATACAAAAATTCCTATTATCTGCCAAGGCTTCAAAAACTCGACAGTCCATCACATTGTTTAACCCATTGGAAATGATCAGATTTTGGTATAACATACATTTTCTAAAGATCCCAGCCTGATTATATTGGGCTTTATATTCAACATCTATGCTCAACAAGTGCAACTTATAATATGGATTATTGGTCCAAATACTTTTATTAAAGATAAAGGCCAGTTCTGGTCATGCGATTGCATTGTAAAAGAAACGTTGTGGAATCGATCAGAAAAGGTTGATCATCTAGCATATAAGTATTGGTGTGTACTGTAAGGTTCTGGAATCATCAAAATGATAAGAAATTTGGCCCAGTCTTGATAAAGTTACAAGCACTGTACACAGAAAGATGTTTATGGGACTACGTGACCAGGTGCGCGATATCTATTTGGTCCCAATAAATATAATAATTTACCAAATATATCAATTAGTAGGCGGTTTCCCGACTTTCCCGGCAAGATTTGTATCATCACGTATTAGTCAAAACATATTCTTTCACATAATTGGTAATGAGAGCTTCCATTCCATTTTTTTGAGAGAGGGGCGTTTCCAAAACTGGTCTTTACCTTTAATGGTTTGATGCTTTTCATCAATGACTATGGCTGATATCTATTGCAAAAAACAATACTCTTGAAATCTCTTGAAAATGTGATGAAAAAAACCTTTCAAAAAGTTAGGACATTCGAAACTTTTCACATCATGCAAGAACTTTATAGAGATTTGTGAATAAAGGAGGGACAGTGAATATTGATAAAAGAAAAGATGATTCAGTGGCTTATTCAATCCACTTGAAAAAGGTTAAGTTTGAATCACTTCCTGAAACGTATATCTTAGCCAAAGCACTTCATCTACATTTGTCATTCTTCACCCAGGTGAAGTAAATGGATACCTGGCAGAGAGTAATCCCTTGATTGCTTATGAGCACTGAAATGGCAGCCTCCCAAAAATACTGCTGAAGCCCTTTTAGAGTCAGGATGTGGTCGATATGCCTCATTAAAAAACAAATCAATTATTAAGGACATGTACCATGGCCATACCACACAAGCTAATGAAGAGACTTATAAGGAAGAGACTTATAAGGAAAAGACACATTATGATAGTTCATATTCCAGATTAAACTTGTTCTTGTTCCATCATGCACAATTGCTCATTCACCGATGAGAAGTAAAACACCACATATTCCAAAGCCTGTTCAAAACTTTGAGCCAAATACAAAAACTTTAGTTAGAAATAGTTTCATTGTATTACATAAAGCTTGGCAAGATATGACAAAGATATGAGGCATGTTTGAGGGCACAAATGTTGTGCACCTGCTTCAAGCCTCACTAAACAGTTGTTGCCTATGTGACCACATGTTCACCACAACCCCTAGTGACAACAGACAAACCAACTCACCTTACCTTGCCCGTTTCCTCTCTTTTTATCAAAAAAATCTTTGCAGAAACAATGGAAATTGAAGGTATGACTGGAAGTCATGTGATCCATCTTACAATGAAAGGGGGTTCTAAACTTTGCCCTAAAAGGGGCTGGAGGCTAAAGAAAGGGTGATTTCGGTTAAAGATTACTTGCCTTTAAGTGAGTCTTTATCATATAAATATGTTCATACGATTAACTTCAAAACGACTTCAAATATTGATTTCATTACTTGGCAACATGAGGACAATGCCCAGCAGTTATCCATGCCATCCTTCTTAGTTTCTAACCATCCTTATCAAGGCAAAATCAAAGTTTGATATCACACCCATTTCCTATTAACCGGGCTTTCGATACACATCTTGGTCCATGTGAAGCTTTGATCTGCTTGGGCTGACATTGATCATGTAACGGAAGAACATACATGTGGGACTAGGCAAGGAGTGTCAAGACTTTCGTTACACAAATGATGCACATGGGACTAAGAGATGAGTGCAACTAACTTTCATTACATCAGCTCATCCAGAGATTACACCTGGGACTTCTAGAGGAGTGCCAAAGTGTCTGTAAACTTACATAAGTGCTAAGTCATGATCTTCAAAAAAAAGTGACTGGAAAAACTATTTACATTTGTGCTGCATTCTTTGCTTTCCTGGACCCTTATTTCCCTTCCCTTGGGAATGGGAAATCATAGTCTTCCTGTGTCCCTCCAGGGATACCCCCTCTCAGGCAGTCCATTTGGATCGATCTCATCTGTCTCGTTAGGTGGAAATCACAGTCCCGTGGCGATTCCCATTTTTACGGTCTCATCTCCGTAACATCTGCGATGACTTAAGACACTCCTTGTTGTGTTTCTAATGTAATCATAGGTGCATACAGGCCATCCTTGACGTCAATTGATGTTTTCCTTTCTTTCTCCATCCACATTTCTTCTCAAAGAAACAATAATAGCTAGAGGAATGATTAAAGTTCATACTTACTGATGGCATAGTTGATCCTTTCTTTCCTCTTTTCAATATGTAAAGATTTCTTCACGATAGTCTCCTTTGTTCTAGGTATCTCAGTTTGAGAAACAAATAATAAACAGAAAGCCATGAGCTTGATGTCATCTTTTAATAGATATGAGGGAGGTCACTCAAGGACAATCTAGATATAAATCTGATGAACATATATCTGGCATATCTATCAAAAGTCTGTAATCAAGTAGGACATCTTTAAATAAAGTTGTGTCTTTACCTAACAGTGATCAGTTTTTATTACAGTTACTAGCTATCCAAAGCTTAGAATATGCCTACCTATATTTCATTTGCAAGTGGATGCACTCATAAACATTAAAAGAAATATTGAAAACTCTTGTTTAACTTGTTACAGAAGATGATTCTTACAGCATGAGAAAAATATAAGCACAGGCAGATTATCGTTAAAATTAAAAGACATAATGCAAAGGTGTCAACTTCAGACTTTCAATGTCCTATAAATTGTTATCAAAGTTGGGAAAATGTCAAATATAAATTGTAAGACATAACATTGCTAGAAAAAAATAATCTATTAATTCTTTACCAAATCAGAACAGTAAAGCATGATAAAAATAAAGTAAATGATTTCAATTCTTGAGCTGCATGTTTGAAGATGCTTTAGTACAACAACCCGATGTGATACAATATAATATAAATATTTTTAATCTACCCGTGCAATCTATAAATTCATACTATGATCGAGGGATCAAGATTAGTACGATCATCTAATATGGTTGTGATGTCATTTTGTTACAAATTAGATTGGATGTCTTTAAGCAGGAGTATGCACCTGTATTCTGTTAGGAAGCCTGTCTCAATGAATTAAATCAGTCCTTAGCAAACAGGAACTGAGATCTTCAACCCACGTACTTACACCTGCAGGTGCTTCTCATAGTCTCAACTCAAGAAAACATCTATTTATATAAGAAGAGGTTATCATTTATTCACATTTAATATGAAAGCAGGGGCAACTAATTGTTCCCCCAACACCCAGTGACCAATCTCTATTTAAAAAAAATCTTCATTATGCATACCATGAATGCATTACTTCCAATTTAAGATTAATTTAGTCCTGTTTCACTGAAAACCAAAATGTAGGACATATTAAAGGTACTATGTCCCATTTGCAGCCAATATGTCACGTATGTCCTATCTGCGAAATTTAAACTTTAGCAGTGTCCTGGTATTCAAATTATGCAAGGAGACTCGTTTACTTTTATAGACTTCACTGTCAGACACTGTTGAGTGACTGACTGACTTTTTTTCTTTGGTAATAACATACATAAAATGAGCTGTAAAGGATACATGAGCATTTTGTCTACATCAATATGAATAACCCACTTCTTGTAATGGCCAAAATGAAACTGATTGAATCTATGCGCAGCACAAAACGTACCACCATTCGGTACAAGGGTCTGAAAATCAGACTACTTATTAAATGGATTGCAATCACTAAAGTTGATTTGACAACTAACGATTGTTATTTTCCCACCGAAAGACATTTTCAAGCCCTTTCGTTTCAAGGGAAGTTCTAAATTAGTATTATCGTTCAAATGCCGGTGGAATTTAACCTTTTCATTTTGTTGGCCTGCAAATGGGACATAGTACCTTTAAGAGACAGATAGAGACAGAAAGAGAAATAACATGTTTTCTCATGGTGTCACATGTCTTTAGCTGGATGTGGGTCATACACTTCCCTAGTTTGGCTTCATTAATTTATCTGGCACAAAGAGGACCATAATCATAAATTGTATTTCTTTCAGAATTTGTGATGTACTAGTAATGTTATCATTTTAAGATATCATTAATATTATTTCAGGAACCATAAATAATATCCCTTTTACTTTATACTTTAATTTCATTTGCTTTGCCAGAATAACATTCTACTCCAAAATCTGGGGTATCAGGACACACCTCTACTCTGTCAGTATAAAAGAGAACTTAATCCCCATAATAGAAAGAACACTTATACTTCTTTACCACAGAAACTTCCAACAGCAAGAGAAAAGGCATCTCTTTCTTGTACTTCCCTTATTATATTTTTTTTGGCAAACTATCAGAAATCAGGTAAAAGAAAGAAATACAAGCCCCTCCTTGCCTGTATTACTCAACAACAGACACTCGGACAGCTGTACCAAGACTGTCTGATTTGGTTTAACCTTAATGTCAGACGACAAGTGATAAGTGGGGACTCCGGCTGTCAAGAGGGTTTCCATTTAAATTGGTCATGTGACTCACACATGGCGTTGTTCCCCAACAAGGCGTGGCATTATGGATGGGGGAGGGGCCAGGTTGGATCCCCCTATGATTTTGGCCACCCAAGCTAAAAAATATTAAACGACAACCACTTTTTTTCTTCAAAATATTATCAGAGATTTTAAACAGCTACATGTATGTATGAATGCTTCAGATTATGTAAAGACCTTCTTCTTCTCTTCTTAAATCTTTCCCTTGGACCTAATTGAAATTTCTTTGTACCCTTTTTAACATGTCCTGCAAGTGTGTGCATCCCTGGTGTAAACATGGCTATGGTCCTCTCCTAATTCTTTGTGCGAGTAAAGGTGTCTTGGTCTAATAGAGGTGTCCTGGTATAGTAGAGGTGTCCTGGTCTAGTGGAGGTGTCCTGGTCTAGTGGAGGTGTCCTGGTCTAGTAGAGGTGTCCTGGTCTAGTAGAGATGTCTTGGTCTAGTGGAGGTGTCCTGGTCTAATAGAGGTGTCCTGGTATAGTAGAGGTGTCCTGGTCTAGTGGAGGTGTCCTGGTCTAGTAGAGGTGTCCTGGTCTAGTAGAGGTGTCCTGGTACAGTAGAGGTGTCTTGGTCTAGTGGAGGTGTCCTGGTTTAGTAGAGGTGTCCTGGTATAGAAGAGGTGTCCTGGTCTAGTGGAGGTGTCCTGGTCTAGTAGAGGTGTCCTGGTCTAGTATAGA
This sequence comes from Mesocentrotus franciscanus, assembly GCA_037976565.1. Taxonomy (NCBI): domain Eukaryota; kingdom Metazoa; phylum Echinodermata; class Echinoidea; order Camarodonta; family Strongylocentrotidae; genus Mesocentrotus; species Mesocentrotus franciscanus. Next base: position 4,507,954 of record CP137676.1, read on the forward strand.
GGTGTCCTGGTCTAGTGGATATGTCACCGGACTGTGGATTCGCGGATCGAGTCCAACCGCGGCACTATCCTTTGGCAAGACATTAATCTACATTTTGCCACTCGCCACCCAGGCGAAGTAAATGGGTAAGCGCCTTATAATGTGATACTTAGTATTAAGCGCAGTAGTGGTACATGTATATAGTGGACCTTTTATAATAGTTTACACATTCACTGCTTCATTGAACTGTACCATATTGCATCTTCCTTTACCTTGGTTTTCATCCCTGACTGAAGAAAATATAAAAAAGTTGAACTGAAACTTAAGAAATACAAATGTACAAAATTAAGCCACCCTGACTGAAGAAAACATGAAAAGTTGACGTTCAAACTGAAGAACTACAAAGGTACAAAGTTAAGCCACATTACATGTAACTGAAGAAAACATGAAAAGTTGACGTTCAAACTGAAGAACTACAAAGGTACAGAGTTAAGTGGCCTTGTGCATGTCATAAAGTCCTCAAACTTACTGTAACACCAGAAACTTTTGTGACATGAAACTTTCGTGACTTGTTAAGGTCAGCCAATTTCATGGGGAAAAAAACTGTTCTGAACTGCAAAAGATAAGTGTTGTGTTCCCCATGGTTACAAGATTCTACTAAAATGGAATCTCTATTCTACACTGCTTAATCCTACATCTACGGATCATCCTTTGAACAAAAATCTCTAAACTTTGATTTCAGCCAATTATCACATCACAGCAATCTCATTACGGTATTCATAAATTACTGTGAGTTTGATATATGGCCATAAACCTCAATTTTCACGAAAATAGAGAATTTGACAGCCTCTAAACAGCATCATTGGATTAAGCAATCCATTCATACTCAGAAGGACAGAGAGAGAGAGAGAGAGAGAGGGAGATGAAACAGTATAGAAAAATTGCTAGCTCTGGCGTTTAATATAACAAAATATATGATCTTACGAATTCAGAATTTCCCGAGTGAAGTTATACTTCAACGAAATGCAGGCTGAGGTTGAAATATAATGGCACGAGGGGAATTCTTAATTTGGAGGGGAATATATGTTATATTGAACAACAGAATGCATGCAATATTTAATAGAGGGTATTTGCTATCCTCTGGATTCAGGCCCTCTCGATTACATTCAGGTTGCCTTCTATAGCGGGCGGAACGTGCCATATTCATGACAACTATACAACTATACATCCATCAAATGGATGTATAGTTTTAACCAATCAGAACGCAGGAAACTATACGACTATACAACTATACGACTATACAGCTATGCATCCATCAAACGCATGTATAGTTTCCAGCTTGCGGGCCAAAGTGCCATCATTCTGTACAACTATACGACTATACGGCCATCGAATGGACGTATAGTTTTAACCAATCAGAATGCATGAAACTGTACGACTATACAACTATACGACTATACAGCTATGCATCCATCAAACGCATGTATAGTTTCCAGCTTGCGGGTCGAAGTGCCATCATTCTGTACAACTATACGACTATACGGCCATCGAATGGACGTATAGTTTTAACCAATCAGAACGCAGGAAACTGTACGTGTTTACACAATTGTATAGTCGAATTCACTTTTATACATGTTTTACAGTGAACACAAAAGGTTGTTATATCGCACGCTCATGCACATAATATAACAAAATGTTGAGTGTCATGGATCCTGATTTTTATCAAATTCTTGTTCAAATAATGCTCGAACTTCCACTTCACCATCGCACTACCAATGTTCAGGCAGGAGAAGATTAATGACAAGTCATTTAGATATATGGTTTCATAGAGGTATAGGGTAAGTTTAACTAGTGTGAAGGGGGCTATAGTCAGCTGCTAGAGTTCCATCAGCAGACCATGACCATTACTACCCTTCCAACGAGGTCCTTGCTCTAATCAATTCAGGACATTGTCCAAACATTCCCATTTCCTCTCTACCATTGCTGTATGACAGGTGAAACCTTGTGGTCACTGTCTTTGAGAAGCGGTTGGCACACTGTCCAGAGACTCTACGACCAGCTGAAGACGGGCCTTCAAAGACCCCGCTTTCACAAGTAATCGGTTTCAAATATAATCTCAATAGTTTACAATGACATGTTAGATCCCTATGTGAATCGGCTAATGAATTAAAACTGTTCAAGAACATAGATGAGACTATTGCACAGGGTTGGGCGGTAAATACCGGTGGCGGTAAATACCGGTGGCGGTAATTACCGACGGTAAATACCGGTAAATACCGTCCGGTAAATAAGATGGGCGTCCGGTAAATATGTAAAAAAAGGGAAATATGATTTTAATTCTCTATTTATTAATAATTTTACTTGTTTTTAGCCTCAACAACTGAAAATATTGTTCTGAAATAATTAGCAGCACAACACTCATAGTAGAAACACACAAACAGATTTATAAAATCCACACTGCATACATTTACATGTACACACCAAAACACCCACACACACAAATAGTACACACACAGAGCAACCATACTCACCACCATTGTTATTATGTTCAAAATTGGACAATCCCTATGAACAAGTGAGTGGAAAAATATATTTCCCAGTATTTCCCGGTAAAAAGCGGTAAATACCGGAAATACCGGTAAATATCGCTTATTTCCCGGCGTCCGGGAAATAAGCCTCCGAAGCGGGAAATATGCCGAAGCGGGAAATATGCCAACCCTGCTATTGCTGCAGCTGATTACTACATTAAGGAGATACAGAGAGAATAGACATCAAGGACCTTGCTTTCACCAAGATTCGTTCCAAATGTGATCACAATAGTTTCCAAAATATAAAAAAATATTCCAATGGCATCTTGGAATACTATGAAGCAATTCTTGAAGTATTAGATCCCCATCTGAATTATTTTGTTTGCATCATAAAGGCTTATTCAGACATGGCGCAGTAAACTGCAGCAAAAAAGCTGCGGCATTTTCTCAAATGTGTAATTGTGAAGTGTATTAAACTGTAAATCATCATAATAAATATGCTGTGGTTTTGCCGAGTCATATCTGAATTAATGCTAAATATATTACTCATTGCGGATGTAGTATCGAAAATAATATTGCTAGTGATATTCGGTTGTCTCGCAATGTTGTCAATAAGGGATCTAAAAGATCACGACGTTTCGTGCGCTGCTGCAACACTTCGTCAGGTGATAAAAACTAATGTAAGCAAGCGTGTTTTATACTCTACGGGAGGACCGGCGCGGCGGTCAATAATTCGATCGATAATTGGAACAAAAACGCACAAGGCCTATTGCCGACGCACACGGTGCTCGACCAATCAGCAGGCCGCTGGTTCGGCCGCTGGTTCGGCTAATGTACAAGGCCTATTGGCCGACGCACACGGTGCTCGACCAATCAGCAGGCCGCTGGTTCGGCTCGCCTGCTGGGCAGAAGCAATACCGAGCTCAACCAATCAACGAACCATGAATGAATATATAGAGCTGAAATAGCACATCTCTGAATGATGTTCGGGATACTAGATAACGATTTAACTTTGTAGAGAAACCAATATCAAGATCTCATAATACTACTCCAAGGATTGTGGAAGGATGAAATCTCAGATATTAAAATTGCTTTTCTACTTGTAAACACAGGGCTGATTTTTATAACCTTAATGTTTATCAGAAACTTTTATGTGTATGAAAGAAACTTTCATGAATTCCATGAGGGGTCAAGATTGAAGAAATTTAAGCTGAACAATTATTTAATAACAACAGGGAATCTTCAAAGTTTCAAGCTATGAAAAGGATCATCAGTAACAAATGGTGAAAAATTACAAGTCTGTTTAGGGCCAGAAGATCATTAACTCTTAAAACACAGAGGTAACATCCTTTTTTTAGCTCCGTAAAGAAAATTTCATGTTTTTACCTAATTAGTGCTGATTATCTTGTGTTACAAGGGCAGTATCTGTGACAGCTGCAACCAGGCATGCTACTGGTCATTAGTCTTGAGTCCTTTAACTGCTAATTGGCTATCGGCTGCTTCTCCTTCATGCTAAGAATGATGTTTCTGTCTATTCATCACATAGACCTGGCCCGGGTATGACCAGCCTGCATTTGAAAGGGGGAGGGAAAAACAATTCTTTCATAATTAGGTCTTAGATTAAATACAGCACTCTCTGTAAACAGTATCCAAAGTAAGGTCACATTAGCAAGTTATCAATACTATTGTTCTAAATGACTTTGTGCATGCAGAGGTGGAACAAATCATAATAAGTGTTCCACTCTGCTGCTAGGTAGCCGAAGGATAAACCTCACACAAACATCATTTCAGCAACTTTGATGAAGGCCAAATTTCTGTCTGTATTGAGAATATCTCATTTTCACCTAGTCAAAGATAGAAAAGGAAAATAATTTCAAGAAAACGTACAAGGCTAACCAATGGACATCATATGACATTGTAGAGGCTATCCTGTTTTAAGATCTTAAAGGTATAGACCAGTTTTGGAAACGCCCCCCTCTCAAAAAATGAAATGGAAGCTCTTATATACCAATCATGTGAAAGGATATGTTTTGACTAATACGTGGTGATACAAATTTTGCCGGGAAACCGCCTACTAATTGATATATTTGGTAAATTATCATATCGATCCGGACTGGATAGATATCGCGATCGCGTATATAGTCCCATATACATCTTTCTGTGTACAGTGCTTGTAACTTTACCAAGACTGGGCCAAATTTCTTATCATTTTGAAATTTTTGATGATGCCAGAACCTTGCAGTACACACCAATACTTATATGCTAGATGATCAACCTTTTTCTGATCGATTCCACAACGTTTCTATCACAATGCAATCGCATGACCAGAACTGGTCTATACCTTTAATAAAAACAGAAAAATAAGAGAAGATGGGTAGTGCCCCTGAAGCCCCCTAACCTGGCTACGCCCACCATTCAGTTCATGATATTCTCTATGTCAGCTGCTACACCTGTGTTTTATCATCCTAGGCGAGTCTGTTTCTTCTTTAAATGTCTCAGGTCTTGTCATGAATGACAAGCAAGGAGCTTGAATGATTCTGACTCACAGATCACAGACAGGGTACACTTTCAAGATGCTCATATTTCTTTCCTTTAAAGGTACTATGTCCCATTTGCAGGCCCAAAAAATGAACAGGTTAAATTCCAACGGTATTTGAAAGACAATACTAATTTAGAACTTCCCTAAAAAAAGGGGGGCTTGAAAATGTCTTTAAGTGGGAAAATAACGACTATTAGTTGTCGAATCGACTTAGGAGCTATAGAGCCAGTAAGTAATAGTCTGATTTTCAGACCATTGTACCGAATGGTCGTACGTTTTATGCTGCGCAAAGATTCAATCAGTTTAATTTTGGCCATTACAAGAAGTGGGTTATTGATGTAGACAAATGCTCATGTACCCTTTACAGCTCATTATTATGTATGTTATTACCAAAGATGAAAAAGCCAGTCAGTCACTCAATAGTGTCTGACAGTGAAGTCTAGCAAGTAAACGGGTTTCCTTGCATAATTTGAATATTAGGACACTGCTAACGTTTAAATTTCACAGATAGGACATACATGACATATTCATAATTCCTGCAAAGTTCTACATAATTTGATGTTGGCTGCAAAAGGGACATAGTATCTTTAAAGACCCTATCCGATGAAAATACAACTTTTTATCAATGGAAAGCTGAATGAACATAGAATACAAATTAAAAGGAAATCAAAATAATTTTCCCTTTCAGTATTGCACAAAAGCAAATTAAAACCTTCATTTCTGCACCTCTCCAAATTACAGGTCAATAGGGGTCAAATTTGCCACAGTTACAGTGACAACATAATATGTGCACTCGATCGGCTCGACTATATGGCTGAGGCGATGAGCCCTGCTTAAATAATGCAAAGTCATTGTGAATACGCGTACTCCACATAAAATGACGTCATCAATTTAATAGCTAGTTTTTGTTGACAACTCCCGATTTTCAAAGCTTTAGATTTCGAAGTTTTCAGATAACTGTTACTCATCTGACAGGCACTAAAGTAGCATATATTTGGTATTATTGTAATCTATGGCTTGTAAGCTTTCCTTTGAAATATAATTCATCGATTTCATGTTTCACTTCCGACAGGGTCTTTAAGTACACTTCCTTACCAACTGAGAGTAGTTGCATATATATGAATTACCAATCAAGTATGACTAATTATTAAGGATTGTCATTTAATTGACAGTCTATCACTAGAAAGATGTGCTGGGACAAAAAGTTTGTAGGGCATTAGGGCAAACTTTCTGGTTCCACAAATATCAGAAAAAAGACTAGGCATGTACATGTAAGTATTGACACCATTGAATGCACATCTTCCATTACAGGTTATGTAATTCATTTAACACTTTTCTCTAACACTGAAGTAAATGGAAATAATAACCACTTCCAGTTTAGAGTCATTATTTTCTTGTTAGTTCTAGGTTCATAATTTGAATTCTAATTCAAATTATTTATTGAAATGGAATCTAAAATTTCAGATTTATTTCTAATTAATATAAAACCGAAATACAGTGGATAATGAGGACATTGGCACAATGAAAACTACATTGTATCTTGTTATATATGGGGGCTCTTTATAATAAGTTTCCTCTAGAGCTTTGAAGCCTTGAATAAGACCAACAATCACTCATGTGTAACTCATTTACCTTGGACAAATGAGTAATGTCTGACTCCTAGGGGTTTCCCCTTCCAGCTCTCTCTACCTAGTATCCTCTTCTAGTCTTTGACATCAGACTCTATGTCACTTCCATCTATTTGGCATCCTCTTCTAGTCCTTACTAGTCTAATATATCAGACTCTTTCTGAAGACACTATCAAATTCAACATTCTCCTGGATCCATCTTTGCAGGTTCCTCAGACAGACAGATTTGTGTATCCATGTAAGATTCATTTATTTTTAATTGTGCCTCCGGTCAATCAAAATTACTCAAAAACTGTACTAGACAACAAAAGATGAAATTACAACTCCACGATAATGCTTCAATAAACATGATGAGGAACTGTTACAATCATTCATACTTGGGTGTTTATAGGATAGAGGATGCATTTCAAGTTCGGTTGCTAGTTCCATAACACCGCAGGCATGTAAGAATTAAGAAACAATATCTAACAAAGTGCAGTCATATAGAATCAGACACTTTGAAGGTAAAATTAATAAATCTTTTGATATGCTTATAAAAATGATTATTAATAGCAATTGGTATGCTTGGGGAAAATGATAGTTTCATTGATTGATCCATTTTCTTAACTTTTCTTTTACCGGAAATCCATAAATTCTGATCATCTTTTGTTCTCTTTCTCACCAATGTATGTTTGATTCCTACTAAGTTTCAACAATATCTTACATATCCTAATCCATCATATCGCAAACAGTAGGTCTATGTTTCTAACAAAAAAATTAGATTGAGCTATAAAGTCACAAGAGGGCGTACTTTTACTTATGATAATGGAATCAAACCACTGGACCAGCTACTTCTGAGTCACACAACAGACTTTAATAGAGAGTCCAATCTGGGGGGCGTTTCATCAACATTTGTCCACTGACAACTGTCAGCGCTGACTAAATTTGACCAATCAGAGGCCTGGAAATTGTCGGTGAAAATGATATTAGTCGGTGAAAACCGCCGACTAATTGTTTCATGAAACGCCCCCCAGATGATATTAACCCTAATAGTGTCGTCCAGTTTACAAAAAAATATTTGAATTAAGAATTCATAAGGCAAGTTTCAAATCATAGCTCATATTTCCATATGCACCTTAATATTACCATTCAAATTTCATGAACCTATTTCACATTTAAAGAGGACAACCTTTTTCTTGTCAAGAAGTACATGTATTAGATACAATAATTGAATTTGGACAATTGAAACCATGTATGTGGCAGGAGCCTTTGGTATCTTGAGAATAAATGAAACCTTAACCCTTTGCCTACAGGAACCAAGTGGTTCATGAATTAAGCATCTAGAAATGACAGAATTCAGTTCTCAACAGGTTTTTAAAAAATCCTAGGTGATTGTCTGTTTCATCCATTTGTTATTTACTTTTTATTGGTGAAATTTGCCTTCAAATTTGTATTAACTTAGATGCATAATAGTCTGCATCAATTGTACAGCTATCATTTAAAGATATTGCAGTCAAGAAATTCTTATAGCTATTTTTCATGTATCAATAATTAGGAAAATGCTGTAATTCTAACCTCTTATAGTTTTCTATCTAGAAATATCTTTTATCTATCCCTTAATTTTCCACTTATAATTTTCGACTCAAACTTAAAAACTTAAAAAATGTCTTTCCTCTCTTTGTGTCATAGTTAATTCTTCATTAATTTCATCCATTATCATCCTTCAACCATCTCCATCCAAAAGAAACAATAAAAGAATAAGATCCTTCCCGACACAAGAGGTCTACCTAACAAATGAAGATCACAAGAGGGCATAGTTCCTAATTCATCTGCATGAATTTCGATCTGGGTGAGCACTGCTCAACTGTTGGAACTTTGACATCAGTCACAACACATACGTGCAATTTAGTGAAAGAATTCCAAGGCATCTGCTGAGAGCCAAATCAACAATTTAACTCACAATTCTTTTCCAAAATGCTGTTCTAACTTATAGCTCTCCAAGTATGTTTTGAGGGGTTATCCTTTGCATCTCACCTTAAAGACCACTAACCAACTATTAAACTAGCATAGCATCGCTAGTCCCCCCCCTTTTTTTTCTTCAACCATCCAATGCAACACTCATGACACTTGGTTTTGACAACACCTTGCCTATGTAACCAAATAAAAAAAAAAGCTCCATAGCATAGCCATACTCCCATACTACCATAGGCCATAGGCATAGCCTATAGTATAGCTATAGGCCTTTAGACTTGGCATGGAATTAATATAGATCTAAGACCTAATTGCAGTTTTACTAAAAATGAAAGGGTAAATCTAGACTCTGTTATAAGACTACAGAGAGCTTCCACTACATCCCAAGACAACAATATCACTTTAACTTAGTACTAAATATCATTAAGTTATTGTTATGATTCTATTCAATCCACGTGTTGTGTCTCACTAAGCCTAGTAGGCCCGAACCTTGAAGGATACGGTACCTCAGGCTCAGGCTCAGCCAGAGCTCCGGGGGGAGCCCGTCATTTCATTGCTAAAATTCAGATTAACCAATCGAGAGGCGATATAATAGGCCTAGACCTATATAGACCGAAAATTCTGTCTCTTTCGTTCGTTAGCCTCAGATTTGGGTAGGGTCGGCTCCTCTCTTTAGAGACAGAAGCCGACCATAGGCGCTCCTGTGCAAACGTTTTGGCCATTTATGGCCAAAGAACTTTGCCCAAAATACTCAATTTTAGCGGATTCATATCCGATGAATTTATGTTTGAAAATTAGGCCTAGGCTAATATACATCGGTTCCACTTACCAGATTGACTGTATGATGCGTTTAAGGGTATTTTTTCCGGATTTTCATCGCCGAAATTGAGCTCCGTGTTGAAATTCTTGCAGCCGTATTTTAAACTGTTACTGTCAATGGATGACGTCATCTTCCTTCATGCGCAGTAACAGTTTAAAATACGGCTGCAAGAACTTCAACACGGAGCTCAATTTCGGCGATGAAAATCCGGAAAAAAGACCCTTAAACGCATCATACAGTCAATCTGGTAAGTGGAACCGATGTATATTAGCCTAGGCCTAATTTTCAAACATAAATGCATCGGATATGAATCCGCTAAAATTGAGTATTTTGGGCAAAGTTCTTTGGCCAAAAATGGCCAAAACGTTTGCACAGGAGCGCCTATGGTCGGCTTCTGTCTCTAAAGAGAGGAGCCGACCCTACCCAAATCAGAGGCTAACGAACGAAAGAGACAGAAATTTTCGGTCTAAGACCTATATACAAACCTCTTGCATACATATCTTTATGGAGCTAATATATCTAAGAGTAAGACAGGAATATTTCAGAGCTCTAAAGAGGAAGGAGACTTACCTTACTGTCCAAACATAACATTGTTACATTTCTAGGAAGTTTGACAAATTCATTCCCATTTTCTTGTAAAGTTTTAATACTCGATCCTTCAATCCGGGCCGAGCACGTGCAAATGTTTATGTGAGAAAGTTGGGAAGTTGCACTTCTCAGCTCAAGCACAACCCTATTGCGCAATCATAAACAATCAATACACATTACACCGAGTCTGAGACTGAGACAAGGAAGACTTATTCCTCAATATAATTATCCCATGATAATTAAAGCAGTCTGAAGACTGAATGAAACCAATTTCTTTGATGAAACCAAATCATAGACTTTATCCACAGGCTGATCCTTCTTAGGACTCGAAACTTTACGGTCAGCTGTAATGTCTAAAAAGTGTTTTATGTCTCCCCTCCCTGCCTAGTGCATGTAATAGAACGACCGCATACTAGTAGTCGCTTGTATTGTATTCCATGCATGTACGGTACTGTAACTAAATCGACTAGTTTGAAATATACAAACTCGTACAAACTCGGCCTCGGAGAGTACTATATAGCTGCTCCAGCCTGCGATTGGCAAAGTAATGCCTGGATTACATTTGGCCTGCGATTAGTCTATACGGAGCCCGTATCCTGCCCGTATCCCCTTTTTCCGTGCGGCCTCCGTACGGAGGCAGGAGGCGGCCGTGAGATTTTCGTACGAATTCACGGGCTCCACGGCCTCTACGATTTTGTATCGTGACATGAAGTTAAACAAATTTGAAAAATCGTAAGCCCGTACTCCGTAAACATGTCGTAGGTGTCATTGCACAATCCCCGCACGGGCATCGCGCGGAGGACTCGCGCTAATCGTGCAGTAAAATCGTGCAACAAAACCACAAAAAACGCTGAAAAACGGCACGGCGGTTGCACGGTCACCGGCCGCGCCTTCTCCGCGCAACCTTTGCACGGAAGCTGCACGGGCTCGAACGATTTCCGTGCGGAGGCTGCGGAGACTGCACGGCTACTGCATTGAAATTGCACGATTTCCGTACAATCTCCATCAGCCTCTGTCGGATTTGTCCCGGCCGCGTCTTATTTTTTCGTACCACAGCGAGCCCAGGTTCCTATTATTTCATGAATATTCATTACGCAGGGTCGGGAAAGTCTCGATTCTCTTGAATATTCATGTGTGATCGAGGGGGGAACTATCCTACATACGTAGCATGCGCAGCATCGAATATTGTGTGTAACACGTTGGATTAATGGTATAAAACGACATTAGAAAAGCAATGTCATGGTCATTTAGATCATAATACAGTCATAAATGCTGTGTTTAATTATTAATAAATGCAAAAAAATGCCAGTAGACAAGATATATAGCATATATTTCAAGCAAGAGTAAAATGATTGTTCTCTTGATAGGCAATTTATGAGTACATTTCCGAGGTCAAGTTGAATCTATAGTTCTTTTATGAATGGGAAAATAATCAGTTCTAGGTTCGCTTGTTTAAATATTACAAGCAGAGGTTGAATTTTGGTATTGAATATGATACAGTATAAACATGAGTTAAGTTCAATTTGCAAATGTGAATTTGATAAAACTGGATTTGACGTTTTATTCTTTAGACTGGGTCGTAGTGACAATTCAATCTGTATTAAAATTAAATAACAAGAATAGGCCTACATATTTACAGACATTTAGCAAAAATAAATACCTGTGTATTGCACTTAAATTATTTCTATGATCTATGCATGCTCACTTAACTGCATAATATTACCACTGAATAATTACTTTATATATAGTGCCTGCATGATGTGTCGTTTCACATACTATTATGTACCTGTCATAATAAATGACTTATGAAATCAAACTCTATAGCTACGTACTTCATCCTCGTAAAGATACTCTTTCGTATTTAACGAATAAGGATTTATTTGTGACACACAGTGCTATATACGTTCTCACCAATTCTAACCGGATTAAATAACTGCTTTCTTTCCTAAGCATCAAATACACACACTTGTTCAATACTAATTGATAACCAAGGGACAAAACTAAGTCACTATATACAAGCAGTGTATCAAAGTCACCTTTGCCAATTGAATTTAACTCATGTTTATAATAATGTATCACATATTCAATACCAAAATTCAACCTCTGCTTGTAATATTTAAAAAGCAAACAGCGAACTGATTATTTTCCCTTCATGAAAAGAACTAGATTCAACTTGACCTCAGAAAAGTACGGTAGGCCTACTCATAAATTGCCTATCAAGACTCTTGCTTGAAATATATGCTATATAATCTTCTACTGACATTTTGGCATTTACTAGTATAAACACAGCATTTATGACTGTATTATCTAAATGACCATGACATTGCTTTTCTATGTCGTTTTATAGGCCTACCATTAATCCAACGTGTTACACACGATATTCGATACTGCGCATGCTACACGCGTAGGATAGTTCCCGCCTCGATCATACATGAATATTCAAGAGAATCGAGACTTTCCCCACCCTGCGTAATGAATATTCATGATAAAATAGGAATCTGGGCTCGCCGTGGTACGAAAAAAATAAACCCAAGCATCGTAGCCCGTAGCCTCCTACGATGCCCCTAAAATTGCACGAAAAATCGTAGACTAATTTATCGTACGGCGCCCGGGGCAAATGTAATCCAGGCATTAGGGCCAGCTCAAATTATGTTTATGTGATAGGCATAACACAATAACGCAATATATTTTCATATAGGCCTATATCAGCAGGGGCGGCCGAACGAATTCCAAAGGGGGGGGGGGCACCAAGAAAAAAGGGCACTTTCTTGGAAAAAGGGGGCACCTTTAAAGGGTATTCTCAAAGCGAAAATATACACATTTTTAGACATTATTGGTATATGTGTAATATGCCCCTACATTGTGATAACAGGGATGATTTCAATATGGTTTCACTTTATACATCATACAAAGATATTGCTTAAGCATCATAATTTGTAGTTGGGTGTGATGGCCTGAAAATTAATTTGTGAGCGAGCGAGGAAAATTTGTACTATAGTAATTAAGACTTGTAAGGTCGCAGTGCGAAAAATTACATCTTATAAAGAGGAAAAAACCCAATCCTGATGGGGTTATAAGCACATTCTCACAACAGAAGACTGAAAAGACCTTTGATAATTAAGTAACGTAAGTATATCATCTATAAATGCGATCGAGCGTAGCGAGTGACCTTTTGGCCGGGGAAATTGCTCTTAGTCGCTTGAAATTAGGGGCGCGTTTAATGATGGGAGGAAAAGGGGACACTTATCAGAAAAGAAAAGGAGCACGTGTCAAAGTACAAGGAGTAAACGGAGGTGAAAAAGGGCACTTAATCCTTACACCTTCAAAAAGAGGCACTCATCGGGGATGAAAAAGGCACTTAGGGGAATAGGAAATGGGCATTTGTCGACGGAAAGGGGCCCCATCATATTTTGATAGGGGCACTTATGAGAATGAAAAAGGGGCACTTATGATAAAGGAAAATGTGCATTAGTTGAAAGAAATAGGGCACCGATCAAATTTTAATAGGGGAATTTATTGGAGGTGAAGGGGGCACTAATATCTGAAGTGATAAGGAGTAACTTCTCGTACCTGAAAAAAGTCATTTACCAGAGATGAAAAAGGGCATTTACGAGAAGGTGAAGAGGCACATGTGAAAATATAAGGTGCGCTAATCCGAGTTAAAAAGGGGTAGTTATTAAAAGGAGAAGGGGCACTTCATACAAAGGAAAAGGGGCGCTTGTCAAAGTAAAGAGGCACCTCTCAGATTTGAACAGGGCAATAATCAGAGGTGAAGGGGGCACTTATCAAAAGTGAAAAGGGGCACTTACTAGAGATTTAAAAGGGCACTTATGAAAATGGACAAAAGGGGCTTTTCAGAGGTGAATAGGGGAAGGGGCACTTTTACAGATCAATAGAGGCACTTGTCAAAGTTAAAGGGCACTTTTCCTGTGTAAAAAGGGGCACTTCTTACAAAGTTAAAGGGGCACTTTTCGGGTACTTGAAAAAGTGGGGCACTGTGCCCCCTGCCCTCCCCCGGAGGGCCGCCTCTGCCTATATATCAGATGATATATCAAGCTTCATAGTTTTTTTATTGTAATGAGAATGGAAGGTACAGAAAATGGGATATCAACGGGACAATTTTAGAGAACGAAAGAATTAAACAGATGAGCTGAACACAGATCACGTCGTCAATTTGTATAACTGATATATCCCAATTATAATAGCAATTAGCAAAAACACATATTCTATATTACAAAGAAAAAAACTTCTGCAATAACCATACAACGTTTATAGTTCCGTAAAAAGGTCCCCAAATAAAGGCAATACGTATAGATGTAGGCCCGGTGATCAGTGCTTTTCTGTTCTGTAAGTATACCGGCCATGCAGTTATAATCAAACACATTATCCAAACAAATTCATCTGAATAGAACTAATCTGGGCAATTATTGACAAGTATCAGTTCACACGGGTTTGCATGCAACGAGATAGCTTTAACCACTCTATAGTTACACGTACGTTTCAACGATTGTAAACCATGAAATAGGGTAATCAATAGTTAGATACAAAAATATAAAAAGGAATTCGCCTTGGCTGCACAAATTAATATACAATTAGTATTGACTATGACATCCCTTCCCCATCGAAAGTGTTTCATGATAGGTGTTATATGTAAAATGATGATAATTTATCTGAGATAACGAAGTTCAAGCTCGTTTATTTTTTTGCGCATACATTACAAACATAAAAAGGAATAATTATTGATGACAGTGGTGATAACGGTATCAACAAAAAGTTATGATGGAGGGGGAAAAAAGAGTGGACATTTTTGTTAAGACGGTTAATACCTGACGTTTACCTCCATTTTGTTATGTCAAGTTGTTAAATATGTCAAATTGTGTGTCTCACAATTCGAAATCAGTAATAGAATGAGCACCCTGAATGTCGCATGTTTTAATTAAATTAAAAACTGACTATTATAGTCTTTTGTGTAAATAAAACATTACTACAAATTAGACATCAGCAGAAAATTATATGGCCTCCACAATGCAGCTAATCACAACCCGTCATCCCTTCTTTCAAATTCCAATCATCAGATCGAAATTATATTCCACTGAACTTGCACTGAACAAACTAATCTTTGTCTGCAAATAATCTGATTATTTGTCAGAAAACATGGCATTACCAAGACACGAAATATGCATCATATTAATTTCGTTGTATTTGCTACCACATCGTTTTGCGGCTCCAATGGGCATTTTCACCACGCACAATTGGCTCACAAAGGAATCAGTAAGATTCGACCTCTGCTCAGGGAGAGCCTTCAATAAATCCGTTGCTCAGGCCTTTATTTGTAATTGCCCATTCAATACAAAAATCACTATTTGACCCGTTTATATGAAGCGATAAATTTGCCATTTCGACAAATCTCAAGTCACTCTTCAATTTAGCTGCGTGATTATGGGATGCTCATCGTTAACTGCAAAATAATATCATATCCTTTGCCTGGAGGACTTCTTACATCGTTTAAAAACTAATAG
This sequence comes from Mesocentrotus franciscanus, assembly GCA_037976565.1. Classification (NCBI taxonomy): domain Eukaryota; kingdom Metazoa; phylum Echinodermata; class Echinoidea; order Camarodonta; family Strongylocentrotidae; genus Mesocentrotus; species Mesocentrotus franciscanus. Next base: position 4,523,505 of record CP137676.1, read on the forward strand.
TACTGCCACTTTGGAGATTAACGGAGTCGATGCATCGAAGGATTAACATGATTCATCTATTGTGTTGCTTTGTTTTCGCTCATTTACTCATGCAACATGTTGCTGCACCAGAAGGTGAGATTGACAATAACCATTGCCCATACTATTACCTACTTACTATATACTTTTGCTCCTGTATCTCCTCTCCTTCCCTCTCCCTCTCCCTCACCCCCTCCCTCACACCCTCCCTCTCTCTCTCTCTCTCTCTCTCTCTCTCTCTCACTCACTCTTACTCCCTCCCGCGTTCTCTCTCTTTCTCTTTTCCTATATTTGACCTTCAGATGCTTTGTTCTATACTCTATTAGTACTCGGCAAAGTTCGCTTCTGGATATGAGGCTGTTTTGACACTCTTCTTCTTCTTCTTCTTCTTCTTCTTCTTCTTCTTCTTCTTCTTCTCCTTCTCCTTCTCCTTCTCCTTCTCCTTCTCCTTCTCCTTCTCCTTCTCCTTCTCCTTCTCCTTCTCCTTCTCCTTCTCCTTCTCAGGTTTTCAGCGATTTAAAGACCCGAAAACGCCTCTCACCCTCGCATAATTTGTCTTCCACTTTTCAGACAAGACAGTATGCCTCACAATAAGGGTCAGTGATAAAATATGAAAAATTCCGATTGTTTATGGAAACGCCAGTGAAATGTTGAGTACGGATTTTCAAAAGCTGCAATGTAGTTCCAAGTTTTATTACCGAGATTTTTTTTTTTTAAATTAGAAATTGCAAGCGTATATAATTTTTTTTAGATACTTTTGCTCCAAATGCCGGAATTTAAAAAAAAAGTGTATGACACCTACAAGTCTGAAGGAAAAAATATGTTTGACTACTTTGACAGATAATTAGATAGAATGACAAGAACCTTTAAGATATTATTTTCACAATTTATTGATATTTCATATCTTTTCAGCCGATGCGACATATCAGATTAGCTTCGGGCATTTTCAGCAACCGGATGCTACCAAAAATACTCATAAATGTCCCAACCCCGACGAGCGGATAGACAAATTTTTTGTCAAGTCTAAAGTTAAGTGTGCTTCGGCGTGTCTTCAAGATATTCGCTGTTGCTCCTTCAGCGTCGCGGCCAAGATAGATGGGGCGGGCAACATAATGTGCGAACTGTATTCGGTTTCGCTTGGAGATGATGGAGGAATATCTTTGGAGGATTTTACTAGTAGAGGAAAGTGTCAGTATCTGGAGCTGACTGGGGCAGGATGCGGGCACAACGGGTGTAGGGGAGGAGATGAGAGATGTGCGATGAACGAAGCGACTACAGTAAAGTCAGCAGCTTCTGGTGGAGGTAGTTCAGGAGCAGGGGACTAGAATGTACTAGTATACTGATTCGGTTTTCAAGGGGCGAGGGGTGTAATAACGGTGGGTTGTGCCTAAAGGAACGAGTTCGTATTTTCTTCTTCTCGAGTTCTTTTTACCCCTCCCATCCTTTCATGTGGGAGACCGTTCCATTCCAAAATTGTCTGACTATGATTATTATAGGGGGATAAGTCCTCCATTTGGGGAGCATTTTCACTGAAAATGAAGCCAGAACCCTTAATGTGTACGGTCTTTCGTTAAAAACCCAGTTGATACTTACAAATTTCTTCTATAATCCAGCGTCTTAGAACGCAAGGTAAATATCGATACGATTAATGCATATTTAAAATGTTACAAGATGTTAAAAATGTATGCACCTTTATATAAGCAAGAAATAGAACATAGTTTACCGAAGTAAAACCCTGTAAATTATTATTGAATGATTGATTAATTGGTTACTAGTAAAGATTGGAAAAGTCTGAAATACAACTAGGAGATATTCATTGTGATATATAATTGTCTTTTTTATGATGCATTGTTATCTTGTTAGAATATTAACCCCCGAAAAAGAAAAGAAAAAAGATTTAGATGACCGGGGGGTGTTTCACAAAGACTAAGATCAACTTTAAGTTGGACTTAACTATGGCAGGCCATTCATGCCACTGTTTGCTCTCACCATTATGATCTTTAGATAATAATTTTTCCTTCAATAATGAATTATCAAAAAATGTAAATTCTGTAGATTTGTGACCATGATTTGTACGTCCCTTGAGAGACCAGTGCCAGTAAATGGTGAGAGCAAACAGTGGCATTAACGGCCTGCCATATAAGTCCAACTTAAAGTCGATCTTAGTCTTTGTGAAACACCCACCTGAAGACATAATTATATAGTAAATCATAGTGTCAGTAACTTCGTTGTTCACAACCAAACGCATTACCTGTAAATTAATTATTCTTTCACTATAGCTTATTTAAAAACACAATAATTCCATTATATTTTGCCTTGATGTAAAATAATTTGTTTAGTCTCTTTCCTGCGTTAAACATAATTATCAGCTTGTGTATCAAAAGACAAGTAACTGTTTGTCTAAAAGCGTTTTCAAAAAGCTTTGCAAAGCTTCCTACGAACATCCTACACGAAGATTTGATTAAGAAAAATTATACAGAGAGAGTAAAACGAATGAATAAAAAGATTAATCTATAGTAATCCATGCATGACATAATGCATGGAATGGGCAAATGGTCCAACGTTGTCATTATGAATTATCGGCTGATTGTTATGCATGTATATTCACACGTTTTTATTAGGATATATTGCAGTCATTGATATGGATATGTTGTGAGCATTGTTTAATTGGGTTATATAGTATTAGTAACACTGTTGTTTGAAGGGTAAACCCGTGCACTTTCCCTGCCTTTGAGCCTTTGAAACATCATATAAGTATCATAGGCGAATCCATGACATTTTTTTTTTTTTGGGGGAATGGGGTGGTTCTGATAAAATAAATGATGACTATTTAAAAAAAAGAAAAAAAATCTTACAACGTAAGATGCCTTTTGGGTCAAAATGTGAAAAGGAGCCACGTTTTTTTAGCTGTGACGGTAGTTAGAGTAAGCAACTTGGAGTTGGATATATAAATGAGGCACGGGCTCTTTAATTCCTCCAAATAAAATCCGCCAATGTCTGTTATAGCTCATGATTTCTCAGAGGTAGGAGTAAGAGCGTATAATAATCATAATTATTTAGAATAGGATATGGGCTAATTTTGCCTCGCTCAACAGAAAAATTATCGCTGACGAAAAAGAGGGCATACCATTATGCGAAAAATAGTGAAAAGAATAAGATACAATTACAGGCCTGTATACCCCAACAATTTGAAATAAAAGGATAATATACAAGAGACATCGAACATAATCAAGTTGGGAATTGCTTTAAAAATGAACAAGATACACAAATGCCAAAGGTTTCGTGTGCATTTAGTTGATTCAAAATGCTTCACTCGGTACTGTCTTCTTGACAAGAAAAGTGAAAAATGTGCAACAAAATATATAATTTGCTTCATTTTATCAAATTAGAGTAAAACTACAGGCCGTGTTCGAATTATTGCATAAAAATGATTAATTATGTGGGTTTTTTCGTCAAGCTGAAGTGAAATTGAGTTGAATAATAATAGTAATACAAGTAATACCTCTATATATAATAGCGTGTTTTCAGGTGTCCATTAAATCTGAAAAGCTTAGTCATTATTATTATTAGCTTATTATTAGCCATGCATTGTTACGTGTTAACAACATCTTTCATTGTATAAACAGATCGATAAGATAGAAAGAGACGAGGGAGACAGAGAGAGAGAGAGAGAGAGAGAGAGAGAGAGAGAAAGAGAAAGATAGAGAGAGAAGGGGAAGAGGAAGGGAGAGCGAGAGGGAGAGAGAGAGAGAGAGGGGGGAGGGGTGAGGGAGAGGAGAGAGAGAGGGAGCGTTGGACAACATAAGCTGGCCCCGACAGCGTAGTGGTAAAGTCACTATATCCTAAATCCTAAATATTTTTATTTCAAGCATAATCCTATTGGTTTGAAAAGCCGTATTATTTACATATCCATTTCCTGAGCATTATTTTGAACTGTCTTGAAGTTGCTTTCCTCTCCTCAAATGACACTACTGCCCCAGCCCATTCTCCGATTCCTGTATAGAGTGCTTGTCGTCCCAGATAATGAGAAAGAGGCTCTACTGTGCATTCAGCAACAATACACCAACATAATTATTCGCCCAACGGTTGCCATGTCAGGAAGGTTCTATTACCCCCTTAGTAATCCTGCACACTAACAAAACTGTTCCCTATTGAAAAAGAATGCTGAACCAGCTCCGCTTTTCAACTACATTGAATTTGGTACTTTTTAAAAAGTCCTTGGTGCTATGTCGGGAAATACACTAGATCTGATTCTTTAAATAACAGCCAGAAAAAGAAAGAAAGATTTCGTATACTATTGCTACCACCTACTTTCTATTTGGTATTCTGCATAGTGGCCCTATATAAATATTATGTGTAGGCCCTCTTCATCACTGTCTTTTAAGCATTCAAACTGTCGCATATTATTTTCTTCTCTCATTAAATTTCAAGTTTGGCCTATTTTGTGTATTGAACGTATATCTATAAACAAACGACGAAGTTATGCATGCATGCCTCTGTCTATCCCTCCATAAGGAAGGAAGGGTCGTCAGTTTCTTTTCAATTCATTAATGATGTGTCAGAAAATATATCTGAGTAGCTTGTAACGTAACTATTCGAATATCCCTGATGCCAGCGATTAATAACACTAGCAGAATGAATGAATAGCGAAGCTTCCCTATTTTATTTATAAGGAGGCGGCGGCCAAAAAGGAGGCGGGCGGGGATGAGAAACTCGATTTGTTTTTCTTCAATATTCAAAAGGATTTAAAGAATTAGAAAATATATATTATATTAGTAAAATTAATCGAGGATTATTTAAGAAGAGAAAAATTGTACCGTTTATATAAATTATCATTAGTGTCCCTGGCCCTCTATAAGCTGAGTGGCAAAGGCTTACGAAACAAAATGTCAGCGCCCATGGAATTATGCAATTTCTTGTAACGACTGTTGTGTGTTCGTCTTGACAGTTCGATTGATATTGTTTCTGATGGTTAAGATACAAACTTAAAGCCAATTGTCTAGAAAATGTATTCTCTTCAAGGAATTTCACGGGCTTCGTTAAGAAGGACGATTTCTGGAGTAAATTCTGCTTATTGTAGGACGTACTGCCCATCGACTTCACAGAGTATCTCCACCCCGATTGAATCGGCGGAAGGCGCTGCTAGTGATAGCTACCAACGTGCTCCGCGGGCGCAGACAACACTCGGACGTGGATCATTTCTACATTTTCACTCACAATGTCGTCAGTTTAAGGCACAGCGTTTATATCACAGTGTTAGTTATCACTGATTAAATTTTATCATTTTGTCATAATATTAATGCATTATCGTGAAATTAGGAAACCACCAAAGTCCAATCGCCGGCACAGTAGCGCTTGATTAATAATTCATTGCGACACGCAGTGCCATATTGCCATTGCATTGGTCTCTTTAATTTTATCCCATCCAATATAGATTTGATCTTAGACTCAACACATAGGCATGTGCATGGAGACAAACAAGAGGTTTCCAAAACCATGATATACCCAATGTTACAATGGTTACATGAGTCGGTTCTATGTCTATTTCTTGAAGAATATTAATTTGAACAAAACTAGAATAAAACCTCTCATTATTTAGTTTTGGCCTTGGGCCATTGCATTTGGCATGTTTAGCCTTTGGGAAATGTTTGGCAAATTGGCAAGCTTGGAAGTCTGCCTCTGAGTTTGTATCAATTTTCACCGACACTCTTCCACTCTTCATAATAATAATATGTAAGATAGTAAGAGTGAGTTTTTGGTTATCGGAACCTCACAACAGATTTTAAAGATAGGCATTGACGGTGTAAGAGTTGGATCCTCCAATCTGAAACCCTCTGTTACAGCAAGGAATTTAGGAGTATACTTTGATACTAATTTGAACATGGAAACACATGTTAGAAATATATCCAAAATCAACATACTATCTTCTATACAATGTCAGACGTATCCGCAAATATTTTGATCAAGAAAGTATGAAATTGGCTGTACATGCTCTCATCACAAGTAAGCTTGATTATTGTAATGGGTTGCTGTTTGGAATGCCTGATTCTCTGATAGCTAGGTTACAAAGAGTCCAAAATGCATGTGCAAGACTTGTCTATCCTCGGTCAAAATTCACCTCCACCGCACCTCTTCTGAGAGAGCTCCACTGGTTGCCAGTCCATCAAAGAATTTCATTCAAAATGTTGCCTGCGCAGTTCCACAGATAAATTATTGTTCCAGATTCCCATGGCAAAACTAAAGTAACCTTCGGGAACGTGCTTTTGCTGTTGCAGCCCCCAAACTATGGAATAGCTTGCCAATAGAAATACGAAGCACTCCATCTCTCAATGTCTTCAAATCCAAATTAAAAACATATTTGTTTAATTGAGAGATTCTATTTTGTTGAATTTAGTAAAAAAGGAGCTCTGAACCAGCGCAGCTGAATATATTTTGTATAAAAGCTGCACTATATAAATTTATTATTATTATTATTATTATTATTATTATGTAGCTAGCACCATGATAAACTGAAGGTAAAATGCAAAGGAAAGACCAATTTTAATGTGGAAATCACGATTTTTGAGAAAATATGTACCAGGTCCAGGCATATAGCATTAGCAGAGACATATTCAAATAGGCATTTCCTTAACATTTTTATTTAACAGAATCAGCAGAATCACAAAGCATATTAAACATGAGGAGTTGTGGGAAAAAATGGAAATAAAGAATTTGTGACTCTTCTTAGATTGTAGTGAAATTGAAGTTGTAAAGATTTCAAATGCAATCTGCTGAGTTTAAGCCTTGCACACAACCAATAAACTGTGTACCCATGGTTTAATTTTCATTGTCCTACATTCTAGAATTAGTCTTGATCGTAAAAATTCTGGGTAATATCTTAACATTTCTAACATCTCCATTTATCTTGAATTACAGAATGCCTTGTCCAAGAATAAATACCAGAGCTTTGTGAAGGAAGTCTGTGCTTTCGATTGTCTTCTTAAGAGGTCTGGATATCATGACAGGAGTGCATTATCCAGTCTCCTTGTATCCATGAGTAAGTTTGTGAACTGAAATGAATGTAATGGAAAGATGCTATTGCCATATGAAATACGGGGGATACATGACAGTGAAATATATGCCACTTTAATGGCTAAGTATAGATATTTCCCATAATTGTACTTCAATAAATCCAATATAAAAGAAGTTGTGTAATGTTACTTTTTCTTATCACTAATGTCTTGACTGATTCAGGATGAATTATCATTTTAATGGGCATCTTGATGAGATTGCCCAGTTCTCTGTGTAGTTTTGTCCAGTTCTCTTTTGAGTAATGCATGTTAATTACATGCACATGCCTGTGAAATATACGATGAAAACAGGATAATTGTTGGTTGTTTTGAATTTATTTGCCACACAGTTGCCTAAGATGGTTATTATGATTTTCTCTTTGTGAATGACCATTGAATAATAATCCTCAGAAAGTTCTGTAAGTGTGACTGTGAAGTATACATTTTAAGCATTGTCTGATTTTTACTTGTTAAGA
>CP137676.1:4531547-4779128 GCA_037976565.1 Mesocentrotus franciscanus
TATCGATACGATTAATGCATATTTAAAATGTTACAAGATGTTAAAAATGTATGCACCTTTATATTATAAGCAAGAAATAGAACATAGTTTACCGAAGTAAAACCCTGTAAATTATTATTGAATGATTGATTAATTGGTTACTAGTAAAGATTGGAAAAGTCTGAAATACAACTAGGAGATATTCATTGTGATATATAATTGTCTTTTTTATGATGCATTGTTATCTTGTTAGAATATTAACCCCCGAAAAAGAAAAGAAAAAAGATTTAGATGACCGGGGGGTGTTTCACAAAGACTAAGATCAACTTTAAGTTGGACTTAACTATGGCAGGCCATTCATGCCACTGTTTGCTCTCACCATTATGATCTTTAGATAATAATTTTTCCTTCAATAATGAATTATCAAAAATGTAAATTCTGTAGATTTGTGACCATGATTTGTACGTCCCTTGAGAGACCAGTGCCAGTAAATGGTGAGAGCAAACAGTGGCATTAACGGCCTGCCATATAAGTCCAACTTAAAGTCGATCTTAGTCTTTGTGAAACACCCACCTGAAGACATAATTATATAGTAAATCATAGTGTCAGTAACTTCGTTGTTCACAACCAAACGCATTACCTGTAAATTAATTATTCTTTCACTATAGCTTATTTAAAAACACAATAATTCCATTATATTTTGCCTTGATGTAAAATAATTTGTTTAGTCTCTTTCCTGCGTTAAACATAATTATCAGCTTGTGTATCAAAAGACAAGTAACTGTTTGTCTAAAAGCGTTTTCAAAAAGCTTTGCAAAGCTTCCTACGAACATCCTACACGAAGATTTGATTAAGAAAAATTATACAGAGAGAGTAAAACGAATGAATAAAAGATTAATCTATAGTAATCCATGCATGACATAATGCATGGAATGGGCAAATGGTCCAACGTTGTCATTATGAATTATCGGCTGATTGTTATGCATGTATATTCACACGTTTTTATTAGGATATATTGCAGTCATTGATATGGATATGTTGTGAGCATTGTTTAATTGGGTTATATAGTATTAGTAACACTGTTGTTTGAAGGGTAAACCCGTGCACTTTCCCTGCCTTTGAGCCTTTGAAACATCATAAGTATCATAGGCGAATCCATGACATTTTTTTTTTTTGGGGAATGGGGTGGTTCTGATAAAATAAATGATGACTATTTAAAAAAAAGAAAAAAATCTTACAACGTAAGATGCCTTTTTGGGTCAAAAATGTGAAAAGGAGCCACGTTTTTTTAGCTGTGACGGTAGTTAGAGTAAGCAACTTGGAGTTGGATATATAAATGAGGCACGGGCTCTTTAATTCCTCCAAATAAAATCCGCCAATGTCTGTTATAGCTCATGATTTCTCAGAGGTAGGAGTAAGAACGTATAATAATCATAATTATTTAGAATAGGATATGGGCTAATTTTGCCTCGCTCCACAGAAAAATTATCGCTGACGAAAAGAGGGCATACCATTATGCGAAAAATAGTGAAAAGAATAAGATACAATTACAGGCCTGTATACCCCAACAATTTGAAATAAAAGGATAATATACAAGAGACATCGAACATAATCAAGTTGGGAATTGCTTTAAAAATGAACAAGATACACAAATGCCAAAGGTTTCGTGTGCATTTAGTTGATTCAAAATGCTTCACTCGGTACTGTCTTCTTGACAAGAAAAGTGAAAATGTGCAACAAAATATATAATTTGCTTCATTTTATCAAATTAGAGTAAAACTACAGGCCGTGTTCGAATTATTGCATAAAAATGATTAATTATGTGGGTTTTTTCGTCAAGCTGAAGTGAAATTGAGTTGAATAATAATAGTAATACAAGTAATACCTCTATATATAATAGCGTGTTTTCAGGTGTCCATTAAATCTGAAAAGCTTAGTCATTATTATTATTAGCTTATTATTAGCCATGCATTGTTACGTGTTAACAACATCTTTCATTGTATAAACAGATCGATAAGATAGAAAGAGACGAGGGAGACAGAAAAGAGAGAGAGAGAGAGAGAGAGAGAGAGAGAGAAAGAGAAAGATAGAGAGAGAAGGGGAAGAGGAAGGGAGAGCGAGAGGGAGAGAGAGAGAGAGGGGGAGGGGTGAGGGAGAGGGAGAGAGAGAGAGGGAGCGTTGGACAACATAAGCTGGCCCCGACAGCGTAGTGGTAAAGTCACTATATCCTAAATCCTAAATATTTTTACTTCAAGCATAATCCTATTGGTTTGAAAAGCCGTATTATTTACATATCCATTTCCTGAGCATTATTTTGAACTGTCTTGAAGTTGCTTTCCTCTCCTCAAATGACACTACTGCCCCAGCCCATTCTCCGATTCCTGTATAGAGTGCTTGTCATCCCAGATAATGAGAAAGAGGCTCTACTGTGCATTCAGCAACAATACACCAACATAATTATTCGCCCAACGGTTGCCATGTCAGGAAGGTTCTATTACCCCCTTAGTAATCCTGCACACTAACAAAACTGTTCCCTATTGAAAAAGAATGCTGAACCAGCTCCGCTTTTCAACTACATTGAATTTGGTACTTTTTAAAAAGTCCTTGGTGCTATGTCGGGAAATACACTAGATCTGATTCTTTAAATAACAGCCAGAAAAAGAAAGAAAGATTTCGTATACTATTGCTACCACCTACTTTCTATTTGGTATTCTGCATAGTGGCCCTATATAAATATTATGTGTAGGCCCTCTTCATCACTGTCTTTTTTAAGCATTCAAACTGTCGCATATTATTTTCTTCTCTCATTAAATTTCAAGTTTGGCCTATTTTGTGTATTGAACGTATATCTATAAACAAACGACGAAGTTATGCATGCATGCCTCTGTCTATCCCTCCATAAGGAAGGAAGGGTCGTCAGTTTCTTTTCAATTCATTAATGATGTGTCAGAAAATATATCTGAGTAGCTTGTAACGTAACTATTCGAATATCCCTGATGCCAGCGATTAATAACACTAGCAGAATGAATGAATAGCGAAGCTTCCCTATTTTATTTATAAGGAGGCGGCGGCCAAAAAGGAGGCGGGCGGGGATGAGAAACTCGATTTGTTTTTCTTCAATATTCAAAAGGATTTAAAGAATTAGAAAATATATATTATATTAGTAAAATTAATCGAGGATTATTTAAGAAGAGAAAAATTGTACCGTTTATATAAATTATCATTAGTGTCCCTGGCCCTCTATAAGCTGAGTGGCAAAGGCTTACGAAACAAAATGTCAGCGCCCATGGAATTATGCAATTTCTTGTAACGACTGTTGTGTGTTCGTCTTGACAGTTCGATTGATATTGTTTCTGATGGTTAAGATACAAACTTAAAGCCAATTGTCTAGAAAATGTATTCTCTTCAAGGAATTTCACGGGCTTCGTTAAGAAGGACGATTTCTGGAGTAAATTCTGCTTATTGTAGGACGTACTGCCCATCGACTTCACAGAGTATCTCCACCCCGATTGAATCGGCGGAAGGCGCTGCTAGTGATAGCTACCAACGTGCTCCGCGGGCGCAGACAACACTCGGACGTGGATCATTTCTACATTTTCACTCACAATGTCGTCAGTTTAAGGCACAGCGTTTATATCACAGTGTTAGTTATCACTGATTAAATTTTATCATTTTGTCATAATATTAATGCATTATCGTGAAATTAGGAAACCACCAAAGTCCAATCGCCGGCACAGTAGCGCTTGATTAATAATTCATTGCGACACGCAGTGCCATATTGCCATTGCATTGGTCTCTTTAATTTTATCCCATCCAATATAGATTTGATCTTAGACTCAACACATAGGCATGTGCATGGAGACAAACAAGAGGTTTCCAAAACCATGATATACCCAATGTTACAATGGTTACATGAGTCGGTTCTATGTCTATTTCTTGAAGAATATTAATTTGAACAAAACTAGAATAAAACCTCTCATTATTTAGTTTTGGCCTTGGGCCATTGCATTTGGCATGTTTAGCCTTTGGGAAATGTTTGGCAAATTGGCAAGCTTGGAAGTCTGCCTCTGAGTTTGTATCAATTTTCACCGACACTCTTCCACTCTTCATAATAATAATATGTAAGATAGTAAGAGTGAGTTTTTGGTTATCGGAACCTCACAACAGATTTTAAAGATAGGCATTGACGGTGTAAGAGTTGGATCCTCCAATCTGAAACCCTCTGTTACAGCAAGGAATTTAGGAGTATACTTTGATACTAATTTGAACATGGAAACACATGTTAGAAATATATCCAAAATCAACATACTATCTTCTATACAATGTCAGACGTATCCGCAAATATTTTGATCAAGAAAGTATGAAATTGGCTGTACATGCTCTCATCACAAGTAAGCTTGATTATTGTAATGGGTTGCTGTTTGGAATGCCTGATTCTCTGATAGCTAGGTTACAAAGAGTCCAAAATGCATGTGCAAGACTTGTCTATCCTCGGTCAAAATTCACCTCCACCGCACCTCTTCTGAGAGAGCTCCACTGGTTGCCAGTCCATCAAAGAATTTCATTCAAAATGTTGCCTGCGCAGTTCCACAGATAAATTATTGTTCCAGATTCCCCATGGCAAAACTAAAGTAACCTTCGGGAACGTGCTTTTGCTGTTGCAGCCCCCAAACTATGGAATAGCTTGCCAATAGAAATACGAAGCACTCCATCTCTCAATGTCTTCAAATCCAAATTAAAAACATATTTGTTTAATTGAGAGATTCTATTTTGTTGAATTTAGTAAAAAAGGAGCTCTGAACCAGCGCAGCTGAATATATTTTGTATAAAAGCTGCACTATATAAATTTATTATTATTATTATTATTATTATTATTATATAGCTAGCACCATGATAAACTGAAGGTAAAATGCAAAGGAAAGACCAATTTTAATGTGGAAATCACGATTTTTGAGAAAATATGTACCAGGTCCAGGCATATAGCATTAGCAGAGACATATTCAAATAGGCATTTCCTTAACATTTTTATTTAACAGAATCAGCAGAATCACAAAGCATATTAAACATGAGGAGTTGTGGGAAAAAATGGAAATAAAGAATTTGTGACTCTTCTTAGATTGTAGTGAAATTGAAGTTGTAAAGATTTCAAATGCAATCTGCTGAGTTTAAGCCTTGCACACAACCAATAAACTGTGTACCCATGGTTTAATTTTCATTGTCCTACATTCTAGAATTAGTCTTGATCGTAAAAAATTCTGGGTAATATCTTAACATTTCTAACATCTCCATTTATCTTGAATTACAGAATGCCTTGTCCAAGAATAAATACCAGAGCTTTGTGAAGGAAGTCTGTGCTTTCGATTGTCTTCTTAAGAGGTCTGGATATCATGACAGGAGTGCATTATCCAGTCTCCTTGTATCCATGAGTAAGTTTGTGAACTGAAATGAATGTAATGGAAAGATGCTATTGCCATATGAAATACGGGGATACATGACAGTGAAATATATGCCACTTTAATGGCTAAGTATAGATATTTCCCATAATTGTACTTCAATAAATCCAATATAAAAGAAGTTGTGTAATGTTACTTTTTCTTATCACTAATGTCTTGACTGATTCAGGATGAATTATCATTTTAATGGGCATCTTGATGAGATTGCCCAGTTCTCTGTGTAGTTTTGTCCAGTTCTCTTTTGAGTAATGCATGTTAATTACATGCACATGCCTGTGAAATATACGATGAAAACAGGATAATTGTTGGTTGTTTTGAATTTATTTGCCACACAGTTGCCTAAGATGGTTATTATGATTTTCTCTTTGTGAATGACCATTGAATAATAATCCTCAGAAAGTTCTGTAAGTGTGACTGTGAAGTATACATTTTAAGCATTGTCTGATTTTTACTTGTTAAGAAATCATCTTTTTGTACAGATGCTAGAGAAAAGTAATGAAAAAGCATTAAGAAAGCAGTTTCATAGGACATCTTCTGTTAGGGATAATGGCTAATCCAAATTCTTACAAAGTAGAATGTGTTGTGCTCATGTGTTACTTTGCTACAGATAACATGAGGAGTTTTAGTACTTCAAGTGCAATGCAGCAACAGAGAGAGGATCAAGATCAGAAGGATGATGAAGGTGAGGTTTCCCAATTTTCAACAGCTTTGATAAAATTAAACAACCTATCCTTTACAAGCATGCAGATAGGTGGGGTCATATGTATATTGAAAAATAGGAATACTGGCTTGGGTGCATGAGGTTTGAATCAAGTTTTGCTCATTTCAGAAACAAGAAACTACAAAATGATGTGCATGATGTGTGTTGAAATAGTCAAAACACTTTTCTAAGCCCTACTGCCTACCGTACATTGTCTGCCACTATGTATTTTTTAACACATAAATTTCTCTATGTCAGTTGTGCCAAAAATATGAACCTTTCTGATTCTTGTGTTCTTGCAGATCCAGGTAAGAAGGCTGGTGATGGGGAGAATATCAGGATGTTGATTGTTCTGACGCTGATCCTAACTCTTCTTAACCTTCTCTCAAGAGGTGATGAGGCTCAGAACATCTCATGGCAGTCCTTCGTCAATGATATGCTTGCTAAAGGAGAGGTAAGGGCTAGTCATGTATCACCAATAACTATAACAATAAAAGTGATATCAGTCTATTACGAAGAGATATTGGATCTGATAAAATTGGTGCTATTGGGAGAACAGAGCTCCTCAAAGACCTTATTCTGTCACTTTACTCCATCTCTGACTACATTAATCCCACATGTTTTTTTTTTTTTTTTTGTCATATAAGGTAAACATTTGTTTTGTTTTATCTTCTGTTTGTATGTTCTTTTAAATATTCTTCCTTCAGTATTCTGTCACTTGCATGTTTTATAGTAGAAAAAAATTGAATAAGAAAAAATGTTGTAACAAGCCAACTGGGTACAAGCTTCTATTCAACATTGTAGTAAAACATCATCTATGTGTTTCTTTATCATTAGGTGAAGAGTCTGTCAGTAACATATTATGATTCTGATGGCAGTGGAGAGAGCAAGAATCCTGAGTCTGATGTCGTCCATGTCTTCCTGCATGATGGTGCTATTGTCTTTGGTAGAGAGGTATGCAATTCGAGTGATTGTTAAGTCTATCAGTATAATTATCACAATTAGAACTTTGTAAAACAATCCCTGCATTATTCCACCTGTGTGACAATTATATATGTTGCTAACTTGATTGATGCTTTACATATTATATTCCATCCGTCTGGTGATCCTTTGCAACTGTATCTTTGCTTGGTAATTTTTATGACCACTTACAGTAATCTTTGTCTCCCTTTGTTGTTCCACCATCTTTCTCTGCCTCTCCCACCCACCCCCCTCTCTCTCCCCCTCTCTCTCTCTCTTCTCTCTCTCTCTCTATTCCTCTTTCTTTTTAGAAACAATAATAAAGATTAATTTCTCTCAATTTGATATACTATCGACCTTGTGTTTTTTCCTCTCGCTCTCTTCTCTAACTCTCTTCTCTCTCTCTCTCTCTCTTTCTCTCCCTCTTTCTCTCCCTCTCTCCTTTTTTTCCTTCTCAATCCTTCTCTACATTCATATTTGAATGTTTGAAAGTGTATAGTGGGGCTTACTATGCTTCAGTGGGTTATTACACTTCTTTTGGTATACATTGTGTCGCATTGCTTGTATTATTTGTTAAAAGGACCTAACTAAACGAGCCATCACTTTTTGTTAATCCTAGGTTGGAAGAGGACAGCCAAACCATTTCAGGATGCGTATTGGCAACATTCAGAAGTTTGAGCAGAAACTAAGGGAGGTTGAGGAACAGCTTGGGATTGCACACAAAGACAGAGTAAATCAATATATATTTTAGTTAAGGCTGGTTAAAATATACTGCAGCAAATGACTGCGGTTGACATCGACAGTTTTTGTTGTTGAATGTGTACCAAATGAATGGCTAGAGAGGATTAGAAAATAGTTGCATGCATCAAAGGTCTTAGGCATAATTACTGAACTGTGTGTTATAAGATACAATAATATGAAGCACACTACACTACGCTTTAAAAAAATAAGCGGTGAATTATGGCAGTCACCATGCCATATGTGAACAAGGCTTACAAACATGTTTTTTTCTGCAGTTTATGAAAGGTTTGGCAATATTTTCAAAGTAATTTTCAAAGTTGCAGATTTAGAATATTAAGTTACTATGTATCAATGAATTTAGACGCAACCATTAAACCCATAAAAACTGAGAGGCTCGTTCCATTTGCCACTGCTAGCTTGCTATTGTAAATGGAAGCATGTTTTACCAGGAAGATGACTAAACTTTCAATAAAGTAATAAACTGTCCAATTAGTCCACTGCCCACTTCTCAGTGATGTATACTCATCAACCAACACAAAAGAGTGAGATAGGGCAATGGCTGTGGGTTACCCCATTTGATGAACTTCAGGAAGTTTGAAGTTTGAGCTTGAAGTTTATTAACAACAAAATGTATGTACATCATAAAACAAAGTATGCAAGGCAAAACAATAACATACAAACTGTACATAATGTACAAAATAATGAATTACTGCAAAAGCTTAATAAATGCTTACATAAAACACATTTATACCAAAGTTCAAGTTGTTGCTAAAAGAAAACCAAAAGTTAGCACAAGTGCTAGTCGAGATCAGTTTTCTCTGTTCACTATATATCGGTAGTGTATCTCTTCATTACTATAGCATTATACTAGTTCTTACAATTTTATTGTATACATTCAAAATTCAAAACATGAGTAACTGCTAACATAACAGATAATTTATTTGTTCATCAAATAAATTGTGAGATATTCAATAAGAAAAATGATTATAATAGAGATTAAGGAACAAACAGGAAAATATGTTTCTAAAAATATAATCTAGAAGAAGGCAGGAGTTTTAATTTAATATATCATTTTCCGTTTGTTTTGTAGATTCAGATCCGTTACCAGCATTCTAGCTCTGATGGCATGATGAGTATCGTGGGGACAGTCCTTGTTCTGGGTTTTCTTCTCTACATCATCCGCTCAGCGATGAGAGGAGGAGGGATGAATGCTCTTACTCAGTTCAGTAAGTCCCTTTCTTTAATCTCAAGAACCTAAATTTTACATGATTGTGCAAAAATGAAATTTTCTCATGTGTTTACCTACTAAATTTATGACTAATTGATTCATTTGTTTTATCTGTATTTCATGACTTTGAATGCTTTGAATTTCAAGGATATTCTAGGTGTGTTTAGATTACCTACCGGTATTGCTTTAAGTTCAATCTGACTGAGGCAAAATTATGCCATACCCAAGACCACTGGCACTCTTGATTGGTTTGAAACCTCCAGGAACTAGACTGGAATTTTGTTATCCCTTTGACTTTTGTAAGCACAACCAATTTATTGTATTCTTTATTCAATCAGATTATTATTCAATTAAAACAGCGTGTATAGGTGCACATTTTTGAATGATATTGTTCAGCCGCTTTGAAACAAATTAAGCAAAAGAATATTTGCCTTTCTTATTTATGAACAATCCAAATAAAAGATAAACCCCTTTGGACTGCATAAGTGCATAATACCATATTGTGATATGCTATAATAAAGATGGTTTAGTATTATTATTATTATTATTATTATTATCAATATCTTTTTTTTTCTGCCTATACTCAAATGTAGTGTATGAGAATAAAGTTTTTATGTGACCTTTGATCCAACCATGACCTTGCCTCCCTTCTAGCCAAGGCAAAATTCACGGTTGTAGAGGAAGGGGCTTCTAAGGGAGTGTCCTTCAAGGATGTAGCAGGCCTCAAGGAAGCCAAGATAGAAGTCATGGAGTTTGTGGACTATCTAAAGAGACCAGAGAAGTTCCAGGAACTTGGTGCTAAGGTACAGGACTAGGTCATACTCTTAACACGGTAGGATCGTTAAAAGACCCTGTCGTTCATATGACATCAAATTTTAGGTTTGCTGATTGATGATTCCATACATTTCTTCAAACATGTTCGTTATTACCATCCTGTAAGGTCCCTTTGTGGAACCATTTTATTCAAATTACATCGTCTCTTTTGATTTCTTTAATATTAATGTATTTAACAATCTTTGATATAGAGTGCAAAAACATTGTGTAAGTTTTGTCTCATTTATGATTGAGAGATGTTACAAATATATGCAGCCAGGTACCTAAAGATAATCTCTTGTTTATCTGATTGTTTTGACAATATCTGGTTTTAAACACAACTCTCTAATATGTGTGTTGTCTTTTCAATTCTGTAGTAATTTTTGTCTATTTTGTTCTGAATTGAAAACCTCTGTGGACTTTAATATGGATAGTTATTAATGTTAAATTTCACCGTAAACTCCACCAAACTTAAATTGTTAATTTTGTCAAACAAGAAAATAAAAATACAGTATATATGCCTTAATTTTGTATTATTCCCATGACCAAAACAATTAATCAAACAAATTTTTAACATCAGTGTGTCATGTTTTTCCTATCCAAGGTACCCAAAGGTGCCCTCCTCTTGGGTCCCCCTGGTTGTGGAAAGACTCTGCTCGCCAAGGCAGTGGCTACTGAAGCCAACGTGCCCTTCCTAGCCATGGCTGGATCAGAGTTTGTGGAGATGATTGGGGGCTTGGGGGCCGCTAGGGTCCGGAGCCTCTTCAAGGAGGCGCGTAACAGGGCCCCCTGCATCGTCTATATTGATGAGTTGGATGCCATTGGCAGGAAACGATCAGACTCGTAAGTGAGAGAAGCCTGGAAAGTCCTTGATGGTCACAAATCATCTGCTGAGAGCCAGGAGGGTGTTAACGCATGCTTTAACATAGCGCTGACACCCTTCTGGCTCCAAGTGGAAGAAGTATTCTGTCAACACTCTTAAATTTCAAACAGTATCTTGTTATTGGTGCGTGACACATGTTGCAATGTTTGATTGATTTTTGTGCAGATGATTGATTCAAGCACATCTACTATATGTGAATGGTTATGATAGGGTGAATAGGCCAGTGGTAGACTGGATTAGGTAACATTCTTTAATGGATATTGGTGACTCTTCTGCAGTATTAGAGAGATGTATTGCATACTGATAATTGACAATTATGCAATCAAATGATTTTAACATGAGTTGTATCATACTATTGAAGCATGACAGCCCAGTTTCATGATATACATTTTTAGAGGAAAATATCATGCCAGGTGCTTTCCCTAATTCTGGCTAATTTTGGTTACGAATACAGCCTCTGAATTCAAAACATATGCAATCACTTGTTCCTGAGTGAAGAAGATATATTTTGTGACACAAATGTTTGTGATGTTCTATTTTCAGAGCTAATGCCACCTCATCTGGTGAGGAGGAGCAGACCTTGAATCAGCTGCTGGTTGAGATGGATGGAATGGGAACTCAGAAAGATGTCATCATGCTTGCTTCTACTAACAGGGCTGATATATTAGATAAGGTGAGAAATGAGAGGGAGCTTAGAAGGGTAATCCCCTGAATATTTGGTCACCTTATGGATGTTTAAGATTTAAGATTTTCATTTGGGGATTAAAATGCTGTAACTTCTTTTGATAGTCAATAGTAGGATATATGTTGTTCATTTTTCCCACAATAAGAATGTAAGCTTATCAACCACATTGTATAAGGACATAAAAGAGTTTTCACATGTTTGCAGAGACCTAGGCTACATAACATGAAATTGGAAAGAGCTACCCTGACCAATGTATTTACCTGATTCCCAGACCAAATTGAATGCAAGCAATAGAGTACCGAAGCTGTGACGTCATAAAAATCTATTTTTGGAATTTCTCAATTTTTTCTTTATTTTCGAAGAGCACCAAAAATAATGTCAAATGTCGAAAACCAATTGAATATGTTAAGTATCGGCTGAGATATGACCATCTGAATAAAAAGATTACCTATGGGAACTCAGTGTTATATTGCTCTGGCTCATAACATTAGGAGCCAGAGCAATATAACACTGAGTTCCCATAGGTAATCTTTTTATTCAGATGGTCATATCTCAGCCAATACTTAACATATTCAATTGGTTTTCACATTTGGACATTATTTTTGGAGGTCTTTCGGAAAATGAAGAAAAAATTGAGAAATTCCAAAAATAGATTTTTGATGACGTCACACTTCACCACTCTATATTTACAAGAGAATATTGATAGAAATTAATGAATGGTTAACTCACAGTTGTCATGACAAGATGGATGAAATTAATAACTTTCAAATTAATCTAAATGTAAATGCACTAATTATACTACTAGATTGTGAAAAACAAAATCGAATCATTTTGAAGTTGATTTATGTAATATAAAATCTTGGTCAATATATTTTTATGCTGTACAGAATGTACATATTTCTTATTTTGAAATTTTTTTTTTTTTAAATTGGAAGATGCATTAGACATTTAGTACAGATTTAGGTGACCTGGCAAGGCAGTTTCAGTAGTTTTTTTCTCATATCTTTTGTGTATTGTTAAAATTGAGGCTCTACTGCGTGCCGGTCGATTTGATCGTCACATCCTCATTGATACGCCTACCATGATTGAGAGAAAGGAGATCTTTGAAGTCCATCTCAAGAAGCTCGTCCTCAAGAAGAAACCAGAGGATTATTCCACCAGGCTGGCCCAGCTTACACCAGGGATGAGTGGTAAGTAGTCGTACCTGAGTAGATTTTATGGCCACTTCATTAGAATGGCCATATGAATTAATAAAATGAAATGCTGTACATATATGTTTATTTGTTAAACACAGGTTTCTGCCCCCAACTTCTCTCCTTCCTGCTCTTTTCCCTTCAAATTCTTGTTCTCCTCCAATTCTCCCCTCCCATTGCCAATACATATATTTTCCTTATTTAAAACCTTTAGTATTGATGGTACAGCAGAAGTGGGATCATGTTTAAAATTATGTGTTTACTGTATAGAATAAGTAAAAAAAAATATATGAGTGTAACTATGATTATCGAGAAGATTTGATTTTGGACATGTAACAAAATGCGTTCCTTTATGATTAACCCTTTTCTTGAAAAAATTAGTAAATTGAATCTTGTCATCTGATATTTTGCAATCTAAGTTTATAGCTTAAATACATGAATTCATTGCATACTATGTTTGAAATCTTAGTTCTCATTCGATATGGAAAAGAAGAAGCTCTTATAAACTGCTTAAATCACTGTTGGTTGCTCCAGAAGAGTCTTTCATGCCCCTCACAAACAGACTTAACAACTTTTCATGTATTTAACCCTGCTACATCAGGAGCTGACATAGCCAACATGTGCAACGAAGCTGCCCTGCATGCAGCCAGGGAGAACCACAAGGCTGTTCACAATGAGAGCTTTGAATACGCTGTGGAGCGTATCTTAGCAGGTGCAGCAAAGGCTGAAAACGTCATGTCAAAGGAGGAGCGTAGTGTGGTGGCGTTCCATGAATCAGGACACGCCCTCGTTGGGTGGCTGTTGGAGCATACTGATGCTTTGTTGAAGGTCTCCATTGTACCAAGGGCCAGTGCTGCATTGGGGTTTGCACAGTATCTTCCCTCAGATCAGAAGCTATACTCAAAAGAACAGGTACGTTATATAATTTTCTCATCACTTTCTGTCCTGTAGTCAGCAAATCCTTTATTTTTTGACAAAGAATATGTTTGTTTTTTTTAATCGGTTTGAAACAGAATGGAATGGGTACATGAATTTTGAAGTTTGTCCCCATGGGAGATATTTTTATACCCAATACATTTATAAAACAAAAAATCAGAACTCAAAATTTGAAAACTTATTTACATTAATTGTTTGTACCCTAGTGGCACTGAAGGGGCTTCCAAATGAAAAACAATGGTATTGCTGTTATTTTGTTAAGTGGGAAGGATGTATCAGGATCTCTCAAAGTGATATATATGCATATTTTTCAGCTTGTTTGAAAAGTTTGGTTTGCTCTGCACTGGTTTTCCATCAACCTTGGCATGTATATCCAAATCTTAACATTTAGCTGATGGGTTGGCCATGATTTTAGATACTGGTACATGCAAATAGAGAAGTCATGTATGTATGAATTCCTCAGACTTTTAAAAATGAAATATTTGATACTAGGATGAAAATCTGATACAATTTGTTTGATTTTTGTTTCAGTTGTTTGACAGGATGTGTATGGCATTAGGAGGTAGAGTAGCTGAGGCAATCATCTTCGACAGAGTTACTACAGGTAAATACTTCATTGTTTAATATAAGATATGGTTTGCATGGACCCCCATATTCCAATGAATGCATTACATTTGTATGCCTCTGCCACCATAGTGCAGGGATCATCATTAATTGCTGGCAAAGAGACAACAAGATCTCTTCAATTGTTTTTGTAGTGATGTTTGAAGCATTGTAATTTCAATGACACTTTACCACGACTAGATGATTGTCATTATTGATCATAGGAATTGCAGTTTATCTTTTTAGACCTAAAAGGTTTGGTGTACAAACACAGACTGGAAATCAATTGCAGAAGATTCCTCTCATGAATTTTTTGCCATTTAAAAAAAAAAAATCAAACTATCATTTCAAGTTTGACAAGATATACCAATTAGCCTTCTCTGTATCCCATTCCGGGTCATTCTTTTCTTTTCATTTTATGTTTACTTCTTGTCTATCTCTTTCCTTTATCTCCTTTTTTTCAACTCATTTTCTTTTTCATTTCGCTTCATATATTTCTCCCACTCATTATGTCCTCGTTCTGTGTTGTTCTTTTCTTTCTCCTTCCCTTCCTGCATCTTCACCCATTTCTTCTTCTTTCGCCCCTTTCCTCGTCTAGGAGCCCAGGACGACCTGAACAGGGTCACCAAGATGGCTTACTCTCAGATCAGATCTCTTGGAATGAATGATGAAGTAGGACACCTATCCTTCCCGGAGGGTAGCTCCAGTGAGCTAGGCAAGAGGCCTTATAGTCATAGGCTACAGCATACGATAGATGAGGTAAATATAATCAGACATGATATAGAGACTATTTCATTCCAGAGACCGTAGCAATGCTGGCCTTCCTGATGTAATTCTGGTGGACTAGGCAAGAGATCTCACAACATTAAAGGTACTATGTCCCATTTGCAGGCCAAAAAAATGAAAAGATTAAATTCAAACGGCATTTGAAAGATAATACTAATTTAGAACTTCCCTTAAAAAAGGGGGGCTTGAAAATGTCTTTAAGTGGGAAAATAACGACTATTAGTTGTCGAATCGACTTAGTGCTATAGAGCCAAAAGTAATAGTCTGATTTCAGACTAGGGACCTTCAGACCATTGTACCGAATGGTCGTACGTTTTATGCTGCGCAAAGATTCAATCAGTTTAATTTTGGCCATTACAAGAAGTGGGTTATTGATGTAGACAAATGCTCATGTACCCTTTACAGCTCATTTTATGTATGTTATTACCAAAGAAGAAAAAAGCCAGTCAGTCACTCAATAGTGTCTGACAGTGAAGTCTAGCAAGTAAACGGGTTTCCTTGCATAATTTGAATATTAGGACACTGCTAACGTTTAAATTTCACGGATAGGCGTACATGACGTATTCATAATTCCTGCAAAGTTCTACAGAATTTGATGTTGGCTGCAAAAGGGACATAGTATCTTTAAGTATTTTTTGTTTTAATCACGGTAAAAAATAAATAAAACTGGTTAATCTTTATAAATATTTCTTAATTTAAACTGATTGAAAGTACATATTGTAAAATGTAAGTTTAAAAAAGAATATTTAGTGTTTAGAAAATAGTTTTGAGACTGAATTTTCCCTCTTTTTTTCTTCATCTTATAGGAAGCTAGGAAGTTGGTTGCTACTGCATACAGGTCTACAGAATCTTTGCTAAATCAGCATGTAGATACATTGAAATTGGTAAGACTATTTAATTTCATTTTATGTTGAAATAATCATATGCTTTTACCTGTATCACCTTTAAAGTGGCTGTTTTATTTAATTTAAAAGATCTATTAGAGCAGTAACAAAAACAAAAGGCACTGGTAGATTTCTACAGTTGTACATTATTGTGTTACCAAGAAACATTTATAATGACAAATAATTGACAAGTACTCTTTGACACTTTGGTGTTATATTTCCGTGCCCCACTTTCTTGCCTGTATTATGGTGAATGATACATTCTGATGAAAAGCCAAGCGTAAATGATGATGTAGTAAAATGTATGCTTGACACATCCAACTAAAAAGTCAGAGACCACATTCATTTCTACAGACCAATATATGTTCAAAATGCTTGCCAAATTACACGTTTTCTAGCCCTTTGCCAGAACGTGCTACAAAAACATTCTAAATATAGTAATGAAATAAATTGTATTAAAAAAAAATTCTCATTTTATCTTAGTTGTCCAAAAATCTGCTTGAAAAGGAAGTTCTGAACTACAATGATGTTGTAGCCCTGATTGGACCGCCACCATTTGGAGAAAAGAAGCTGATTTCCATTGATGACTTTGACATCTTGAACTATAGTGATGATGAAATGGATGATGAAAACATGAAGAAGAAAAAAGAACAAGAACAGAGATTGAAAGAACAAGAAGAGGAGGAAAGATGAGTGTTGTGTTTGGGATTCGATGGAACCGACGTGAGTGCATGGTTCTTACATTAGAAGATTATATCTTGATATAGTTCATCCAGATATGAGGAAGCTAGTTCATATAAGTTTGCAGAGTCAAGTGTCATAATGAAGTCTGTTGCATCTGTCTCTGGAATGAGACCATGGGGTGTGGAATAATCATGTTGTGAGCAATTGAATCTGTGCATGAAGACTGTCAATGTCATTTGAAGACAGGAAGTTATGGAGAACCTGTGTCTCAAGGTCCATTTCATTATCACTCCAACGTCCTCCAAACTATGGGACATATAGCTAGAAAGATGGATAGATAGATGAAGACTGCCCATGGAAAATATACATTTATATCCAGAGAGTCTGAATAACCAGCTTTACTGGAAGTGGTCCAATGACAAAGTAATTTAGGTATCACAATAATCGGTCTTTCTGGAAGTTTGTACAATTTTCTACAATAGTTGCTCTGCTGTCAATTTCCTACAATTATCAAATTCGTTATTTCAACCCAGATACCATCAGTGTATCTAATCCAAACCCTAAATCTAACCTTAAACCTAATTATAACCCGTATTCTAACCCTGCATGTATATCTTTGACAAAATCAAGCCTGGAGCAAATGTCAAATGGCAAATGTGGGGTCACAGTCTGGAAAGGCAGCTTTTCTAAACAGGTCTGTCAATCTAAGGAGTCAGAATAACTGCTCTTCTAGACGAGTGACCTTTTCATGGATAGGTGGACATGAAAGCAGTCTGATAGTTTGATGATGATGATGATGATGCCAACACCAAGCGTGAAATTTCTCATTCTGTATGTCTCTTTCTCTATCTTTCTATCTTTCTGTTATTTCTCTTACTCCGTGTAATCTCATTTTCTCTTGTCAGCTATTACATCTTCTCTTATATTTTTTTGCAACAAGGGGAGGATCCTTTTATGCAGATTAAAAACACATTCATGATTTAAGGAATATACATGTAGGAACAGCATAAATGAGTGCTTTTGACAGGGAGAGAGAGAGAGAGAGAAAGTGATTAAGAATGTGTAAGAGCGAAAGAAGGTAAAATGATGGATATAAAATTGAGGTATAAAAGAGAAAGTGAGAGAGAGAGAGATGGGATTTAAAAGAGAGAGAGAGAGAGAGAGAGAGAAAGAGAGAGAAAAAAAAACATTGTTTCATGTCATGCACTTTGCTGTTCAAATAATTATTTGTTCACAAATGCCAATATGTTACTGTAAATATAATAAAATTGTGAAATATATGAAATTATATGAATTTGTGTTTTATCAATTTTTTTAAGAGTTTGTGTCCCTTTCTGCCAACAATGATCATATACATGTTTTACAACTGGATGTATGTGATTGTTCTGCACATATCTTATCTTAAAGCTAATCTTGAGCTCTGGTTTGGGCATGCCATGGTATGTCCAGAGAACGTGGCTATAATTCATCTGGATTGTTTATCCTGCAGCTAGTAAATTGATTTTTTTGTCCCAGTGAAATAAAAACAACCTAAAAAAAAACTTGCTGGAAATCACTTTAATAAAAACCACAACTCTCTTTTGCATATAGTGACCTGTGTTAAGCACATGGTGTCGGGCCTATACTTACCTTGATTTCCTTATCTTTCTATGCTCACTATACCCAATCCCTATACATTTTCTACCAAAATCGTTTGGCACATTTATTTGTAATCTTGAACATTCAGTGTAAGTTTTGTTGGATTCTGTATAAATTTATTTTCTATCGTAACTCATGGTTATCTTTAAGCTTGATAAAAGTACTCGTATATTTTCTCTTGCTGCCCTGTTCCTTAAATTGGCAGAATGAATGGTCAGCGGTTTTAATTTAGAAGTAATTGATTAATTATTCTATATGAAGTGTTAGTTATATTTCTAGAAATACACTGTTATCAAATATCTACATGTATTTCATTTCTCAGTTATACAATTAGAGAAAACAAAAAGAAGTTCCACTGACCAGTTATTGTACCTGCTTGAGGATCAATAACCAAAAGAAAATACTAAATATTCTTTGACAATTAAGTCATACTTGAACACACAAAGAAACATATGAGCTAAAGGAGCTTCACTGTCATCAGTGAGTGAAAGAAAGGGATGGGAGAGAGGAGGAGTGAGAGGGGGAATCAAGATCAGAGCCTGGAGAGAAGGGGATGGAGGGAGATGGGGACGAAGAGAAAAAAAAGGGGGATGGGCGCGATGAGGGAGATCAGAGAAATATATGTAGAGGAGAGAGAGAGAGTGGTGGGGGTCAAGTATAAGAGAACCGAGAGAAAATGAAGAGTGCATGAAGGTGAGGTTTGGGGTGAATAAAGGTATAATGTTTTAAAAAACGGTGAAGCTATAGGGCAGAGAATTAATAGAGAGATCGAGCAAGCTAGGGAGAGGGAGATCAAGAGAGAAGAAGAAAGATAATATGAAAAAGTGGCACCTACCATGGAAATGTGAGAGTCAGAGACAAGATGAACGGAATCCAGTAAATAGAGAAAACTTGAATCAAAATGAGCTATATATATATAGAGAGAGAGAGAGAGAGAGAGAGAGCTATAGATCTATGCATTTATAAATTATAGGACAATAATTTGCTTCTTTATTCATCTAAAGTTTTATAATCATTTTACTCATCTTTCTCAGCTGTTATTCCCGTGTTTTAATTTTTTTCTTTTTTCAAGAGATTTTAAATATGCTAATTAAAAATTGTAAGCATCTATATCTGGCACATAATATCATCATGACATAATTAATTCATGCTCATTGCATGCATGCATGATGAACGATGTCACGAGATTCTGAGGCAATACTAGTCTTCGATCAAGATTTGTTTAATTGTAAACAGGACGGAGGAGTCGACGATTCAACCTTCCTGAAACATAATTATCGGCAGATTTAGCACTAATCAAGAGATTTAGAGCTGCATGATCATGCCGAATCCCGGAGAGGAGCCAGTACTCGGTACTGGTGGACAGATTGATGGTAAGATTTAGCTAGACAGAGCTTCATCATGTTCAATTAGTTACAACTTTGCAGCGGTCATCCCCACCCGTTTAATTTTGCGTTTGTTCTGAGACGCGAAGCTTGTGGGAGTGGCAAAATTTTGCAACACTGGGCAGTTTCCATATTTTAGGTGATTTCCATGTAACTAAACCGAGAATGAGGATCGTCCTAACAAACAAGGATATTGCATCCTAAAAAATAAGGATCGTCGCTCTGCGGGTTTCGAAGCGCGCCCTGGCGATGCGAAAAACGGATTCCGCGTAATAAAATACACCCAGGTCACCGTCTACTTTTATGGGTTGTCCGTCTTCCCAAGGATTTATTGCTCATAATGTGAAAGTCTCTGCACAAAGTCAATGTAAAATGCATCAAGAAAATCATTGCGGAATCCGTTTTTCGCATCGCCAACGCGCGGATCAGAAATAAGAAACGTCTGCGAAAATGCAGACACTCCTCGTTTGTGCGGACGATCCTTATTCTCGGACCAGCGCCCCTACTGTTACTTAGTATCGAACTCTATTAAAGTCTAAAGTAAGAGTAAGAGTACGAGTAGTAAGAGTTTATTTTAAACTAAATTCTAGATCTGTTTGTACATTCTATTTTCAAAAAAATTGAAAGTATGATTAATGTAGAATATCCTTTTGATAATCGTGCTCGAGTTGTGATGTCAGAAGTGAGAGTTTCACTTTCAATATTGTTTTGGCCGGAAGGGAGATTTGGAAGGGGCCAGCCTATTCACGTTTTTTTTGAGATGTGTTTCACTACTGGGAGTCGTCCCCATAAAATCCAAGGTAATATAGTGAAAGTGAAACTCTCGCTTCTGAAGTCACAAATCGAGCCCGATTATGAAAAAGCTATTCCTGTATTCTACAATTAATGGCATTAATTTTTGTTTATATTAAACTTTTTAGTCTTGGAGAAAGTAATCTCTTTATTTCCCAACCATTATGGCATCGCACTACTTTAGTTACAGTATGATAGATTAACCCTTTGAATACAATTTGATTTTGATATAAAACATATTTTCCCTAAAGCCCAGCCCAGGCCAAGTTATTTCCCGCTTGATATACAATGGATAAATAATAATTCTTCATTTACTAGGCATGGTGATGTCCCTGATAGATGCTGCCTACGACAAGAAAGCTAGCGTGAGGAGCATCATCATCTCTTCATTGGTGGATGTCGGCAAGAAGAAACCAAAACTTGTGCTCAGCTCATGCCACTCATATCTAAGAAAGCATAACAAGGTCAGCAGCTGACAACTGTTGCTTAATACTCTTATCAAATCTTTCTAAATCATGCATGAAGTAATCCTTAATTCTTTTGCTCAATCCGTCTAAAACATACAGTATATTGACTGTGAATTATTCAGCAAGTCTTTTATTAAATCTCTGTAAACCATAGATATAGTGCAAGAAGTAATATGAGATTGTACTCTGAGTGTCACAGATCACCCCCCACTCCCCATTTTATTGTACTTCTTCTCAATTCAATTTTAGCTTGTTTCATGTCACCTTTCATAATAAACAACTATAAGAAAAGTCTTCATTATCCATAGCAATCTGTTATTATAAGTCCTGAATTCATTTCCTTTCTATCCATGCATTTGTCACTCTTTCATTTTCACTATCTGCCATTAATTTTACTTTCTCTTTTATACATCATCCACATCTCTTCTCTTCTCTCTACTTCTTGCATGGTAAACATTCTGAATATTATATTGAAAGTGAAAATTTTGGTAATGCATATCATTAAGGGATTTGTCAATCGAGCAAATATTTTTAATTTCTTTCAAATCAGTTATCCAAAGATCACAGGACAGTGATCCTTCAGACCATGGAACGAGTCTTGAAGGAGGGAGATGATATACCTGGTGCTCTGTCTATGGATCTGATAAAACTCGCCTCCGATGAAATGACTGCATCCAAGGTACAGTATTTTATATTTGAGTATTAATTTTCAACCCCCCCCCCCTAAACAAAAATTGTATAATTGAACAAAATCTGCAGTATAGAATAGTTTATTGAAAAAGATAGAAAGGAAAAAAAGTTGTATTCCTACTTTTCTTTTCATGCTTTGCAGATAAAGTTGCTTGGAGCATTTTACTTTCATATATGTCCTGCATGTGAACTCGCAACATTGTATTTTGGTAGGTATTGAATAAGATTTAACTTTGGTGGTATAACACACATTTTTTTTACAGGCTGTAGCTGTAGTTATCTCAGGCTTAGTATTACTATTCAACAGGATTAAGAAGAGATGTAAATGAAGAAAGGGAATGAGAGTTTGATAAATAACTTGGTGAGGCTAACCATAATCTATAAAGTGACTCTTCTTCATCATTTGTACATTGACAGGAAGTGGAACCAGAATGGCAGACAGCAGCTAGTAATGTCCTGGTTGCCCTTGGTAACAAGCTATGTAATGATGTCATGGAGGATCTCTATAAGAAGTTCCAGCCTGGTTGCCTACCACACTTCTTTGTTATACAGACCATGGCTAACCTGGCCAATGTCAATTGTGAGTCACTGTAGAATTGATTACCCCTCTTTTACCAATTCCTTGTGAAAGGGAATTGTTCTAGAGTAGATGTAATGATCTAAAACAATTGTTCACATACTCCTGCAAATTTCAGATTTTACATTGCTTTATACTTTTACAGATAAATTAATACATTTGTGGAAAATATAATTCATTGGTTCAATTACCAAATTTGCTATTCACCATCTATCTTGAGTAAAATGGCCATTGATTGTAACCATCAGCCCTTGTCCATTATCTCCTTGTTTATCTGCACATCTCCCATTTCTGTGCTCTCTCTGTCTGTCTGTCTCATTCTCTCTCTCTCTCTCGCTTCATTTTCCCTTTGTTAGTCTGTCCCATGTCTCCTTCACTGACTCCATCTCTCCATCTCTCTCCATTCCCTCTTCCAAATCCATCTTCTTTTACCAATATGTTGTAATTGGTAACATTAAATTGGCTCTACACATCTGTGAGACATGTATGGAAAGTATGCTACATTGTTGGTTACGCATGTTTTCTTACTTCTCCTTTCCAGCATTTGGGTTTGTTCCTCATCTGAGCGCAGTGCTAAGCACCATGATTCCAATGCTAGGCATGGCAAAACATGACAACATGAAGTGGGTCTTCTCTGCAGGTAACATCTTGTCCTCTTTCAAATTTGATAAATATTGTTCATTTGGGACATTTAGAGGGTATATGTTCCATCATTGGGTAGTAATTATTTTGTGATATCGTTTTTCTGATACAGATGCTTCTTTTAGAGTACACATTGATTAGAATCTTACTTATGTTTTATCATTGCATTTTGGCCAAAATGTCAGATGATTTAAGAGCTTGAGGTTTCTCTTCATGTCATAATAAACCAACTCCCACTTTCTGAAAGGTTACAAGGTGCTGTTATTTTATTGCTTATTGGCCTGAACCTTCCTAAATCTGCTTTTAGATGGGTGACTTAAAGTCATGATTGCCTATAAAGTAAGCAACCACATGATAACAATTCTTATCCTTTGAACATGTGGGGCTTGGGAACTTGATTCAACAATAAGCTTTGAAGAAACCCAGTTGCCCCCTTTTGTGAGGATAAAATGTCTTTGCAGCATTCCAAGTCAAAATATTTTCTCCCATTCTCTTATAGCTTTTGCAAGATTCAGTGAAAGCATCCTACATTATGTAGCCAACTCTGACACTGCTCCAGATCCAACAATTAGAAAGGAAACGTATGCTGATCAGATCTTCTCTGGTTTTGATGTGCTCTTCTCACTGTGGCTTCCATCTAAAGAGGCTAAGGTAACCTATCTTACACATGTCTGTATTCTTAGGTAGTACCATTGGCCCATATTCATAAAAAAGTTGAACCTGGTTTTCAAGTGCACTGATTTATCGAGTGTCAACTTTTTATATTTCGTATGAATATTCTTTAACAAAATTTGTTACAGAAATGAATGAAGTAATGGAATTAAAATGAAGAATTTTTTATAGTTACATAATTTTCTTACATGACTTTTTGTACAGATATTCTTTAAGTTTATAGAACAAAGGTCACATTTAGAATGTGTAGTGCTTGACAAATAGTGCTTTTTAAATCATGAGGAGAATTTCTATACCCATTTAGTTGAGGGTTGAATCTTGATTGAGGTTATGCTTTAATGAATACTGCTACTGGTTTGTGCACATTTTGTATTTACCTTAAGAAAGATTTGAAAGTAGATTGAGATTCTTAAATGCCCTTTCTTGTAAATCTTTTGCTGAAGTGGTTGCTAATCCAAGGTCTGTGATCTTTTCCCTCAGCTCTTACATCTGAGATATTATACATATGAAATCCCATGAATCCTAAGAACTGCCATGGAAAAGAAATTCTATGGGTGCCATGCTATGAAAAAGAACCATGTTATACAAATGAAGTGTTCAATTCTTTGAAATATTGGCTAGGCTATAAATGAAGATGATCAAGTACCTTCTCATCTGCAACTCATTTTGTCCTGAAAAATTGTAAGGGGAAGGAAAGTAAGCATAATGCAGTTTCATAGATCTTAAAGGGATTTGTGAGATGGCAGATTGAGATTGATGTAGTACTTTGAAGCATTGAAAGAGTAAAACAAATTGATGTGTGATGACTTCTCTTTTTCTTGTAGCTGCGTCTGATAGTGGTCGAAGCCTTGGGTCCAATGACACACATCATGACCAAAGAGAAACTAGAAGAACAGCTTCCTAAACTTGTCCCTGGTATCCTCGCACTCTACAAGAAACACCAAGAGGCTTTCTACATCACACAGGTATAACATTGTATTTGACCTGTATGTATGACCATGTTATTGACCTACACTTGTTACCTTGTATCTGACCTACATGCATGACCTTTTATATGACATATGTACTGCCTATTATTTGACCTTGTATTTAAGGCACTTTCATGACTTTGAATTTAACACTTACTGATTCCATTTATGTGACCTTCTTTTGTAACTTTGTATTTTACCCATGCATATAATGTAACATCTGCATCATTTGACCATGCTACATTTGAGTTTTAAACAGTTATTGAATGATCTTTTTGGTCCTTGGTAAAGGAAACAGATGAAATGCATGATTTTCTTGCCTCTGTCTTGCCTCTTGAAAATCCTTGTGATTACTCTGGCTTATTTGATTTGGTTATTAAATACTGTAGTAGAGATGTTCCTTTGTTCTCCATAATTTAGAATTCTATCGTAACATAACCATTCATTATGAATATTGATGAGTTGATGACCTTGATCCTTTTGTTTGTTTACAGGGTTTGTGTATGATTCTAGAGGCAGCAGCTGCTGAGGGTAGTACCATTCTTGAGCCACAGCTGGATACCATCCTCAACACAATGCATGCACAGGTCAGTTTCTTAAGTAGGCTCCATCATTAATAAAAAAGAAAGACTTGTAATATTAAAGGTATTGTTATTAACATGATTGTAGAGATTAAGTTTAGCATGATGGACATTATGTCAGTATTATGATTCTTTTTACATGGTAAAACAGACAGTCAATACTAGGTCGTTCTCCTAACTGTTAATTCTTTGATATTTTATAAAGAACCTTGACCGAAGATGAGGCATCTCATCTGCTAATCTGCAAAATGTTTTGCAAACAGTCAGGTATTTGATTACATTTGAAATATCAATTACACTTAAGACTGATTTCGATTTAAAGACAAATTTCTTTCTGGATTATGTTTATCTTTATTCCCTAATTCAGGTATGTGTACCAGCAGATTACACCAACCCAACTGGTCTAAAAAACCACAATGAGGTCCGTCGCTGTTTCTCAGTCCTAGCCACATCTTTCCCTGATCGTGTAGTCACCTTCTTGCTCCTGAAACTAGACAACAGTAATGAGAGAATTCGCATCGGTACACTAGCTGTATTCAAACAACTCATCAACTCTTCAGGTAATAGTGACAGAGCATTGTAATGATATGAGATTTTTTTAAATACAAACTATAACCAACTTTACAAAATGATTTAGCATGAGAACTTGATAAAATATGGGGAATTACATACAGGCTCATATTTATTGACTACCGGTATAAAATATACTTGATGAAGAATTTGACTCCTCATATAGAGCAGGTTGGAGTATGAATGCAGGAAGAAATATTTTGTGAAAGACTGTTGTAGACTTTCTCTTACTCTTGTATATAATTTCTATTACAGTATTTCATTTCTTTCTTCTTTCTTTTCTTTTCAGTCCCCCTCCCTCTCTCTCTCTCACTTTTTCCTTTGCATTGAATCAGGTGTGAATTTACCACTCTCTATGTCTGTCTGTCTGTCTGTCTCCTTGTTTGTCTTTCTCACTCCTCTTTCACTTTTTCCAATTATCTGTAGCTGTCATCATAATTTGTCTTCTAATGAACTCAGTGTGACATGATATGTTTTTGTATTTGTTATTTGATTTAGGCCCCCATATGGAAGACAAGAAGCCTCTGATTCTATCTGGCCTCAAACCTGTGCTACAAGAGAACAACAACAAGGTAAACAAATATATATAGATTTCTGTTGCCCATCTATTATTTTTTATTATTACTATTATTTATATTTTGCTCAGCTAAACCATGTAAAATGTAAAAATGACTGCTCAGATATTCCCCTGAATACTGCTACATTTTCTAGGCCTTCCGTTTCTAGATCTTTTGCTATTGCCAATGTTATGTCGAAAACAAGAGAAGTGAACGAATAAATAAATTTTGTTTCTCTGAAAACAGGAGTAGATCAGATGGAGAAAATGTCTCTGCATTGGAATCCGGCCATCAGTGACCTTAACATTTTAACACATTCAATGAAAAAATATCTGTATTTTTTTATTTTTTTATTATTATTATTATTATTATTATTTTGTTGTTGTTGTTTTTTGGGGTGGAGCATGTCTTTCTAATTCTCTTCTTGGGGAGCATTTTTAAAAGTTTAGCCTAGACCTCTTCTGAAGCACAATAGTTTGAATTTTTATCATTTACTTCTTTAAATGTCATCATGTTGTAGGTGAAGAAGATGTTTGCTCAGGTGGTAATAGCCATGGCTGATCATGAGTACTTGTTACTAGAGGGCGGGCATCAGATGGTGGAATTCATCATTCGACAGTGTACCCTTACACCAGATGTACAGGTGAATGGTTTTGATTTATTGATTCCTGAAATTCAAATTCAATCAGGTTGTAGCATTGTTTGGAAGAGATTTATTTGTAAATTCAAACTTATTTTCATTGAATCTGAAGGAATATTCATCCCTGTGTTGAATTCTCAAAATAAAATCTTTCAACACATATGACTGAATATCCTTTTTAGACCCTATCATTCATTGCAAAGCAAGAATGCAATATATATTTTCCATTGTCCTGGATTTTGTTGCAGTCTTGATTGATATAACCTTCAAAGCACTCTAAGATTTACTCATCATTTTATTTCGATTTCTGTTTGATAAAAAGAATGTCTTGAGTGTTGAATTTTGCATCAAGTTGTATAGTGAACATCTAGTTGTTGTTTTGTTTTTTTATAGAGAAGATGTACGGAGAGCTGTGAATTAATTTAATTCATAAGAACCCCATTGTATTTGCTATAAAATATCTTTGAAAATACTGCTACCACAGCATAGGAGAAAAAATAATTTGATTTTAATACAAGAAGCATTGTTCTGTTTGATTTCCAGACTAGTAAAAGGAATCCAGACCCTGAGTATGTAAGCAATGAAGCGTTGAGATCTATGAGTGAGAACGTGCTCCATCTCATTACTACAACCATTGGTAGCATGGAAGAGGTAAGAGTTGTTTTGATTTGAGGTTCTTGAAATTGAATTCAGTTTGATTTGATTTCCTGCACATTTTTCATTTTGATTTGCTACTGGTTTTATATGATTTGTTTGATGTGACTTTGTTTGTTTGGGTTAGGGCTGGTTGTTTTTATCTGTAGACTCTATCAGTTTCATTGAGATGTAAGTTGCATTCCTTTGTTTCTATGTATAGCATACATTGAGTTCCTTTAGTGTACACATTTATATGTTAGTAGTCATGTTGAGCCCAACTTATAAAATTTGTTACACTAAGAAATAAGAATTGATTAATGTAAATTTATAAAATTTAATGATAGTTTTCACCATGTGAACAAAATAGATATTGAGAAAGGTATGTCCCTACCAAAGGTAATGAATATTGGCTTATTCCAGTAAGTGAGAAAGAATAACATGACTTGTAATTCTCTCTTCTCAGGTTCTATGGCCATTCCTGTTAGAGTTCCTAGCTTTACCTCACTACACAGATGCCATGATGTCATTGTGTCGTAACTTGGCCTACATAGCCGCTAAGAAACGTGAGGCCCAGGATGAGGACTACATGATTGACTTTGAGACATTGGTTAACGTCCCCAGACCATGTTCTATCATTGCCAGGCTCATGGTAAGTAGAGATCTCTATAGCAGCTGTATCTTCATATAATTGTCTATTCTCTTGATCATCTAACCATAGAGGCTAAACAATTGTATGCGGGAAGGGGTTCGTGAATGAAGTGTACATCAGTTTTAGTTATTACTAATGCTATGTACATTTTGATATTCTCAATAAAGATGGTATAGACGCTGATCTGTTAATAAATAATTAGTTAAATAGTCTCTGAGAATTGTACATGGAGATTATAAAACTTGAAATTTCTTGAGTTGTTGTTAAGATATCAGTGTCATAGACGCTGATCTGTGAATAACACATTTTACCAATAGGCCCATGTGAATTAAAGTTATCAGTGACCACAAAACAATGATGAAAATGATAATAACAAATGTGATATGGTTTCATCTCTTATCATGTTATGCAGGTAATGGCAGGTAGACCAGACAACGGTCGCCAGAGAGGTGTCCATGTCCTCAAGTTGATGCTAGGGTTGTCTCCAAACCTGAATGAATCTATTGCAGACATGTGGGATGCAGTTGTACCCAAGCTCATACAGTACATTGAGGGTGAGTATATGTAGTACACCCTACCTGTAGCTTTTGACCCTGACTAATTTGTAATTGTACTTGGATTGCGAGAGAGGTGTCCATGTCCTCAAGTTGATGATAGGGTTGTCTTCAAATCTGTACAAATTTATAGCAGACATGTGGGATGTAGTCATATTCAAGCTCATTCAGTGCTTAAAGGGTAAGTTTCTATGATAGAGCACAGTTTTGCTCAAAGAGATTCATGTTTTGTGGTTCTCCCTATTAAAAAGGGATTCAGTGATTGAGTTGGAAAATTTTCACTCACTGTTGGAACTGACTGGTAATTTTTTTAACCAAAATTTATGAACAGAGAAGTTGTTTATAGTCATCATAATTTCCAGATCTTGATCTTGAATATGAAGCTACATTATGTCTATTCAGAAGGGCAGCCTGCCTGCAATACTACTTGGTCTCAGTTAAGATTATTTGTTGTAGACTTTGAGAGATGGACTAACATATTGATACCCTTCTATATTTCTTTTCACTAGATCATCTTGAGGATCCTGATAAGTGGTCCCAGAAATCTTGGGAAGATCTACTGTTGAAGGTTAGCATATTTTCTCTGTTATCAGTGAAGTGAATCACATGAAATCTTTGTTCTCTCTTATTCTTTGTTTTTTCATTCTTTTCCATTTTGTACTACTTTTCTTTTTCCTTCATTATTTTCATTTTTATATTCTTAGTATAATTCTTACTTGTCTTCCTGAGAAGACTTCCTCTTTTTTTGTCTTAGTTTTCCTCATTTTCCTTTTCTGCTGTTGATTGTAAACTCTGATGTTTTCCAGCAAAAAGTTTTTTCATTAAAAAAAAAATTTATTCTTCCCATCTGTCTATATTTCCTTCTTCCGTTATCCATTTATGTATAGACTGAGGAAGAGTATATTGTATTGTTAAGTTGTTGAACACAGACATCACTACTTTATGTTTTTCATTGTTGTTGTTGTTAGTTGCTGTCCAAGACATTAGATGATGCACAGAATGAAGACTGGGTTGCTGAGTTGGGAACTTGCTTTGGAGAGCACACTGCATTGTATCAGAACATGCCTGAAGAAAAGGTATAGAGTTGTAGTTCGGAGGATGATATTGAATCTTTTTAAGGGTTCGGATATACCGGTAGGCATATAACAAGTCATAATTGCAATTTCTAAGTTTAGCAAGTGTTTGGTGTTGCAGTCTTTGCAGCTTACATATTTAGACTGGTATTTAAATTCATTCACAGTGAACCTAATTGTATATAGGTGTCATCATAGAAATTATTAAAGATAATATAAAGTCTGTTATTCATTTATAATCTCTTAGAAAATTAAATATTTATCTGAAAAATATTTCAATTTATAGAAAAATTATGTGAAATGGTGCATAACAAGCTGTAGATTATTCTGAACAACTTGCCTATTTCATTCATATTTGATGAACATATATTTCAAAGTCTTTCTGTGAAAGTAGTATGTGTTTGGCATCTGTACGGTTTGTGCTGACAGAGGATAATGAGACACTGTATCATGCCACCTCTGTGACTTCTTTCTATCTCTGTATCATCTCAAATCCTATAATTTCCCATTCAGAATTTCTTGTACAAATGTCTTGGTGTGGTGATGAGGAAAGTGACCAACAAGCAGTTTATTCAGAAGCACCTTGACATCATGTTTGCTACTGTCAGACATAACAACCAGACTGAGAGAGAGGTAAGCATTTAATACACAAAGAATATTGTATTCTGATATATACTGTATGTAAATAAAATGCATGTAGAAAAGGAGAGAAGTTTTATTGTGACCAAGTACAAACACAATAAACAGACTGACTGAGTGATGATCTGAACCATTCATAACACAATTCTTTTGCTGGAGCCTCATATTGTCAAGAGATAGAGTCATAAACATTAGGCAGAGAGAGAGAGAGAGACAGAGACAGAGACAGAGACAGAGAGAGAGAGATAGAGAGAGAGAGATGGAACGAACGCCCAAACCAAACAGTCAATATGTTCACATTGAAAATGATTGAAGCAAGAACTTTGATAATAATAATAATAATAATACTGAACTCTGTACTTATATGTAGATAAAATTGTCCAGTTTCATGTATGTAACTGATATATTTGCTTGTTACAGGGTTGTGCCATTGGAGTAGGTTTCTGTGCCTCTTCTCATCTTGATCTAGCCCTCACCAAACTAGAGACAGTCACTAAGGGAGAGATGGCAAGGAAATCTTCTGGTTTCTTTAATTTTGTTAAGGTAAGAAATAAAAAGGGTTTTTGTTCCTTTACTAGGTCAATCTTAAAGTGATGTATTTTAGCTGTCTATGCCCACGGTTCTGATATCTTTCAGTGTTTTGCATTGTATTAAGATTAGTAATTGTAAAACCATTCATTGTAAAATATGCATGCAAGAATCATAAATTTTTAGTAATATCCATTCGCATCAACACCAAAATACACATTCCTCCTGAAAATGATAAAAATTTCACCTGAATTTAAAGAAATAACTCAGAAATGTCTAAACTGTTTTTATTATTATGAATTGTTGGATGAACAAAGGCATATTCTTCTTCCCATGTTTTGTATAGGATAAAGGAGGTGAGGATACAGGTAAGATCAAAAGTACAGTGATGCTTTGCTATGGATACCTGACACTCTATGCTCCTACAGACATCATAGCATCGAGGGTGGAAACTAACATCCTCAAGAACATCAATCCACACTTCAAAAATGTCAAGGTAAGCCATTTAAGCTTACAAAATATGAAGGTATAGGCTTTTATGAAACCATAGCAGTATGATATATACTATTCATCTCATATTGAGTTGTGTGTTTGGAAAACAGTTTTGAATGATTTTATTGGCCAGAATGTTGATAAACAGTGATAAGAATTTTATGATGATGTTGAGGAGGAGGAGGAGGAGGAGGAGTTTGTCAACTGAAATATGAAATGTTACTAGGATGCCATGAATGAAAACATAGTTAGAAAAGCTCTAAGAAAGTTGTTTTGTATTGAAAACAAATTTTGCAGGACACTGCTGTCAAGCAGAACCTAATCCGAGCTGTAGACCTGATTGGTAAGGCCTTACACCCAGACCATCTTAAGACCAGGCACTCGTTTTCCAAGAAGACCGACCTCCTAGGTCACATGATGTCCTACATGCAGGCAGAGAGTACGAAGGAGATTGCCACGGAAACAAGATCTCTAGCACTACAAGCATGTGCAGCGTTAGTGTATCCTTTTGGGCTCAATCAAAATTTGAATGACTGTGAGCATGATACATGTGTATCTTTCTGCTCTAATAACTGGTTTGATATCGTTTGGAAAGTTCATAAGTTTTTAGTGGTATATTCTTGCCATTCTTTGAATGTGCAATGTTGGTCATAATAGGTATCATGTTATTTGTGTCATCTGTCTACAAAATGTTTTCAGAAGCAGCACATATAAGAGAAAAGGCAATTGTTGTCATTTGGTGCGCTATCATATAGAGGCTTCAAACCATTGGGTTATTTTTTCTTAGGTTCAAGAAAGAAAATAGGTAAACATGTCTTGTTCTATGAGGAAAAAGAGTTGCACCTAGCTGTATACATATGCCACTCGTTGTATTTTCTGTTATTTCCTTGATTGGTTTGTTCACCCGATTTGAATGTTGAAAATGCTTATCGAGAGTAAAGATAAAGAAGAAATGTAGTACAGATACATGTAATGATTTATCGGTCCCTGAAGTAAGTGAATTGGAAATAATAAACTATTCTTACATCACCATAGAGCTTGCTTTCCTTGACAGAATGTATTTCAGTAAACTTGATCCTCTCCTCTCCGAAGCTGATGCATTCACACTCATCAACACCAGTGTGAACTGTCTCTTTAAGCTACCTGACTGCCCCCTCATGACCTCCAAGGGAAAGGAAGAACTCAAAGAAATTGAAATTAAAGGTAAAATATTATGTGAAAGAAAGATGATTTATGATTGAATATAGAATGTTTGATTAGATTACATTGATACACATTATATTGATTATATTGAACACAGGTTGTATCTTTGGACTGTTTAACCATTAGATGTCAGTCTTGCACATGGTATGTGGGATTCATAATGGTTATTGCTGTTAATGTGTGTATGAGCAATCAGAAACAATTTACCCCTATATTTTATATAGATGTTTGGGGTAATAAAAAAAAAATTATATTAGACTTGATGAATAAAAATGGGGATCTCTTGCTAAAAATACCACTTCAAGCTTTTCTTTCACATATTTTACCCCACCCTCTCTCTCTCTCTCTCTCTCTCTCTCTCCCCCTTTCTCCCTTTCTACCTCCGTCCCTTCTTCCTTCCTCCCTCCCTAACTCTCTCACTTGCTCTCTTACCTCCTTTCTTCTCCACTTTGTATTTCTCGTTCTCATACCTCTCATTCTGATACTGCAATATATCGTTTTTCAATATATTCTTTCTGCCTACCTTTCTTCCCATTCTCTCATCTTTTCTATCACTATCTTAATCTTATAATCTATATGTATCACAGAATATGATGTGCTGATAGAGTCATCACTTGATAGTCTTCATGAGATGCTGAAAGAGCTCCTGAGGAAAGACATCTCACCAATAGGCTTCAAGAATATCTTCAAGGTATGAGGATAATATTCTCCCTGTCTTGATTAGCTTCACCATTTTAACCACTGTCTATGGGGGTATAATTATTATTATGGACGATTTACTAGGAAGTGTACTTTTCCTTGTGAGATGTACATAGAATGATTGAAAAAATATTGTTATAGTGTTATGTATAGTAAAGATTAACTTCAACTTTAATTTCTAAGCATATGTCTTCACAGAGGGGACAGAGGGGAACTTGAACTCAGTTTGCAGATGACACTTTTTCAGGTCGCATACATCTTATATAAAAAAGTATATAATGTTTTGAAGAATATGAACAATATATAACAGAGAACCCCTGTATACTCTCTGTAATGATTATCATAAAGTTGAATACATGTACAATTGTATATACATGTAGGTTATTTTTCCTAATAATATTGTAAAAACCATTTCCTAATGCAAATTACTTTCCTGTAGCACCTCCATCCATGGATGCTATCAGGTGAGGGACATGAGAGACACAGAGCAGTAGAGACAACTATGGTCCTTCTATCATTCTATCTAGAACATGTGATAGATGTAACAGGGGTAAGGATAGAGAGTATGATCTGAGAATGATGATGGTGTTGGTGATTTTGATGGTGATGTAATGGTATTGGTGATGATGGTAATGATGATAGTGGTAATGATAGTGGTGATGATGGTGATGATGAGGAGGAGATGAAAGAGGAGGATGATGATGATGAGCATTATGATGTTGATGATGATTAAATAGCTGTATGGATAAGTAAACTGTTTCTGGTCTTCTTTCTTTAGCATGTACTTGATAAAGTCAGGTAAAAACTGGTGCTTGTCATAATGATGATGATGATGATGATGAAAATAATGGTAATTTCAGGCAAAGGAGTATAAGAGCAGTAAAGAATTCCAAAATCTGAAGAATGGAAAGGATAGAAATTTTAAATGCATGTATATCATTTACCAAAGTTGATGTTCCAATAGATTGCACTTTGCAGTAATATCCCACAAATATCGATGAATCCACACTAGGTCATATTTTCAATGTATTTTTTCCTGTAGGGTCCTTCAGCCTTTACATGTATGGGTGAGGTATTGGCCTACCTGGTCCCAAGGTGTTCAGATCCCTGCATCGACCTTAGAGCTCAAGCTATAGAAGGCATTCAACTCACACTCAAGATAGCTCTACTTTATGAAGGTCAGCTCAAACATTTTCATTTCTCTATATATTTTTCACTCACTTTATTTTTATATTAACTAATTTTTTTCACTCATTTTATTTTCTGTATTCTGTAAATATATTTAAAGAAATTATATTTTCATGCTCTATGAATGATATGATCATACATGTGTTTTGATGTTTTGTTGCATAAATGAAAAAATACATGGGAACAGAGATTGATTTAACTGTGGAAAGGTCAAAATGTGCTCTGTAAAAATTTAAGACCTGTGATCATTGCAGGGAAATTTCACTTATGTGATGACAAGTCCACAAACAGCTCTCTTGAACAAAGAATTATATATTTTTGTATAATGATAAGTTTTATCTACTTGTGTATACACATGCTCAAGATAATATGGAAACAGTATCAGAAAAAGGGTCGTCACACTTGCCAAAGTGCTTAGCAACAGACATAATTGACGTAGAAAAAAATGATTACACACCGGTTTCTCCCTGAAAATGACTTTCAGATCAGTTGTAAATACACAGGAATACAATTAACATGACCTGCCCAGGACATTCCATTTATTGTTCAAGATGTCTATTACACAGGATGGAAATCTACACACATGCCACACATACACTTGTGGAATGTTGGTCTATTGCACCCATTTTGAAATTGACTTGTGAGATATTTCCGCAGTGTGTAAAGAGCGATGAAATGTACTTGAGTTTGGTAAACAAGCAGGAATGCACACCTGTTAAAAAGTATGCAAATGAGCTCATTATAATAACTGACTTGTGTTGCTAGGGTGTTGTGAATGATAGTTAGGGAAAGAATGTGGGTTTACCCTAGATAAGTTTTGTCTGTGAACTTTCATTTGATTTGTACTTTTCTAAAACTCAACATGAATTAGTTCCAGTTTACAAGGAAATCTGATTATAGCCAGATATTAAATTGATTTCCAATATTAATAGTTTTATTATTTTTATATTATGGCAAGTCACATTGGTGGAAATGTAAATATGTTTTGTAATACAACCCAAAAGCTGTTATGCATACTTTCAAGTTTATAATTTTATTTTACCCAATATAGTTCATTTCAATACTT
Organism: Mesocentrotus franciscanus; assembly: GCA_037976565.1. Classification (NCBI taxonomy): domain Eukaryota; kingdom Metazoa; phylum Echinodermata; class Echinoidea; order Camarodonta; family Strongylocentrotidae; genus Mesocentrotus; species Mesocentrotus franciscanus. The sequence goes on from CP137676.1 coordinate 4,566,982, forward strand.
ATTAAACATTAGCAGATGATTAATTAAAAAAGGCTAGGTAATCCTCAAATCCTTATAACTCTCAAATCCTTATAACTACTTCTATTTCCTTACTAATTTTGATAGAAAAATCATTTTCCTTGCTACATACACTGTATCCACCCATGGGGTTTGCTTTTCTTTGATTTAGACTATCTGCTAATATTTGTTAGGTTTCATTCTCTGTTTAAATGTTTTGATAGTTCTGTAAAGCCTCCTTCAGATATATATGCCACGGTAAACTGCAGCATTTTTTGTTTACAAGTAGTTGTAATATCACATTTCTAAATCTAATTAAGACAGAGCTAAGTGAATGCACGTAGGAACTTTGTTGTGTGCAGTTGCCATTCATTTACATATATAAGTAAAATGCTCCTGTTTACCACTGCATATCTAAATGTGCCTTGAGTTCATTGTCATATACATTTCATTTTAGTTTAGGTATGGAATTTAAATGTCTTACATGTTTTGTCCATGTACTTCTATGTATGTTTGTATGTTTATTTTTAGGGAGAGCAAGAGACTATGAAGACAAGATGGTGGAAGCTCTTTCCGTCCTCCGTGGTAGGAGTACAACCACAGATGCACAGGCTCTCTTTAGTATCATCAGTGATCTCTCAAAGGTACAACTTTTTTATCTCCACAGAATGTAGTTGACTGTACTTTTCACACAGTTGTTTTTACTCTGAGCATCACAAAGACAAATTTGCAGAATAAATACAAGTACAGAATATTGTATTGAAGCCATACAAATGTTCACTTCAATCTGCTTTTCTAGCTTCTAATCTAGGACAGAAAAGTGCAGCTACTTTTACTGTATGTTGAAATTGGCAGGTTGCAAACTTTACTCAGAAATTGTATTCATCAAGAAGCTGAAAAAGTAGTGCTGTGAATGTGAAATGTAAATTTATTTTTGTTTATTCTTAGTCTAGTTCAGTGATTATTTGTTTTAAAAGTTTATGACATTGAATTCTTGTAGGGGTATTCATGACTTAAAAAAAAAAGGTTAGAAGTTGATAAAAAGCTTGTAAATTTTGTGCTCAGTTTAGTAATAAATCTGTATTCTCATTTCCTTGCTTTTCTCTTTGTGTGTTTTTCTCCCTCCATCTCTCCCTCCCTCCCTCCGTCCCTTCCCCTCCCTTCCCCTCCCCCTCTGTCTCTGTCTCTCTGTCTCTGTCTGTCTGTCTGTCTGTCTCTCTCTCTCTCTCTCTCTCTCTCTCTCTTATTCTCATTCACTCAACCAAGGCCCTTGCAAGGAGAGTACCCAGTGAGCAGCTTGAAGGCTTTGTATTTCTTCTGATAGAGGGCCTCCTTGATATCCAGTCTCACTGTTCCAGCGGTGCTTGCGTTGTACTCAACACCATCCTCAAGTCTAGAGGAACTGAACTCATCAATTCTGTAAGTATATATTCTTCTTATTAAACCTCTTGTTCAACAGTTCCTGAATAAGGACATACATGTACATATATTTCTTCTGCACATGTACAGATGTTGCCATTTTTCTTTAATGAGTAGACTATTTGGCAAGCCTACCTGTATGTCAAGTTTCACTGTGTTTTAGATACTGAACCATTAATCTATGTAGCTCATGTACCTTTTCTCTCTCTGCTATCACAGTAATTTTGTTTATTGCAACTTGAGTATTTTTCATCTTCGCTGTTATAAATTGGTATTTTCTAAACAAATTCTTCTTTATTTTAGTAATCAAATATTTTGTTTTACTTTGAATTAAGTAACTGTAAAATTGTGAAAATGTAAGTATACAAAAGTATGTTTTTTTACACTTACTGCATGATATTTATCTGAAATCCATGAAACTGGTATGCAGTCATTCTGTAGACTCATCCATTAATTTTTATGTCTTCTTCTTACAGGTTGTAAAGCTGATGACTGCCCTACACACCAAGCTAGCATCAATCACTTTCCCACAGACCCGTACTGGGACAATGAGAGCTATCAGAACCCTAGCTTCAACTCATCTAGAACCAGTCCTCAATACCCTCATCAGATTTCCACTGCCATATGACCAGTAAGTAGACATCAAATCCTTTGGATGGACTCTTACTCATCCAGTGACTTCACGTTGAAAGAAGCATGATACATGATATTAACATTATATAAAAAAGAACTTTGTTCAACATGACAGTTATTTGGTTTAGTAGCAAAGAACTTGTTAATATATGACCATGCAAAGAGTTTCTTCATTCAGCTTAGCATTCAGTGAATTACCAGTATTTTTTAAAAAGAAACTTTTAGTATGTGTTCCTTTTACCTTCCCCCTTCAGTTCCCCAATTAACTCGCATTTCAAATCTAAGTCTTGTGTAGAGAACAAAAGAATCTATCTTCACTCTCGAGGCACATTGTAGAGTTTTGGCGTAACCTAGCCTGTGATAGTAGACCCTGCTATACCTAACCTAGGAGTTGGATGAAGAGTGTGTACTGTAAAGTGCAGAATTGTTAATAAATCCAGTGACCACAGTAATTAGACTGTAAGCACTTTTGTCAGTTACGTTGTAACTGGTAAAGCGCTATATGAGGAATGGTTGTTATCACCACCCTAACTCTCACCTCAAAGTGCCTAACCCAACCAACCCTATTATTAACCCTAACCCTTACTCTATATATTTGACAAAATAAAGTCTGGAGCAAATGACACAGTAGCAAGTGTCAGATAACCCTGTGATGAAGCAATATGCTGATCTTGGCAAGCATGCTTTACACAACAAAATCAACACAAAACAAACAAACAAAAAGTTCTAAATTGAAGTCTGATGCATATTACCAATTCACTGATTTGATTTCTTCACCCTCCAGACACATAGTAGAGTGTTGGCGAACCATAGCTTGTGATAGCAGTCTCCTGCAGGCAGTCTATGAGAGGTGTCTGGATATGATGGCTCGTAATGTACATGTCGATGAGAAGATAGATCCTAAATCCAAGAAAGTCGTCTCCAAGGTTGCCAATTTGATGCCACTGTCTGTAAGTAGATAGATTACTTAACTGTCTTCAAAATACATTCTGTTCTGTAGCTTAAGCTTTGAGTGAAACATTGTTGATAATCATATTCTGTTCTTATATGTGAAGAGAAGAAAGACATCGATCAGAAATGTATGAAACATGAAATGGCTAAGATAATCAGCAATATTTAACGCAGTAACTGATTTGATATGGGGCACCTATTCAACCATTGTCGCTTCCAGAAGACATTCTAATGAACTGTCATAGAAAAGGATTTACATGTATTTAAAGCAATAACTCATCAAAGAGTCATGGATGTTGAAATGGTCATAGTTTAATTAAGTGGATTGGGTCAGTTTTCAGATCCTTGTGTAACCAGCTAGGGTAAGGATAATGTTTTGTACATCATACTCCATAACCCATAGTTTAGTTTGAAGGTTAGGTCAGAACCTACAAAATGGCTTTTAAATGAATTATTGAAAAGGCTTTCAAATGTATGGCTTTTGTTTTGTCCTCCTTTTTCAGGTTGTATCAGCTCTGACTGAAACATTTCAAGTGGAGGAATCAGAAGATGTTGTCTCTGATAACTTCCCCAGACTGTTCTCCTCTCTCTTGATCTACATCGGTTCCTGTGTGGGTAAGGTCAAAACACCGTCCCTCAAAGCTGATCAGATCCAACAGCAAGAGATTGTGAATGTCAAAGATGTGAAAGCATTCAACAAGGCACTGGCTGTTATCTGCCCTAGCTTGTGAGTATAGATAAGTGTCTGTGTAATCTGTTATGGACTTTTAAGATTGATTTATCATATATTCCTTCCCAAACATATTTTCATTTCCATGGTAGACATGCCCAATGATGAAATTGATGATAATGATGAAGATGATGATGATGGTGTTGATGATGATGATGACGATGACGACGACTATGATGATGATGATGATGATGATGGTGTTGATGTTGATGGTGATTTTTAAGGGATGGAGGAAGGGGAAAGGATTATTTGTGTAGAAATCATTAAACAAAACTGAAGAGAATAATATATGTGAAAGAATTTAAGAGTTAGCATGGACATTTCTTATTCTTATTCTCTTAATTTTTGTTTTCTCTTTGTCTGCATTTGTGCATTTGGTCTCCATCATCTTTTTCATCTTTCCACCCATAAATTTCTTTAATATTGTTATATTCTATTCTTATTGTTAATTAGCTTGGCAACTGAATCCATGAAGCACCTGCTAGCACGAGGGCCCAACTCTGCTGATCTGATGGAGTTACTTAGTAAAGAAGGAGTGTGGACACAGCTACAAGAAGAGGCCCAGTATGATGATGGGGTACAAGTACTTGGAAGGTACGTAAACTAAGATACATGTAAGTGGATAGGTTTTTTAGTTGGTTGGTAGCATGGTTTGTTGGTACTGAGCATAGCCTATTTAGAGAGATTGCTGTGACAAGCGCATTTAGGCGTATGCGAGGTAGGTCATAGGTTAAATCATGTCGCTCCAAATAGTTTCCTCCCACATACAAGCTTTATGAGAGGGAACTATTCTGGAGCTTCATGAAATGCCTGACCAATGAAAAGCAACATCCAGTAACATAACTATCTCTCTGAAGTAGCTATGGTAATGAGTAAAGGAGTACTGACACAGGTACAAGAATGAGGATGGAGTACAAGAACTGGGAAGGTTTGTATACTTAGATGGGATAATGGGTTAGCTTGTTGATTGGTTAGATAGCTGGTTAGTCGGTTGGTACTGAATAATGAAGGGGTGTGAACACAGATACGTGTAATCATAAATCTTCTTTTCATTATTATTTTTGGTGTTCCATACAGGGCTGTAGCAGAATACAGAGGCAACTACATTCCTCTGATTATTGGATCTCTCTCTCCAAACCTCAACAGTCTGTTTGACACTCAGAGAATCGTTACTACAGCTTTCCTAGCTGAGGTATGTGATGGAAACACTCTCCCATTATTTTCTATTGTCTGCCATTTTTAATTCTTGTCACTACTTTGAAAGAATAATGTATATTCCTTGTGTACTGTAGGTATGATGAACTAGTAAAAATAATGAAGATAATACATTTTTTTCTGGACTGTCATCTAATCAACCTCTATGTCTTTACTCCACAGCTACAGTTAATTAGAGCTTGATTTTTCCTGTATGTACATGTACCAATTATAATAATCTTATACATTTTTTTTTGTTGTTGTTTGTATTGAAATATTCAACATTATATTGTATGAAAATTGTTAAAGAGATGTCTTTTCATCAAAAGGAAGTTTATGCTTACTTATTAAGTGTTTTTGTTTATTTCACCATCTAGCTGGTCAATCAGAGATGTGCTGGAGACATCTCCCAGGTTGAGATCATCATGAACAATCTCCTTGGTAGGCTTGTAGATGGCAATGCTATCGTCCGTAAGCTGTGCATCAAGGGCCTTGGCAACATAGCAAGTCTTGGATCTGAGCAGGTATGTCCCTTTCAATCTATCCATCACCAAGACTGTATTACTGATGTGCTAGTGCTTTGTATTTAACCGTAACTTGTTTAATTGCATGGCCAACATTGTTATAGAAAGGTTCAGAGTGTATATTGATATAAGCACATGTAGGTATACAGCTCACGTTAACTCTTACAAGTTGTGTATTAGATTGAAAAGCATTAGACATTTATGTTGTACAATTCATCTGCAGAAATATTCAACTGCATTTTAAAGCTTAATTATTATCATTAACCTGGCTTTAGTAAGACTAGTCTGGGAAAGCATTTCTATACTTTTTTTTCCAACTCAGTACTATTTACTACACCTGGGTAAGTAAAGATGTACCGGTACAGTATTTCAACATCATGTGAAAGGACTTTACCCCTCCAGCTATTAATAGATATTTCATTTTCCAGATTTATTGATTGATATTACCACAACACATCTGCATATTATAACACTTCTTGGATGCTTCAATTTCATATGTCAAGATAAAATATGTAAATGGTACCTTAGTTTGTATAACCTTTTCATCACCACTTATTTTTACTTATAGGTTCAGAAGTATACTACCACTGTCCTGTCCTCCATGATGGCCGGTATGGATGATAAAGATGACCCAGAGGATAGCATCACTTTAGAAGCCATGTCTGGTCTAACTCGCATCCTCATGGAGATCTCAGAGAGCAACGTCAGACCTATCCTCATTAATGTTACTCTGCGCATCAGACCTTGCTTTGAGAAGGTGAGTACAAGTCAGACAGAAGAAAAGACTCTTCTTTTGATGTGTAGTTTTTGACATCACTTGCTAAACTTTGTCCAGATTCATTTAGGTATTCATCTTCCCCAGTTCCTGTTAAAGAGACCACACATTTTCATCACAAAATGTGAAGTGATTACCAACTCTGTATCTGTAAAGAATGAAGCAACAATCTTGATTTTCTCTCCTTTCGTGGACCAACCATACTGGATTACCAAGTGGAATCTACATGACTTGATTGTAGGTTTTGACCAGTATCTTTTCAGTTGTGAACATTCATTAAAATGAATTGGTTAACTAATCCCCATATTTAGGTTTCAGTTGCATTTGAATGGGATTGAAGAATTAACAAAGCAATGCATTGTTTATGAACTACATGTATGGATTTAAATGAAAAGTATACCCATGGACTAGATTGGAGTTGAAGAAATCTTGAAGAATCTAGGACGTTTAAATGGAAATATTGAAAACAATTACACTTACCCGATTATTACATGTTTGGGGGGATTGTGCTTTAGCATGTACAAATATGATGTAAACATATGCATATCTGTGTTCATCGCTTCATCATGTAGGACCGTGCCTCAGTACGAGCAGCTGCCTTTACCCTGTTTGGTAACCTGAGTCGGTTTGGTGACGGCCCATCCAAAGACCCGTTCTTGGAGCAGATCCACACCAACTTTGTCAGTCTACTGCTTCATCTTAATGATGAGGATGATGATGTTAAGAAGGTATGAGAAGAGTCAGGATGAAAGTTGCTCTGCTTGCATGAGCTGTGTCTGCTATATTAACAAATGACACTTTGAGTATATTGGACTTTAATATAGGGCCATTCATACTTGCTCTACATTTTTTGTGGATTGTAAGGAATATGGGCTAAATCATTTTTCATAGCCCTTGCAATGTTTCTTTTGGTAAGAATGGGATGATACATGTACCTGTGTAGCGCTTTATTTATTCGAAAATAAGAAAAGAAAATAATAAAAATGTTTGTAGGAATTCTGTAGAATATAGAGAGTTCATATCTCATGAAGAGTCCGAATCAAATGAAATTTAAGGGAGAATTTTTTTCTTCATAATTTTGCCTAAGCTGTGACAAAGGAAAGCATTTATCAGAATCTACAGTACTACATTAGATGTTTGTATACATCTGAGTCATTAGACTGATCTCTTATTCTGATGGTGATAAAAGAGAATGAATATGATTCTTTTGTTTTTGCAGTCCTGCAAATTTGCTCTAAGACAGTTTGGCACTCTGATGGGGTCTAGTGCCATGAATGACATGTTCCAGAAACATCTACTAGAGGACAGGAAACTCAATTATGGAGAATTCATGTATGACCTCTCCAAGGTCATTGTAAGTATCCATGGTAGCAGTTACTTCGTGTATAGAATCTTGTCACATTATTACTGATAACGATTAAGTAAATAGTTTGCATTTGATGAGAAGGACTATCATTGACAAGCTCAAACATTAGGTCGAGATTCTTATTCATGTATGTTTATTGATTTGACCTTGTGGATTGGAAAATAAATCAGGGAAGCTGTTAACATTTTACATCATTTAACAGGTCTACAGAAGATTTCATCAGCTTATTATGCAAGATTCAATCATCATGATAACTAATGTACAGTCAAGTATTAATTCAGAAACAGCTATTGTATGACCATATTCCATATTTAAAGACACTGAATACCATTCTTTAAAGAAAGAAAAAGATAGTATGGGAACAAAACACTATTCCTATTATTCTACACATTTTCTAATTGAGCAAGTGTATCCAGCTTTCTGGACAGTAACTGGGGACACTGAGTGCCAATGACTTCTGGTTGATACTAATGTTCAAAAGCTTTGTTCTACAAAGATAGCACGTTGTTGAACCACTTGGGGATGTGCCATACTATCCCTCATGATATTAATCTGAATATTATCTTTCTTTCAGATTGTGGACTTGCTCCAGAAGGTGAATTTCTATGTGATGGGTAACGTGTCATTCTTCCGTAGTGCGTGGCCTGATATCAGAGCTAATGCTGCTATGTGCATAGGATTCTTACTCGGTAACCTACCCAAGGATAATCACAGTCTTATCAGCAAGGATCACATCTGTGGAGGTATGTCTATGTCATAGCCCTGTTGATGTGAATATCTAGACAGAGTGATGTGTAAGCATGCTTTCACCTTAAAATCATTTTACTCTCTGCCTCTTTTTTGAGAAATATCAGAGTGTATTAGTATTCTGAATAAGTTAATTATATGCAATTGTATTAAAGTTGCCTTATAAACATCTCTATTGGAGACAGCACCTCACAAAATTCATTATATGATAGTACTAGTAGAACTTTCTATCGACAAGCTAGAAAGCTTTAAAGCATGCCTCAAAAGGCATCTTTTCAAGCAAATGTGTAGTCCATGAATATTGGAGGAGAGGGCACCTTTGAATGTTTGAAACTGATAAATGGCGCCATACAAGTGCTGTGGATCATCGTATGTAAAAAGAGTTGATGTTCTTGGAAAATGCCATGTCTATTTACTGCGTTTGTTATTTTGCAGCTCTGATACAACTACTAAAGGATCAGGAACCGTCTGTGAGAGTCAAGGCAGCAGAAGCCATGAGCCTTCTGAGCAACTTCTAGACAACACAGGTACTAAAAAAGGTCTGCTGTTCTATATCATAAATCATTGCCCCTTTTCTCACATGATTGCCCTTCATCTATGTATATGCTTAGATATAAGCAAACTGAGGTATCTGATAATAATGAATATTTAATATTAGCTCTTACAGATCGAAAGGTGTGATTGGTCCACAGCTCATCACGTGACATCGAATGCAACTATCGTAATTAGCATATTTCACTCCTGGTTATTTTTTCGATGTTATATATGACCACCTGGTGAAATGAGTATATTTTTGCATCATACTGTATCCAAGCAACCCTCAAGATAAAACAAGGCATAAGATCGCAATCATCCTTAATTTCATGTAACAAAATGTAATCAAGGCGATCTAATATAACAGATATTGACTGGTAGGGTGTGTAATATGGGTGTGTAATATAAGATCTTTTGGACAGAAAGGGATTAATATTTTTATGTCAATATCTGTATACTGTCTGCTAATGAATTTTAAAGAGCCTACCTTTCTCTGCCTATATGTATCAGGATGATAATGATGGATGGCAACAAAAAAAAGTAATCCCCTTAGTATTGTGTATATATCAGGCTTATACTCGCATGCTATGGTATCAGTCTATCCCCCCTCATCACACATGTGAACTTATTCCCAATATAAGTGATGATATTGATTGTATAAGGTGGATTTCCTTCTGCAGGTTGACTTGGAAGCATGCAACTCTATTTGGGGTGAGAGAGATTTTATCTCGATATAAATGTGATCACTGGAGCAGTATATATTGATCAATGTATGTGTGAATTGTGATGCTAGCTTCAGAAGCAAATGCAGTGTACAATAATAGTTCATCAATTACATGAGGCATGTATTATGTATGTCCTATGTATTATGAATACTTGTAAAAATGGAACTATGTTTATCAAACAATTTAATTTTTTTTAGTTGACTACCGGTAGGTTGACTTTCTCCATGGTATGCTAATACATGTACTTAAATGTATATTGCGATAACAAAGATCTGTTAGTATTTAATACAATATAAACATTTTAGAGGGTAGAACTCGTATGAGATCATGGAATAATAGATTTGTCTGTTTAGTGGGTAATATGATCAGATTAATTATTAAATTTTAAATGTTTTTTTTTATTACATTTGAATGTGATGTCTCACATTTTGATTTAAGTAGACTGACTTACGTAGACATGCAATCATGACATAACTATTGATAACAGGCTTTAAGTAATTTGTAAGGATATCTGTTATAAAACTGAATTCATTTTTGTTGAAAGTCTCTTGGAGAGAAAGCAGATGTATAAGCGTTCAACTCCCTTCTGAGTGCATAATACCGCAATTTAACAAATAGACTATTTGACAATTGAAATGAATGAACCGCCAAAAAACCTTAGACAGTCATTACCATAAGAAAAATATCAATTTTTGTTTTAATTATCAAAATGTCTGTTTTGGTTGATGTTCTTAAATCAATTTGATGCATTATTTGTGCAATAATTCTGTGCTGTGGACAGTTTATGATTATAGAAATGTTAACAATTTTATAAAGAGTAAAACTCATGTATTTGTCTATGTAGGAGTGTTCTAAACTATTCTTGATTTAGATTTCTAGGTTTACTGTCAATCTCTGAGATATTATAAATATATACAAAATAGTATATATTTGAAAATGAAATGGTGATACGAAAATTGATCGACTTTTATTTAAATATGTTAATAAGTTTTTCTTTCCTTTTTTCTTTCTTTCTAGGTTTTGTGTTTTCTTATAGCTAGTTTATCTTGCAATGTATACTTTACTGTTTTCTCTTTAGCTAGTATCATTTGCCTGAGCTACAAACATTTTTGTTTTGTTTATATATTATATGTAAATGTATCCTTTTGTTTTTTCTTACTTGTTTTTCTTCTGTGTACATATATCGTCGCCCGGGTGGCAGAAGGGCGTTAGCGCGTGAGCGACTCAAAAACTACTTTTCGAATTATTCGCTGTTAAAGATTTCTTTTATATTTAAACTGCTTTCCGTCCCGAGAATTGGTTTAAAACTTAAAAGATTAATAGAAATGTTATAGTAGAACACGGCCACAAATTTCTATCGGAAATAAGCCAGTTTTATACAAGTTTGAGGCGATTTAGTGATAACGCCCTTCTGCTTAGCGCATCATTTTTTATCTGAAATTCGAGCTAACGCCCTTCTGCCAGCCAGGCGACGATATGTTGAAATTATATGTAATGTCTTTTTTACCATAAAAGAATATTCAGCATCCTTGTTTTAACACTTTCTGTGCCATGTAATTTGGCCTGTGCCAGGTCCCTCTCAGTGCATGTATCATGCAGCATGTCACAGCTCAGCGGGTCGTCCATGGTCTGATGACAAATATATTTGAAACTAAATTTGTTAAATAATGAAATATGGAGTTCAGACCCCAAGTTAGAGTCTTCTAAGATTATGTATGATAAATGGTAATGATTCTAGTGGCACAGAAGGGGTTGGATATTATTGTTGTAAGTGATGCTGGAATGTATAACACCGTTCTGTTTCTTTTTTTCTTCTTTATTTAATAATATTTACATAGTATGTACTTGTATAGCTTTGTGTTGGTAGAAGTCATAATTTGGTGCAATTTCATTTACAACCTAATTTCCATTTTATTTAAAATTTAACAGGATACAGAGTTATCATAGTTTAAGTTATAAACTGACAATTAGCTATTCATCTACTGGGTACTTTAATTATATGATACATTTTATAAAAATGTATACCAAGGAGTTTAGTTTTATATATTAGTGAAAGTACATATATATTTTCATACTTTGTCATGTTTGTTTTGGGCAGGATCTTCTTTAAATGTGACATTAATTAAAGCAAAGTATTCTTTAGATTATTGTTCAAAGGAAGTTTTCTCTGTAGAATTACATTCCATCTTTGTGTAGAGAATAATGTGATATTTATGTGTAAAATATAGTTATAAACTGATATTTTTGTTGTTGGTTTGTTTGCATTTAAACTCATGATCTACCAAGTACTGACATGTATGTTGTCATGTTTGAATAGATATCTTTTTTCTTTCTTTTTTTCCTTCTTTTTTAAAATGGTAACTTCAACAACACCTTTTTTTTTAAATGACACAAAAGAGATATTTTATTCAAACATGACAAGTTGACAACATAAATGTCAGTATTTAGTAGATCAATGGCTATAATTCTTTTTAGAGATATTAAGTCTTCAAGAGCAAATTATGGGTAACTGTTTTGTTAACAGCAGTGATTAAAGTAAAATAATAATGTTAATTACATTAATTTTAAAACCATACATATGTCATTAGTATAAAAATGTAAGTCAAATGAGTTATGTAAATTGTATAAAATTTATTATAGAGGTGTACTTAATTACAATTTACTCTCAAGAAAAAGGCATTATCTTTGTTTGATGTAAATGTTTGTCCAAATCAATCTTATATTATTGTTTTTCTGTAATTAAACATTATTTTGCTTCAAGTGTAGATGATGTGATGATTATGTTGAAATCTGTCTTCAACAGCACCTCCACAATCTGGATATGGAATGCAGGGATTTTTAACCCTCCAAGTCTCATTAACGAACCAGAGATATGATGTAAAGTTGCACAAATACAAAAAGTTCAACCAGCTGTCTTGTTCACATTTACATGTATCTGCAATTTGATCTCAACATAGGCCTACATTATGGTAAACATATTATATATTGGGCATTTCAATTTCATTGTTACATACAGGAACATTGTTAGTATCTTCAAAAAGTTTCACAGTGACATAAATGCTGACTGCTTTCATCCAGCTCTCTATATTCCTCTATATCATATTGAGAAACTATATTAACACTCCAATTTATGGAAAACCATTAAAATGTGTATTTGGTTGATGTGTTCAACAATGATACACTGTAGCTGTAAACTGATTTTTCATTCATGATATTGACTTTGTCTTTGGGATATCAACCAGGCGGAGACAATTTCTTAAAGTAGTTTCCCTTTTAGAGGCATCAAAGTTTAGTCTATATGCCACTTTGGTCTACATAGACTGTAATGATATGCTCTATCTTGAAAAATAGCAAATCTGAATTTTGAAAATTAGGCTACAACAGTATTTGACATAAATAGTATTTTAATGAAAATTCTAGACTGAATGGCATTTATTTAATATAACCTTTGGATCTCATAGAATAGGCAAAGCTATGATGTGATTTATTCTTGAATTTTCTTTTGACTTGCAGACCTCTTATTCAAAGTACTTTATATTTTGTTGTAATGCATGTACATTCAAACACCTGTAGTGTTATGAAGTATCAATATGGCACTATGTACACATATGTTACAACAATTCTTATGATATGCATAAACTTTGTAATGGTGAAGAATTACTGAAGTTATATAATATCACCTATTTAGAAGGGAAGGAGCTTTAGCTGTTGTGGTACTTAAGGACCTTCATGACTTTGAATTTGAAGTAAATGTTAGAAATCATTATCATCATTAATATCATGTTCTTGTGGCGTAGAAAAACATTATTTGCTACGTTTGGCTTCATTTTCTCTCAAAAATAGGTTTCTGAAGTAGACTTTGAAAGGTCATTTTGAAGTTTGTTGTTAATGTTTGTTTCAAACTACACCACTGTAGGGATTTAGTGTGATTAAGTCGAGTTGAATTTGTATCAATCAATGTCTTGAGTTTACCTTGAGTTTATGATGGATGTCATACATCGTCGCAAATTTATTCAATGTTTTCGTAAATATATCTTCACATTTTACCTTTGTTCGAGGACAGTTATACATTGACAACTAAGTTTTGTTATTTAATCTATAGCTTATAAATTACGTTTTCTGTTTCATAGTTGAAAAATATATTACTTGTTGTATACCTGTTTCAGATATCCACAGGCAATGATGTTTAGGTATTTGGCAAGATGGCTGTATAAAGTTAAACCTTGTATTTTGTCCGCATTTAGTTCTAAGTTGTTCATCAAAAATGCTCTGCAATGTTATATGTACTCAATACCATTTTCATTAAGTAATACCATAATGTATTTGGTAATAGTGGGTTCGTGTATTTAAGCTGGTAAGACTTTACAATTGTGCATCCTGTGAAAGGCTAAACAAATTAATCCCTATTACTAGCGGCAAATGTGTGCAGATTGAAAGGTAAAATTGGCTGATTAACTTGATTCTGAAAACTGATCAGTAGTTATAGTACAATGATTTATTTTTCCTCAACTTGTACTTAATTCTTTTAATGCATGTGTAACATGTATGTTTTGCATCAGAAGTTTCCCAAACCTGGGCCTAAAATAGGTGTGTCAAATTATCATGTGAAATGTATATGTGTAGATTGCCTGTCAAATAAAGTCCAGCCGGATAAGCACTGTTGAGTTCTTATTACTGTTACCATTTGCATGGACTAGTGTTGGTTGAGGTATGGATTCAGTGAAAATGTTTGATTGGTTCTCCTTGTTGGTCCAAGACTAAATCAATAGTCACTCTGAGATATTAACATTTAAGAGATTCAGATAGAACACAAGATATCCTTTAAGCATCTGCACAATATCAATCAACATCTTGATGATGTGATTTTTCAATGGTTGTGTTTTACCCCCAGTTTTATTCCAAATTAGAAAATTGAGGAAATCTATTCTCACCTCTTTGACTTGTGCCAACACTGTGGATGATATTTATTGTTCATTTCTTGCTATCTCTCTCTCTGTTCATTCCCTCTTCCCCCATTCACATTTACATCCATAACACATAGTCCTCCCTTTGTCAGACACTTTTCCTCTTTCCTTGCCTCTTCTATTCAGACATTCTTACGTTTCTTATTTCATTTCCCTACCCCTTCCCACAAATTTTCAATCTCTCTCTTTCTCTCTGTCTCTTTCTGTGTATCGCCAACCTCTGAAATATTATTGTGTTTATGTCTGTAAATAAAGTATTGCACCATTCATAACAAATTATGTAAATGTTAAAAATAAATAAAAACAAGAATAGAAATTAAACAAAAAATATTAATTGAAAACAAAGCTCCCCCTAAAAAAAGCTCATTATGGAAGAGATTTTACAAGAAAATTGAAAAGAACATCAACACTTTATTGTAAAAGGCAAGATTGCATGTACAAACAAATCTATATACATATACAAAGTGTACAAAGTATACACAGTATACAACATCTTAAACTAATGGACATAACATGCTCAGTAAAAAAAAAAATCCTTGATAATACAAAGTGTAAATTACTGACTACTTCTAACAAGTAACATCTTAGGGTAAATATCTCTACTGCATTTAGATTTTCATTAGATTCACAACATATTTACATGTATCTAAGCTAACGAGATGCTAGAGTAAATATACATTAATACTGTAGGAGTAAACAGTATACAAAGTAACTCAAAACATGTAGTTTACCAGTCTTAAATAGATTATTTTTTACAACTAATCACAAAAAGAAAGAGAGTGCTTTTTATAAAGCAGTTTGTTTTACATTGGTCAGTGCAACAGTAGAAGGACCAGCGTAATAAACTCACTAATATAAAATGTTTAGCTGTATGAGAAATTCCTTCAGTACACATGTGAAACAACCATTCTTACATTAACATATCAAGGCACAAAAAGATTTTATGATTCATATTTCTAAAACCAATACCATTTTGAATAGTAATTTAGCTCTAGAGCCACCTCCATGTTTGTTGGAAGCAAGTCATTAATGCTCTAATTTTTTTGAAAAAATCTATCATTGCAAATGTCTGAATTAAACAATTTACAATATTAGAAACAGTTTGAGTTATAATCACAAATCACAAAACACACAAGAGGATTGTTTTAAATGCAGAAACACGACTGAATTAATTATATACAATAACAAATTGATATTCCTCTCTGAATGAATAATTGGAATCACAATAAGAACTGTCTCAATCAATAATCTATAGTGGTAGAACTGTTTAAATAATTTCCAGAAAGAACTATGCATTAATTAATCATTTGCAATTATACAACTGTTTCTGTATCAATATATTACAATTATATACCTATCTTAATCAATAATCTATAATCATAGAACTCTATTTAAATTAACATATTAGCATCTGCAACAATAATATATAATTACAGCACTTTCCCTGAATCAATAATTTACAGTTATATAATTATATCTGGATTATAATAACTTAAAATATTAAAATGTTTTTGACTCAATAATTTAAATTGATATAACTATATCTCAATTAATTACAATTATAGAACTATTTCTGAATCAATATATTATAACATACACACTTTAATATATTATACAGTCTATTTTACTGATTTGAGGTACAGGTGATTAACATACATTTTACATCATATTTACAAGATTTTCTATATAGGATTGCAATAAATTAAATTCAACATTACTTTATATTACAACTTTACAGATTTTACATTTCAACTTTGATAAAGATTTCTTTTATAACTAATTTCAATTCCATATCAGTTGTTAGAAGCTCATGCATATCAAGAGAGAGAAAGATATATATATATATAGAGAGAGAGAGAGAGAGAGAAACCATTTGGTATGGTTGTAAAAGGTACATACAGAATAGTTAAGATTGATCACACACTAATATTGGATTGCATCACATCCTAATTTTCTGTGATTAGAAAGCCCATAAAATGTTTAATAAACACTTAAATTGTATACATACAGTATATCTCCTATAATCTTCATGAACAATTGTAGTCCTGAAAAGTAATGAGCGATCTAGAGATTTTAAATTATACACACAATGACAGGTAATTTGATTAACCCAATTTCAACTTAGCAAAGACATCACAACGCCTTTCAAACACGTTGAAGAGCGTTTTTTGACAAATCCCCTATGTACTTTCTCTATATCTTCTTCAGTGTTTATTATCTTTATTTTATCAATGACAAAGCTCTTAAGCTGCTAATCTTGTTTTGTATTATAACATGAATAAGATGAAATACCAACAAGATAATGCAATATAAACACTAAACACTAACTATATTTTCTGATTCTATGGCTTCAATTAAAGAATGTCAAACTTTGGCAGTCTGTAGAAAGTCACAACAACCTTGTCAAGGCACATTCTTAAGAAATGTCAGGTAAACTCTTCTTCAATATCCAACTGGTAATGTAAACACTTCATGTCAAAATTTCAGCAAACATTTCTTCTAGTTATACTAGACATGCACTCACCTACAGTGTAGATTATTCAACTGTAGAAAACATGTATGACATTGTATCATCCCTTACATCTTGGGAGAATGCATCTCACTCACATCTCTTTGGCAGTGCAGTTGATGAATGTCATGACTTTTGATATCAGGTCAAGTTTCTTGTCTTTTGATGACACGTAGACACCCTTCTCCTTCAACCAGGCTACAAGTGTGATGCTGTTCACCTTGGAAAGCTGTCAAATTGAAATAGATTTAACAAACAGTGAGGATTATTACGCTGGAACATATCCCTGATCATATACATGTATGTCAAAATAGACAACATTCACTTATTTCTTTTAACAAGCTTTATTTCAATGTTTTATTTTACCATAGCTAACACCTAATCAAATGTTTTATTCATTTTTTGTTTTACTTCTGATTTCTTCTTCCTTTTTGTTTTCTTCTGGCAAATGAATGCAAGAAACAAAAACAACCATTAAAGAGTCATTTTCCCCAAAGGCACTCAATAATATATAATTTGCATAATTTATTTAACTAGCTGTACTCAATGAAGCAATAAATCAAATGTTTAGTACCATCACAGAATTATGATCTCCAGTTTCCATGACCTTACCTGATCATTTTGGGCCATCAGTTGAACATCAACATTTTCTTGAACCTTGGGTTTGGTGCGAGGCTTTGATTTCTTGGCCTCTCCAGCATCCTCACCATCCTACCATTTAACAAATGTAAACAAGGGAAAAGAGACATGTTCAGAATATTCAAAATTCATCTACTTGTTCAAGGAGCATATGGCACCCATTTCCCAAATTCTATGTTATATCAACAATATTACTTTGACAAAGACACAAACAAAACTGGTATGTGTGCACATTCAAAACTTAATCAACTTCATTATCAGAATCTCCCCCTTCAATGTGGCCTCAGATCTACATTCACATTACCTTCTGTAATAGATTATGGGAAGGTGTAATGACATGGTGTAATATAGTAATCACCCTTTTTATCATACATGTTACCATACATATCATACATAGAGAGGGCCAGTTTGATGGGTTATTCTTTTGGAAACAGGAATGTAAGAGATGCTTTATTACCTTAGCTTTTCTCTTTTTTTCATGGTTGCTTGAGCTGGTGGCAACAGGCACCAGGGGAGGATGACTGGGTTTGGACACTGTTTTGAATGAAGACACCTTACTGGGTCCAAAATGAAGTGCCTGTCTGGCAGCTGGTTGATGATGGGTGGCACTGGAAGATGGAGAAGGGGAACACTGCTGCTGCAGAAGCATTGCAGAGTTAGGCAGATGATGGTGAGGATGTTGTTTCAGCGCTGGCTGGGTTGGTGGGATGATATCCTCACAAGCTATCAGATCAATGGTTGATGGGTGGGTTGAGGGCTTGTGGGTGGGTGTGGTAGTAGCTCTGGACATGAATGTTGATGGCATCACTGATCTTGGTTTGTGTGGGGTGAACGAGGGTTTGATCTTTGGTCCCTGGGGTGTTTGGTTTTCACTGGCAGTCACTGGGATGGAGCAAGATGGTTTGGGGTTAAATATAGGCACAAAGGGCCTTGGTGATGGTGCAGGAGAAGGCTTCTGAGTCTCTCTACATACTTCATTTCTTAGGAAGCCTCCACCATTCCCTGGTTGGAGAATTCCATTGCTTTCTGGGAGTTTCTGCATCTGCTGTAGTGGAGGTGGTGGTAAACTACTGGCATCTCCTGCAGAACCAACATACCTGCCTCCTTCCTTCCGATAAGCTGGCATACAAGCATGATGAGGGGAGTAATTGTTGATATCCTGCTCTGAATAGTGCTGAAGCTCAGCAGCCAAAGAGAATATAGTGTGGTTTAGATTTCTGGCTGACTTTGGAGCAGACTGAGGTAATTCCGTCCTCCCAGTAGCAACTGTTCCTGTTATTAGTGTTGAATGTTCACCCATGGCATATGCTCCGGTGTTTACTGGTGATGCGAAAGGATGTGCACCAGTGTTTGCTGGTGATGCGAAAGGATGTGGAGGAGTACAGAACAAACCTTGCTGACCAGGAGAACCCATTGGCATGGACAGATTGCTTTTAGCAGCATACGGTGACTGCCTAGGACTTTGATGATCATGATGATGTCGTGAAGGAGTCACCTTTGTGTTGCTCCCATACGGTAATGGACAATGTGAACTGGTGCCTTGCTGAGCATTCTGCCGACCATCTTTAGACAAGGAGCCATCATGCGGGTACCCAAACTGACTGGGTGGGAGGGCTGGAGTGATAGGAGACATGTTTTGAGGGGTCTTTATGATGTAGCCCGTGACAGACTTGATGTATGCTGGATGTCCAGTCAGTGGTCTGTAAGGAGATATCTGTGGCTGGGTGCCGTGCTGTTGGCTGCCGCTCTCACTGACTGGTACTAGAACTCGAGCAGGGATTCTCTGTGGCACAGTAGATTTCCTATTGATCAAAGTCATACTTGAATGGCCCTCAGATTCAATCTGTTAAAGAAGATAAATTAACACCAATTGATTCCATTGCAGTCTTGGCCATCTCATGTGCTTTTAAGAAAAGTAATCCTGATATACAGGAAAAGAATCTTACAGAAGTAAATAGAACTTAATGTTCAAGGCTACAAATAAAACTATAAGTCCTTAACCGCATGCATAACAAACCATATCATGTGTGCATATATGATTTGTGATTTTCAGATAATGTGATTTTCCAGCAGATTTATGTTAATTTTGTTTTTAATTTGCTGATCCAAATACCTCATCTACTTTATGATAATCTACATACACAATTCCTCCAGAAGCAAACTATTAGATCATAGCTACTTACATATCCGTTAGCTGAGTTCATAGTGACTGTTGTGTACTGTGGCTTCCTTGTGACTTCTAGAGGGGTGTGGCACATGTGTGGCATCTTCTTCTTAATATCTGTCAGGAATGCCTGCAGGACTGGGGTAGAATCCACTCTAGGAACTGGTCTTGGTTCAATCTTTCTGATGCAGAATTCTGGGTAACTGGATGTGATTCTTGGTGAAGGACTAAAACATTAATATTCTAAAATCTTGCTCTTTATATCAACATGATATTGATCTATTATGTAACTTTAAACAAAATGGGGGTTTAATGTGAAATTGATAAAGCAAGTATGTATAGTCTATAAAATGGACTGATCACAATCATTTTTTTTAAAGTCTGATATTAACACCTTGGAATTGCATAGGACCATTGATCTTACCAAATATTTTAAACAGCAAATATGTTCATGCAAGCAGATGTTTGTATTGTTGTCCAAAGCACAAAAATGTCCATAAGCATAGGAAACCCTTTTCTATTTTGGACACTTTAATTGTTTTAATGGAATTTTCTTATTTGTATTCATTACAAAGGATACGTGAACATAGTGTGTGGTATCGCAGGAAAGAAGATGTTGATGTACACTATGCCTTCTCCACTCTCTGGTAGTCTGTAGCCATACTGTGAAGCATATAATAACATGAAAATAAAAAGTTAGTTTTTGCTGAGTGATTGTTTGTCTGATTTTATTTATACATTTTTCAACATTATAAAAAGTAATACAAAAACTAAGTAAATATACAACAAAAGTGAAATATATATTTATAATCATATCATAATATAAATCAATTAAATAATTTACCTTTAAAAAAACCCACATAGTTGACAAATCATTTCGAAATTGAAAAATGGGAGGTTGATTGTAATGGCGGCCTCTGATAATCAGTATGAAACAGTTTAATACATTTTAATGTATAATTTTTTGAGAATGAAAGGAAAATGAACTATTTGAAAAGAATGTAAAAACCTTTAACATTGTCTTTATTCTTTAAGGAAGCCTCCATTCTAAAATGTATATTTTGTAAAAGACAATAGAAGATAACAAGTTTACAGCATAAAAAACACCTTCATCTTATAAAAATAATTACATTGCCAAATTAAGGAATGGATATCACTTACATTATTTTTCCAGTACTTCCTCAGATCACTGTAGGATTTGAAAGGACTGGAAGACGGGATATGATGCGTTAGACTCACGACTTTCCCTTTCTTCATACTGTAAAATGAAGTAAAAATCAATCAGCATAGTCTACAACAGTTTATGATAATAATAAGTAGAGTAAACTGAGTTTGTCACACACACACCTTATAAACTATACTCTATACATGTTATCATTAATTTTTAAAAAGATATATGAGATTCATATTGTTGTTAGCACATCTGG
This sequence comes from Mesocentrotus franciscanus, assembly GCA_037976565.1. Taxonomy (NCBI): domain Eukaryota; kingdom Metazoa; phylum Echinodermata; class Echinoidea; order Camarodonta; family Strongylocentrotidae; genus Mesocentrotus; species Mesocentrotus franciscanus. The sequence continues at coordinate 4,588,280 of CP137676.1, forward strand.
AATAAAGAGAAAATAATTAGATTAATCTAATTTGTTTTAATGGTAGAATTAATGTAATTACAAGTAGTTTTTAATTCTTAGTAAGTTAAACTCAAAGGGGACAGTCTCATTTTCAATTTTCAAGTCATTTTCAATGGCTTTGAGAACAGTTTGATTTCACAATCGATGAGGCTTGGGTGTATAGATCTGGCTGTCTACATTAGATGTGAAAACATTGAATTATAAAATATCTCTTCCAACAAGATATAGGTAAAGACCAATCAACTAAATGTTCAATGTGATGCATATTTTACAAATGTAGAATTTAGTTGTATCTATGCTTATATTTGGTGAGCCTAACATAGCAAAAAATTGTTTACACAACCTACATTCAAAACTTGTCTTGAGAAAAGTCTTCTTTTTTAAAAATTGTGTGCTGGAGAAGGATCAGAATAGTTCAATTTTGAATACTTAAAGAGTAAAAAAGGACAGTTGATAGAAAATTTACTTTTATAAATATCAAATCCAGAATTATAAACACATTTTTACTAGTATGTGTGCAAATTATTGATTTTTTAAAAATAATCCTTACCTTGGTAGTACATAGCACCACTTGTCATCTACAGAGTATTCCGAGATGATGTAGTTAATATCCACCAGAAAGTGATTAATGATAGGAGGTAAAACACCAAAATCCTGCAACTGTTCAGAGGAATATATGGGGGAGAAAATGATTTGTAGCAATTTACCATTGTTATTTGTCATTCTGTATACTATCATATCCTTCTTAGTTTCTTAGGTGCATTGGTCTAAAGACTCTAAACATCATTTAGGATAGCCTCCCAAGTCCTATGATGCAAGGATATAATGCTGACCTAGACATGTAGATATTGATCAATCTCTCATAAATAAAATATATTTTCAGAGTTGATATGCCACCAGAATACCCCAAAGAGAAACTAAGATGTCATGTGTATTGAGCTGTATAAAAAACATCTTTGTATTGCTCTACTTTTTGACCAATTATGTTCTTTCCCTGATAAAATAAGGATTTTATCAACACAAGCAGAACCATTCATAAAGTATCATTTTTTATGTACTAATAAATAAACTGATCACAAAATTGTTTTATTATAAGGAGATTTAACTTTTTTTTTAAATTATTCTGACCGTAACCAAAAAAAAAACAGTTTCATATCTTCATAAGATGTATACCTACACTAAGATGAAATAAATGGTATTTTAAAAGACTGCTATCATAAGACTTACTGTGCAATGTGGCACCTTGACAGTTAAGGGCTTGACTGCAAGGCATATTTCACCATCTGTCACATTTGTTTCAAGGTCTGTTAAGAAAATAGAAATGCAAAACTTTATGTATCTGGATAAAAGTATGTTATGAAATGTATGCCTTCATCAGAATTCATATAAATGAGATGACTTTCATCTCATTGTTATTATTCTGCCTCAGTATGATATTCTGGCATTGATGGAGCCTCACAACATTGCACTCCTTAATCTACTCCACACACATCTGGGGTCAATTTATTTAAAAAAATCACAAACCCTATCCACTTTTTAGAGGAATCACTTCCGATTTGTGTCATCTGTACAAATGTTGGATGTTTCATAGAATTACTTCCTAAAGAATCAAACAATTATATCCAATATTTACTATTTAACAGACATAATTATCAAACATGAGGGCCTTCAGCTCATATTGATGTGCCACAAAAAGGTTTGTCTCTTCACCATCAGAGAAATCATTGAGAAATCATTATTACTTACTGATAGCACCAAGAATTCCAGTACTTGTGATGAAATCCCTGCCCTGGATGTAATATTCTCCAAGCTTGTTCCACAAAGGAGCTAGCTTTGCCTTCAATGTGTATGTAAAGCAGGCTTGAAACACTGCTGGAATTACCCGAATGGGTTTCCCAACCTGGAGTAAATTGAATAAGTCAATAATTCAGCAATGATCATTCCAAAGTCTATGAACATGATTATCATTTTAAGAATAAGTCCTTTACGATAGTGTTTCTTCATGTATTACAAATGCCTATAAGAGTAAATAATTGGGAAGCCATTAGAGAAAACTCTAACTCTACAGTTACATAAATGTTCATTATTTGCAGTTGTTTGTTCCATGTTTCAAAGTTTACAAAATTTACATCAGTTTTCAAATGATGGATGTACCTGTAAGCTCATCTTCCGACATCTCTCTTGAAGCTTGCCGGACTGCCAAAACTCGGAAGTGATGATCACATAAATATTGCCTTCTTCTTGGTGAGACGGTGAGGCTAAGACATTGGACTCAGTGAACACCAGTTCTCTGTAAAAATGATTATCAAGTTGTTAGTATAAGCAGGAGAATTGATATATTAAGGTAATATGTAAGATCTCTCTCTCTCTCTCTTACCAAACAACCCTTCCATTTTTGCCTATCTCACCTTAATCAATGGTCTCTATAACTTCCCTTTATCTAAACCATTGGCTATTTGCAAAATATGTGCCAAAGTTATCTTATTCATAGATTATAAAACACCTTTTTCTCCATAAAGAAAATTCCTGGTTAAGAATATGTCTACCCAAACTTTCATTAATATTTATAATTAATCAAAGTCGTGTAAACAATATTCCTTTTCAAAAATGGTCTAGATATAGACCTAATGAACAAAGTTTTGTTTTGATCATGATGTAATAAAATAACAGATTTGACAATGATTTCTAATATTAATGAAAAAACATAGTATACACATCATCATTATCTTGACTTAATTCTCATTAGGTGAAACTTCCTTGTATCATACAAGCAGAATTGAAACACTGCTGATGATGTTGAATTTTTCAAATGAGTCGTATGTTATATGTACCTGTACATGTAGCTTTCAATTATAGAGTCTAGTATGTAATTATCAACAACAAAAAAACTGCTGGAACAGCTTTGCTCGATGCCTGGTTTTGTATCTGGCTAAAAATTAAAACGGTCATCAATTGAATACAGAAAGAATTTGATATATAATCGGATAATCCAAGGCTGAAATTAAAGGATTAGGCAATAATCTAGTAGTCTAAGTAGTATTGGTTTTGAGGTCTTTATTCTGGAACAGTGTCCTACTGACACTGTCCGTCTATTAATCTAGACATCTCGTCTACTAGACAGGTCTAGACTCTAGTCTACTATACTACTCCCAGATTTTTCTGGCTAGATCTAGGTCTAGATTGGTCTTAATAGAGTACCAAAGCTGTGACATCATAAAAATCTATTCTTAGAATTTCTCAATTTTCCGAAAGAGCATAAAAAATAATGTCCAAATGTCGAAAACCAGTTGAAAATTTTAAGTATTGGCCAATGTTAAGTATTGACCATCTGAATAAAATGCTCTTTCGAAAAATGAAGAAAAAATTGAGAAATTCTAAAATGAGATTTTTGATGACGTCACACTTCACCACTCTATTGGTCTAATGAAAAATCAGGCCAAGCTATTATTAAACTGGCAGACGTAAATTAGAGTCTAGTCAAACTGTTAACTGTTAGAGATGAGCATGAACTTAAATTAATGTGGATTTTTTAAATGTAAATTTAAAAGATAACATAATTAATACTAGGCCTAGATCTAGACTATTATAATACACACTGATCAGGGCTAACATTAAACTTAAATTTGTTAAAAGGTATCACTAACTTAGGTAGAATTATTTGTTTAAAAATAAAAGCTTTGCCAAGAAGTTGGGAGAACTCGATCAACATCAACTTTAAGTTTAATTTTAACCAAATAATGTTGAAAAGGTTAGACTTTATTAGTTTATTTGAATCTCATTAAAGACAAAGTCTTCATTCAACAAAATTTAGTGAAAACAGAATTTGCATTAACCTGCACTTCAGAACATTAGACAGGCCACATTTCTTTGTATCCTGGGAACTAGATATAGATGGATTATGGATGCCTGATGAAGAACCTGGTCCAAAGTTATAACTTATATGCAGATCAGATGGTGCATTATTTTCGAGCCGACAAACAACTGAGCAAAGAAGACTGAAGTCTGGAACTTTTGCAAAGAAGATCGAGGAACCTCCAGCTGTATTGTGCACCGGCATTTTTCAACTTCGATCTCTGAACGTTTTTTGTGTGTTTCTTTACCAGTCAACTATACAGTTTGTATGCAGCTAGCTTGCTTCATCACTTCATCATCAGTCTCTTTAACCTTATTTCACAAAATCAACAGGTTCTGCTTGCTCATTTAACACCTATACTCATGCATGTACCGGTACGGTAGATCTAGACTAGTCTTCTGCATTGACTTTTTTTGTATCGTAGTTGAATCGAGTCGAGTCGAAGTCCGATATCCGATCTGGGAACGACACCGACGTACCCGTACCCGGGTACGTAGACTAGACGGCAACGAATTCATTGGATGACGGTCGGGCCCAAGTCGTAACATGTTTCTGTCATTTTAGAGTAGAAGTAATACAATTTCACTATGAATATTCTACCGAAGAAAAGGTGAGATTATGTCTTATCATCTACGTCATAGTCTAAAGACTAATATTTTTGTAAATACGTTAAAAATACAATTATTGCGAGCGGGGATTGTTTTATGTAGTCCCATGTGTTTACAATGGTGTGGTCTAGATTGTTTGTTGTCATTTACGAATAACGTTTCTCAAACTAGTCAATGTTTATCTTTGTGCACCTACTTAGGCTATGTACAGCTGGTTTTTTAACTATTTTTTTTAAAGGTTACTTGAAACTTCAGTAATAGATCTAGATCTAGAAATATTCTATATCTGATAACCTGTTTTTATTCAGATGTTGGAGTTTTCTGTTTATTCTGAGAAAGAAAAAAAATGCTACTGATGATCAAGTCAAAGAGGGCCGGGCCTGGAATTCTTGTGGAAATATTTCTTATTACAAACAATAGTAAAGACTAAATTGTTACTGTTAGAGTTACGACTAATTTAGACTCTGGTGTGTCCCTTTCAATCATGCAAACTTGGCTAGGCTTTGATCACTTGCACTAATTAATTTTAATAAATAATAAGTCATCTTCAAACTCGCATCCGCAAAGACTTCTGGACCCTCTTTTGCCTTTTGGTAAAGACAAAAGTCTTTTAACACACGTAATTTGCACACCAGCATGCAGCAACACTTAACACATAGTCGTTAAACTTAATGCTAATGCGTATCGAGTATTGACTTACTTGTTGCAATAATCCCAACTGCAGCTCCCCCGAAGCTATACCAGGGTATTGACGGTAATTTGTAGGCCTACTGCGAGTTTGACTAGACTATTTCTCAGTTGTAACTTTTGTGTCATGATCTGTAATATCTCCAGAATTCTTTATTTAATCATTCCCACATGTATTCTTGAATTTTTCTTTCCCTTTGGAAGAAGCTTTTGTAGAAATCGTTGATAAAAAATTTCACATGCCTAAAGTCAAAGACTTTAAAATGTGATTGAAATGGATTTGTACAGATCTTTTCTTAAATCACAGCATCCTGTAACAATTAAAAATTTAAAAGTTTCTTGTCGTCCCAATCCCAAATTCATTATAGAAGATTTGTGTTCCATCACTCATCAATATACACATATGCGCCGGGCTCTTTTTCACATGGGGGAGGCAGATGCCTCTTGCCTGAATATTTACTACTAGTAGTATAGTACATGTATCTGGTTGGTAAAAAAATGACACTCTACTGTGGTAACATTTTATTTTGATATAAAAACACACTAGATGAGATTATATTAGGGCACCTTGCTGCCCAAATATTGTCATATTCAGGCAAAGAGCTGCCCAAATATTGTCATATTATCATATGGGAGTATTCATGCGACTGTCTAAAATCATCCCATTCCGAAATTTGGGAGAAAGTGAAGCAAGCGAGGAAAACACTTTATTGATCTGTAAAATGTTGCTTCCTCTTTAAAAATCCTTTAAGTGATATAAATTTGTGCATCTTGCAGTTTCAGATACTTTGTTGTCATGAAGTTGATGTTATTCCAGAATATAATTCTAACATAACTGAATTCTCTTGCAGCACCCCTAACGATGCTTTGCTGCACCCTGGCTAAAAAAACACTGAAATAGCGGAACTTACAACTTCAAACAATGCTCATTATTGAGTGGCAACTAAGAAAAAAGTTGACCTACATCCACAAAGTTTCAGAATAGAGTATGATTTTGACTTTCATTTTTGTCAGGTATTTGTATTAACTGTTGCCAAATTCATCCTCCTTTTTTGTTTTTTTACTAGTTGGCATGTTCGAACTCGAGATAATATTGCCAAAGTCAAGAGGGATGAAGCTCAAGCCGCAGAGGAAGAGAAAGAGAAAGAAGGAAGGATTGCTCTGGCTGTAAGTAGCGTATTATATATATCTCTGAACTTTTAAGGTTACAAAGTATGTATTCATATTTCATCTGTATGAAGCCAAAAGGATATTAAGTCAACACCCTTCTGGCTCTGAACAGATCATTTGTTTTTTGGCATCAAACTTTTTCTTTTAAAAAAAGAAGGTCATGATGTAGAAATTATTTAGAGTAATCCATAAGAATGGATGTTTGGGCAATCTAAACGGAGTTCCTCGGACATCAGCCCTGTAAAATTATATAAATAGTAGTTCCGTCTAAACTTACGGTATTTGAATGTGGACCTCTTGCAATAATCACTACTGGTATCATATTTATGAGAAAATGTACATGAGAACTGATGAGTTGGCTAAACAATGCTATGACTGCACAACTGCACGGATCTTTATTTTTTTTCACACAACAAAAGGATCTCTTCGGGAGAACTGCATTTTGAGACATATTTGGATTGGAAGGGTCCAGGATCAAAAAACTTTATTTATTTTTATTTTTTTAATTGGAGTAGGAATCCTTTTTTTTGCTCATTCTAGGAATTGTGATGAGTCATATTATGCAATATATATAGACATATAGATGCATACGCAAATAAGTAAATTGACATTTTACTTATAGTGCGTAGAATCTTGAAATTGAATTTGCTGTATTTGCTGAATATTTTATTGATACATGGATTTGAATGATCCTTTACAGGAGCAAGAAGCACGTACTGAGAAGCTGAGGATCAAAGCCCGAAACAAGAGTTTGGGCAGCGCCAGCTATGGATTTGATGAGGAAGTTATTGGACCACAGCCGATGCCTAATGTGGCACCTACAGGAGCTCCCATTTCTCAACCCCTGCCCAGAACTCACATCAACTTCTTCTCTGAAATAGAGTCAGGGGTAAGATGATATCCTCTTGACTTCAACTGATGTTATTTAGTTTGTGTTCAGGCTCTTATTTGTAAGAATAGATATGAATAATACATATTCAAAGAAAAGTACATGTAGATTTAATGTACTGCTTGATAGTGGCAGCAAATGCAAATTGATGAGACTTCAGAAATTGTTTATTTTTTGTGTGTATTGGGAAAAAGAGTATACAGACTACACATGTCCCCATGGAGTGATGGCTGCTTGATTTCTACCACTTAAAGAGATTACAGATAACAGATTTCCCTTTTCTAGCTTTACTTTGAACACATGTAAATACCTATATTGAAATAACAATCATCCTCTTTGAGAGGTGTGTTTGTATTCAAATAACAAACTATGTTCCCATACATAACAAGATTTAGGATTTCCGCTTTAAGAGAACACCTTTCAGTAATCAATTATAATCACAAACTATGAATGTATTAAACTATTACTATTGCAGCTTTACTATAAGTCCTCTATTCTCTTAAAGGTAATGCAAAGTTTTGGGAAATTCTGAAATTGGATGGATAGTAATATTTTTAATTTTTTATATAGTTGGATGCCCCTGTGGATATATCATAAGCACTAAAAAATGTAGCCCCTAAAACACTTCTGCTTTTGAGCAAATTGAATAATCAAAATTTACCGGTGCTCCTGTAAATTTCAATTATTTCAAATAGCGCCTAAGGCCATTCCCTGGTAGCTGTGACCATGAAAATCTCAGAATATGCAGTTCTGATATATAATTTCCAAACGGGAATAGCAAATCGGTCGATTGTAGTCGGGAAACATTGTTTTAAAGCTAAAGTAATATCAGTCTTGAGAGGGCGCTATACAACGTAAATAGTTTATTATTTACAATTTCATCACTTTAGACTCGATTTCAACCGCGACAATGATCATTGAATATTGTAAAATCGCATATGCTTCCAATATGATCATTTGAACCAAATTCATGACCCCATACCAAAACTTTGTAATACCTTCTTCAATGTAAATATATTTACTTTCATCAGAGCTGTGTATTCAGCATATAACTGCATCTAATTTGAAACCTCCCTTTCTATCCTAACAGAGCAACACCAATACCAGTAACAAGGACCATGAGGCTGAGAAGAAGCAGGAACAAGATGCCTATGAGAAGAAGATTGGGCTACTGGTAGGTCTTGGACAGAGTGCCATCGAAACACAACCCGTCAAACCTTGGTATCAACAAAACAGAGAAGAGAAGGACAAGAAAAGCGTAGAAGCAACAAGTACAGAGTGAGTTCCATTATTTAAGTTCTCCTTCTTGTTTTTCTTTTAATCTTTTTTCTGTTATTTTTGCACATGCTTTTCCCCCATTCTCGTGAAGCAGTGGTTCTTAATCAGGGAGTTATAGTTCCCATGGTGTTTTTTAGGAGTAAAGAATTGGTCTTTAATGAAATAAACCCAATTTAAATTTTGTGTGCATTACAGGAGTAACAGTCCTGACCAAGGATTGAAATTTAGGGGGGCTCACAAAAGTGACAAGGGATCGGGCCGAAATGGAGTTTTATTCATTTTAGAGGGTATTAATGCTTACACACATTTCCTTTGAATCTCACCTTACAGGTCATTTGTCAACTATTTCTGATATTTTTCATGTTCCCAAATTTGCTACTATTTCAAAGTACCAATGAAAGCATGATAACATTTTGAAAGTAAGAGGAGATGGATTATGCAATAAACATACAGTGCCATATTAAAAATCGATCAAAGGCTCTACAAAACAATAGCAATCTACTCATATTTAAAAGTCCTATTCATATGATTTTTACTCAAGAGAAGTAAAAATTATTAGTGTTTTCCTGCTAACATGGTAAATAAGTAAATTGTTTTAGTCTGTAATCTTGAGAGATTTGCTTTTTATTTTTAACAATAACTTGTGCTAAACCTCTTTTTTCTTCTTTTTCTTTGATTTTCAATTTTCAGCACAAATGAAATGAAGAGAAAAGCATCAATGGATCCAATGAATGCCATGTTGAGGTACCTTGGGAAGAAACCAAAGAGTGTGACTGAAACAAAGACTACTAGTCAACAACATTCTTCCAAAGAGAAGGAATCTCAACCAAAAGGGGTATGAATTGAAGGGATTTTATTTAACTTCATATGTGCCTTCACCTTCAGTATCCAGTTTCTATATCACTTCATATCTGTTTTTTTTTTCTTTTTTTTTTTGCAATTTAAGATTCATTGATATGAACTTTGTCTGTGTTATCTTACTGATGTTGCTCTGTTTGTCTGCCACTCTCTCTCTCTCTCTCTCTCTCTCTCTCTCTATGACCAACAGTTATGTAGATACATATGTTATATGTACATTACTCATTGCATCCCCTTTCTCTCTCTCTTTCTCTCTCATCCATTTTTGATCTCTTGCTTACTTCCTCACTGCTCTACCATTTACATGTAACTTTTATTTTCTTTGACTTGTATTCTGAGCAATACACTGTAAGGAATCCCCACTGTAAGTACTTACAATTCCTATAGAATCTTGATAAGTTTATGTCCAGTGGTTGATGATTGCAAGAAATTTATATTTTGTTGAACATTTGAAACACACAATTGCTTTTTAATATTTGAAAAGATAATCCTGATATTTCATTGTTTTGCAATATATTTTTTTGTATTGATGTGTCAATTTATGGGAAAATTCTGCTTGCTTATTAGAATATATCATTTGATATGCATCAGTAAAACTCAAACACTTGAAGCCATTTTACAGTAAACCATTTCTTCTGCCACACACAGGGTCTACCTGGCACAACAAGTCTGATGACGATGTTCAGCAAGTACAAGAATAAGTCTAAAGAGGAGGAAAATGGAAAGGAAAGTACAAGTCAAAGAAAACACAAAGAAATGAAGAGAAAGAAACATCACGGGCTAAAGGAAAGCAGAAGAGACTCCAGAAAAAATAGTCATAAGAAATCCAGTAGAAAACACAGAAAATATTCAAGACACCACAGTGATAGTACAAGCTCAGAGAGTGAGGACACAAGGCAAGAGGCTAGACTGTCTAGAAGACGTAGGAAATCTCATAAAAGAGATAAAAAACACAAGCGCAAATCAAGCAGGAGTGACAGCAACAGTGAAAGTCAGAGCTCCTCTAGCAATGGCAGTGAAGAGATGGACAAACAGAAATTGCAGGTGTCTGCTAAACCTACTCCCACGATTGAACAGTTAAGAGCAGAGAGGATAAGGAGAGAGGCAGCAGAGAGGACTAAGACCGAAAGATTTTTGGCTGGAAAGCCACTGGTAGAACAGCCTGCTCCTGAGTTGATGATAACGGATAAATTGGATGGAAAATATAACTCACAGTTTAATCCACATCTAGCAAGAAAGCGTCAACCAAAAGCACCCCTTTTTTAAACGACATTCTTAATTTTTCTTCTATTCATTCTTTCTCCCTACCATAATGGTATTACACGTATGCATTTATTGTGAAAAATCATAGATCTAATAAATATTTTCCAAATCAGAAATATTACTTCCTTTGATAAGCTCCACATTCTGCAAGTGGAAAAACATAGATCAGGGTTTCCCCGTTTGAGTGCATTGTGCTCCTTTGAAAATTCTGACTTATATTTATAATTTTACAGGATCTCTTACCAATATGAATGTACTGCTTGATAGTGGCAGCAAATGCAAATTGATTGGGCTTCAGACATTATTTTATTCGAATTTGAATTCAACTCAATTGCAAGTTTGAAAATAACACTATTCAAGAGATAATAATACTGGATATGTCCTAAGAAAATTGACACTAAACCTGTGATTCCTCATTAATGCAGGCAGAGCAAAGTTTTATGTGTTGTATTCTATATTCAAAAGTGTGTCCAAACAGTTGACGATACCGGAAGTGCAAATCTTATTTTTACCTACCCCTCTACCTTCTCCTATATAATGCATTGCCTTAACATTCATGTTTCTCTCCCTCTCACTCTATCACCAGGGCTCTGCACTTACTTTTTCATAATTGGTCTGGATTAAAAGATTTAGGGTCTGTACGTTTGAAACCCCCTTCAGTAAAATTTGTACTTCTTGAGGGTTTTGATTTAATATTTGGACATCCATGTATGCCAGGCTCCTGTTAGTGTTGAGCCCTGGTTTAACTAATCAAACAATGCATAGTCCTTGAATTATGTGATCATATTGGAGTGTACAACCTGTATAAGTGTACATTTGTTTATTATAGCTCTTGTTCAGAAAAAAATAATTTATACCCATTATGGAAACCAGAGAATAAATAGTTTTTTTTTTTAAAGAAAGTAAACTCGCAATTAATCTTTTCAGCATGTTTTATTTGTTACATGAATTTATTTTGTTTGTACTCTACATCCTAGATATTTCTTTTATGATTCTGGTAAACCAATAGCTTACCTGAGACTGAGAGAAACTAAAAGGTGGTTAGGCACTGTAAATAATCAAATAGAAAATATGTGAAGAGAAATGTGAACTGGTGCACACAAGAAAAATTAATAACATTCTGTAAAGTATATCACAGTTATTGAAAATTGTTTTTTTTATTTTACATACAATTACAGTTCATTTTGTACATACATACACATATAAACATAATATGTCTCCATTAAGAAATTTTCAGCATAATTGATTTAAAAGCAAACGTTTGATGGGAATGTAAAAAATGGCTTTGACTAGACAGTTATGAAGGATTTTCTTTAAAACAGTTAAAACTGGAAATAAGAATTTCCGGAATTTCAAACATGTGATTTACCTGATATTCAAATAATAGTCACCATTAATTTCAAAATGACATGCTACAAATCCTCTCAAAACCATTAGCCTGCTCTGTTACTTGATTCCCAATTTGATACAATTAAAATATCATTAAGGAAGTAATTTGGTGGAGACAAGAAGGTCCTATGGAAATACAGACAACATAAACATAGACTTTCCTTAATAAAAAACATGTTTCATCTTCCGTACAATCCACAAATGGATTTCACACTGATTAATTACATGATTTATTCAAATACATTGTCAATTACCAAAACAGGTACTGAACAACATTTGATGTATTGCAAGTAAAATTGAATTAGATGGTATAGTCAACTTTACCTTTCCAGTTAACAGTACAAAGAAGAAAAATCAATAGCATGCCCTATAATTAAGATGTGTATTCGAGTCTACACCACACTCTGAAGACAATATCAATACATCCTTTTCAAATAAGCACCAATAGGGCTAAAGAGTTCAGGGGGGTGTTTCACAAAGATCCTAAGTTGAACTTAACTCTTTGGACTTAAAAATTATGGAGAGCCATTTGTTGCCTTAAAATGAAATATATTCAAAAGTGAAAAATCAAGTATTTTAGACTTTTTATAAATTCCACATCAAGAACATGAAATCCCATTGATAATAGAAAATATGAATGATTTGAATCAAAATTTTATGCCTTTTAAAATAACTTTTACAAAATATTTTCAGAGATGCTAACGGCTTTCCATAATTGTTAAGTCCAACTTAGAGATAAGTTCAACTTAGGATCTTTGTGAAACACCCCCCTGGTGCATAACTGTAAATGTTTTCTCTGGTATTGCAAAAACGTTTTCAGGTGAACTACAATATTGGTCACAGTCACACTTGTTTTTCTTCATTTTGCATCACTCCTCTATACCCTCCGATTTCAGAGCACTAATAATTCCCCTCCAGTTCTTCAAGTACCCTTCAAATCACCCCACAAACTTTAGGTCAGACAAATAGGTCTTGTCATTTAGATACGGTGTACTATTATTTGAATTAAAAAGTTATGAATACATGTATCTTATCAACTTCGATGACTTGAAAATCCATGAAAGTACTTGTCCCAAATTTATTCAGACAGGAGCAACATTATTTGAGACAAGGTATTGTAGCTTGGGGACGAAATAAATGTCCACACTGACAGCACCATATCTGTAATGCACAGATGTTCTTAGAAGTATCCAAGAACTGTTCAAGGGCTAGGAACTATCTTCACACAAGTAAGAATATGTGAAAATGATAAAAGATTTAGCTATTTATTATGAAACCCATATGACTTGAACCGACACTGATCTATATTCCAGAAGTTCCTACTTCTAAGAAAATCTGAAAGATCATAGTCCAAATGATGAGGGTGTTTTTCTCCTTGGCGTTGAAGAGGGAGATTCTCCTTTCCTACCGGGTGTAGCAATCTTCATCCTACAAGAAAAGCAAAATAAAATTGATAATAAGAACAACATTGACAGGAATCATTCACATTTATAATTGAACTACATGTCTTCTTGCATCAACACATTCTAGATTATTCTGGAAATCATATTATTTTCTTTGGGGTTTCCAAACATCCTCAAAACCCCTCATCTTAGTTTTATCTGCTCATGAATTTTATTTACATCGGGCAAAAACAGATTTGTGTCAATAAATCCTTATGACAAGTCCCAACAAGATGTGTGTCCATTCATTTCTCAAATCAAATGGTATTTCATGAATAAAAACCATCAATAGACATGACGTCTAAACTCCAGGAAGGCTCTTAAATTGATACAATCATCAAGTAAAGTAAAACGAGAAAAAAAAACCTTTGATTTGAATTGTTATAAATGAGACTTTACAATGGTAACGATGCTTACCTTCTAGATGATTTAATTTTCTCAAGAAGTTTGTCTTCTTTTCTGGCTCTGAGTTCTTCTGTTGCTAGTGCCATCTCTTCCTCCATGTTGGGTAAGTCTGCCTTGGCTGCTTGACGTCCTTGCTAATATTTTGAAAATGAAGAAAAAGAAATTATTTCAAAGCCACAGGCTAATACTATGCAATATTTATAAGCTTGAGCTCACCATTGAAGTAATGATGTAAGGTGATAGGCACAATGTAACATTTTTCTAGTTATCAAGTTACAATGATCAAATCATGGTTGGTATATTGGTTCATTCATTTGACTTCCAACTGAGAGGTTGAGGGTTTGATTCCCACCCTAACACCATTGCCCTTTGGCAATACATTAATGTTAAATTAAGGAGTAAAGAAACATACCTGTCTTGTTTTGCCCTTTTCCTTGATGCTGTAGAACATAGGTCCCAACTCGGCCAACCACTCCCCCTCCACTGCTGTCACACACTGCATGTATTCCTGAAAGGAAGCAAACACACAGATAAAACACAATTCTAGATGCTTTCATTATACGTAGGTTGACATGTGCTATTGTACATCAACCAATTAATCAGCCAAGGCATATTGACTACACATTCACCCGGTTTGTATACATATAGAGGTTGCTAATAGCAGCTATTCTGTTCACTTAAACCCTTGACACTGTATAATACCAGTTTTAAGAATAAGTTTTAACAATATCGGTCATTTGTACAGAAAGGCCACCGCCTAATATGATGCCAATCACCTTGATTCCCAAACATTACATTCAACTAAAATAGAACCTATGAAGAAGGACTTCTGCTCACAAAGGCCACTTCTTGTATGTTCAGTAAATTGCCTATACTCTTATTTGAAGAGGGTAAAGTAATGTAGATTGATCCATCTGAATAAATGCAAAACATACACACACACACAGATGAAAACCTTACAAAAGCAACAACAACCCCCAACAAAAAAAAAACAACAACAACAACATACCTTTGAGGTCATGACCAGCTCATGGTAGATGATATACTCTGGTGTGAAGCCCATACCAAAGAGGGCGCTAGTCGGATGCAGATGACATGGCATACCAGTCCTCACATTCACATACTCTCCTATGCCCTGATTGGTAAAACATGAAAAAGAAAAACAAAGAGAAAAGAACAGAACGATGATGAATCTCTCATCTCAAGTTTCCAATCATTTCTTTAGACTTTCTTGAAACAAACTAGATAAAAAGACATTGTCATTCATATTAAATCCATTCACCCAGTGAATTACAGGCAATCACAGTATATATTAGCAAATGCATTCATCAAGTTGCAGTCTCACTTACTCCCCCCTCCATACATTTTAAAAATTTTCAAAGATGAAACGGTCGATCATTAGCTACCATATGCATTTTTTCAAGAAATCAAAATTAACGCGAAAGTGCAATGCGCTCTGTGCAGCTATCAAAACTATCCCCGACGTAGCTTCTTTTAATGTTATTAATGTAAGTCTGCACGAGCTTAGAATGAACTGAAAAATCAATAAATTAAAGCAATAGACCATCAAAGTTGTAAACTATCTAGGCATTTACTACAATACTAGACAAAAACATCAGTACTGACCTTGAGCTTGGCAGCATGGTGGAAGAAAGCAGAACAGATGCATTTCCTGATAAGATCCCAGCTTGTACCGCTGGAGACCAGCTCCATCCCTTGTTGATCCATGATGTCTTTGAGCTGTTGCCTGACCTCACGTACCTTACGCATTGCCTTCACATGGATGAAATGCTCAGAGGACCAGCTCGAAGAGTAGCTGTTGTCATGGAAATTATAAAAGTATCATTTTTTAATATATTAGTGTCTATCAAAACACGACATTTTGAAGTTAATGAAGAAATACCAGCTCTGTCTCTTGTAGCTCTACAATGTCTTTGAGCTGTTGTCTGACCTCACATACTTTATGCATTGCCTTCATGTGGATGAAGTGCTCAGAGGATCGAGGAGTAGCTGTTCTAATGGCAACGAGAAGAGTAATGTCATGTTGACACCAGTATGGATTAAACTTTAAGAATTCGTTGAAACAAGTTCAAATGCAATTAAAATATCTGAGAAACCCTGAAACTCCATAGCATCAACTTGAAAATTGTAGTTGTTACAATATCTCCAAAATGTACTCTCTATGGTTTTGACATAAATGTTTGATCAGACTGCTCTGGCCATGAGCTTTACTTTGTTTGTTTTTGTTTTTAAAATTAATGCCTCTACATTATTAAAGGAAATAGCACACAAGAAGTAAAAATATTCCTGTTACTTACTGATTGTTTTTCCATTGCTGATAGACATTGAGAAAGGTCAGATGATCACTCTCTGGGACTGAGAACTTTTCCCTGGCCTGATCACTGTCTTCCTCTCTACCCTTGGGACGGTAGAAGATGGACGGAACAGACAACATCGATACGATGATCTGTGGAGAATTATCATTTATACGTTTCCTTTATTCGCAAGTATCCCTTTCATGCAAAGCATTATCTAATGTCCATTTGTAATAAACAACTACTCAAATGAAATAATCTTAATTTAGAATGAGTTTCATAAATTTCACTTCAGTGCACTTTTCACTTCCACATATTTTGGCATCTTATCATGTTACCATTTCTTGGAAATTTTTCTTTATCTTTTTAGTCAACTCCATCATTCCAAGATATCGATGTTTCATTTACATTGTACAAATATTTGGGCAACAGCATTAAGCATGCACAAACAGAAATCTCCATTCCTATTTTTGATACCGTAGTTGCAGGAAGTCATATTTGCTGTTCCCCCCACCAAATCATCCAAATACATTCAGTAGATGTAAATAAGGCAATGATCTAGACTGAGTGATATCACTGTTGTATAAGTTACCTCCTTGGGTCCAAGCACCGTATCATCTGTCTAATGTCAACCATGCGTGTACAAGTCTGACCATAAGTTCTATTGTGAGTGTCTACTTACCAGGGCTTCTGAGCTGCATCCCATCTCACAGGCTACTATAAGAAACTTAGAGAGTGCAGGATCTAGAGGAAACTCTACCATCCGTCTACCGATGGGTGTCAGTTGACCAGTGTTATCTAAAGCTCCTAAGATCCATAGCTGGTACATGGAGTTCAACATGTTATCCTGCACAGAAAACAAAAGAGAATGAATTTCAAACCCTATTGTTATATAAGTTTCTTTAAAGTAATCCAGTGTATTCTTGGGAATCCTAAATCCATGGGTGGGACATATAATGCATAATGTTGCTGTAAATGACCAAACAAAATTATGAACATGACAGCCTTCTAACAAGTGTGTCATGATGACAATGCCCAGAATAACATCCCCCAACAAACCCCCAAAGACAATAAACTCTGGATAGACAACTGTCTCTTAAAAAAACTACCCCCAGACAATTATCCCCATGGTACACTACCCCTCCCCCCCCCTTGAAAAATTACCCTAATTACCCTCATGCAACTACCTAGGGTGTAAATATCCTAAAAGGTACTTGGCACTGGAATGTTTAGCACAAGGGTATTTTACAACATCAAACAAGGGCAGTTAATGTATATTTTCTGACCTGAGGGGGTGGGTCCATGAAGTGGAAGAGCAAAAGATCATCAACTCCTAATGATTTGAGAAGGAGCACCACATTGGCAAGGTTTGTTCTCTGGATCTCAGGCACTGTTGTCATCAGTAATTCATTCTTATACGCACTCTCTGTGTACAGTCTATAGCACTGCCTGTAATTGCAAGATATTACCATAGAAAAATGACATGAAGTAGACAATGAATTCTTTTGTCCATTTAGTTCTAAGAAAAGTTAGATCTTTGCCCTTAATACAACCCCTAATATGATTAAGAAAATTTGCAAAGGAATCATTCATACTTTTTTTGTGAGTGGTTGAGATTTGTGAGATTTTCGACCTGCAAAATAATTGCATCAAAACATTACATATATAACATTGGCACAAATTCTGTTTTGCGATCATTACATAGTACTACCAGAAAGAAACATTTAGTCAATGTTAATATCAAATGATCTTTCATTTTCTGCTCAAATAAATAGCATCAAGGCATATGTTGTGCAGATACCCTATACGACATAAGCCAATATTCCTTTCATTTCGCCTCAAATTGATGAATTGCTCCCATTGACCACTGATTAATATGGCATCATCAGTTAAAAATATTCCCAAAATAAAACTTTATTAACTATTCATATTGGTAGTGGGCTTTAAAATATTTGGGAAAAAAACAAACATCTTTTGTAATACGGATTTGCCCTGCATATTATCAGCACAGTGCTTGTGGACTTACCCTGGCCCTGTCCTACCAGCTCTACCAGATCTCTGCCTTGCGTTTGCCTGACTGATGGGATACACCTGCAGAGCATCCATACCTATACGAGGGTTGTACACCTTCAGCTTACAGTACCCAGCATCCACTACAAACATGATGCCATCAACTGCATGGAGAGAGGAAGGGAAGTTTGATATAATAATAATAATAATATTGGATTTTTATATAGTGCACGTATCCACCTTGCAAGGTGCTCAAGGCGCTCCAACATTACCCGGCTATGCTAGGCTGCCGATTTCGGCGCTCACAGCATTCAAGGAATTCCTTCCTACCGGTACCCATTTAACACCTGGGTGGAGAGTGGCAAGTGTAGATTAATGTCTTGCCGAAGGACATTAGTGCCGTGGCGGGACTCGAACCGCGAACATTAGAGAGTATATAAGATATCGAGAAATAAATGGATTAATGTTATTGAAGTTCAGTAGCCGAGTGACCAGGGACCCGTTTCACAAAGCCTTTTTACAATGACAAATGACAAAAATCAGTGACAAATCTGCTGATAACCAATCAGAAGCAAGGATTTCACTAGCTTATAACAAAAACTGTCATTTGTCACTGATGACAAGTTTTGTGAAATGGGGCCCAGAGCCTTAACATGTTTGGTTCAAAACATTGATGGGCACTTAAATAAGGATTTGGTCTTGAAGAGGACTCTGAAAGCTAAAGGTTCAAATTCTTTTTAACCAATATGCTTGTCTTTTTAGAAGACAAGCATTTTATAAGGCATACTGTATATCACTATCTACTTTGTAATGCATTACTCTTACACAATTAAAGAACATTCACTTTGACATGTCATACTAATGGATGAAACTGAAATCAATTATAACTTTATTAAATTGATTTAATCCTCATCAGAACTCTACTCCATTCAAACAATACTGGACTGAACAGAATCACCTGTCATGAACTAAGCAAAGATAGCGAACTCTAATAACATGTACCAAGCTTGAATAAATAAATTCATTCAAATTTGCCTGAACTTGAGTGGAATAAAACGGACCTGTGAGTGAAGTCTCAGCAATATTGGTAGCTACTACACACTTTCTGACTCCATCAGGGGCCTTCTGGAAGATCTTAGCTTGAAGGTCTGACGGAAGCTGGGAGTAGATGGGTAAGATGGCAAGCTGAGGGGCATTGTCTAGCTCTCCAAGACGCTCTGTGATGGTGGTGTCAAGATAACAATTACATTTAAAAAATCAATCGGATGAATACATCTGAGGCCATCAGAATTCAAGCCTGGCTTTTGATAGTATCTAGGCAGCTCTACACCAAAAGTATGTACCAACATTTATTGAACCATTCTGATACTAAATCTGTGTGCAACAAACATATGTATCAAGAAACACAGTATAATATTTCAATATCTTTATTGGTCAATATTTAAGAGGATTTTGTTTAATTAAAGTTGATAAACAGGATATGCCCAATGCTCTTATGAAATGTTGATCATGCAAAAAATTACCATTTTCTATTCATATGAAAGTAGGTGTATCATCATTATGAATAATATACAGATCAGTGGGAGCCTTACACCAATCCACACCATGTAAAAAAAGAAGAAGAAACAATTCAATTACAGCTACTGTGGATTATCTATCAATAAATCAATTGTGCTAGGACAAGATATTCATTTTAAAGTAATCCAACTTATCACTCCAAACACTTGCAGAAATTGGAAGATAAAAACCAGATAGAGGGATAATGATGTGTACAGATGACATGAAATGTAGTTTGACCATGACCCTTTACCTGAAATCAGGTCACAGGTGACCTCAATGTCCTCTTGTCCAGGCATGAAGACTAAGATATCACCAGGAGGGGGTTGAAGATGGATCTGAATGGACTGCTTGACCGCTGCATCAACATAGTCTTCTACAACATTCTTACTGAACATGGTGTCCACAGGGAATGTCCTGCCCGGGATCTAAGGGTTGAAAGAAAGAAAGACAGTGAAGGGTTATGGGTGAGTTCAAGCTTGGTATGCGGGTCAGTGTCTTTGTCAGTCCTAGTGTTAATACAGTTAAGAGTTGATGTAAATGAAGGTGATGCTCAAGATGACATGGTGTCAGTGACTGTGTCACCTTTGTGGTTGTTGACGATGATGATGTTAGGTCTAGAAGTGTGCAATGGCATTGGTTTTCATGAGAGTGTAGGAGTAAGTGATGATGTTAGTGTCAGATCAGGGATCACTTTTATTCTTTGAACTCTTCTATGAAAGAAATATCTTAATATTGCAATGACAATATATGTTAACTATGTTCAAAAGTTCAATCACAGTCTCATTCATTTGACAGGCATGCTACATTCAAGTACAAGTATTCTATTTAGAAAAGAAAAACTGAATCTTTCCATATTTTATAATAATAATAATAATACATGAGATTTATATGGCGCCATTATCCACTCTAATTAAATGCTCAAGGCGCTTTAAAATATTAGGGAACACATCACATCTTGACAAAGGAATCGTGTACATTTACATAAGAAAGAAAAGAAAAAATACAAAAATGAAAGAATGAATGAATGTCTGTCTTCAAAATGCAAAATTGAACAAATGGGATTTAAGGTTGCTCTTAAAAGACGTTGAAGAATTGGAGTTCTGGTCCGGCATGCCCCCAAGATTTCTTTGAAAGCAGTATGTGTAGACGACCCGAGTTGGAGGATTGGAGGTTAAGTGTGGGTTGGTAGAGGTGAACTAAAGACTGGTTGTATTCAGGAGCTGTTCTGGTTATAGCATATCAAGCATATCAAAACAAAGGGATGTGTGACTTGGGCATGTCAAATTAATACATGCAATAAAGGAGGCATACATCCCCTGCACTCCCACTGTTGGCCGCTGTCATTGCAGAATAACAGATACACTTTGTCAGAAATGTTCATATAGGTTATCAGTATTGTTATAACAGTGACAACCAGAATTGAACTCACCTCAAAGACTGGAACATTTCCAAAGAATTTGGCAAACTTTGCTGCATCCATGGTTGCTGAGGTGACGATGAGCTTCAGATCGGTCCGTCGAGCAACAACCTAATAAACATAGAAACAAAATGATTCACACTGTAACCCGTGCTATCCGCTAGTCCATCATTGTAGCAATAATTTAATACACAATGTGTTGGGTCGTAAATAAACACTTATGAAAGGTGATGCAAGCTGTTGTCATCCTGTTCCATGTATTTTCTACAGGTGGGCTACTACAAACCCTTCATCCACCAGCCTCGTAAAAACACAATGTGAAGGTGGCCAGGTAAATCAAATTGAATTATTAATCAGAAAAGCAAAGAACTTACAAAATAAAAACACATTTAAAAGTCTTTTGAAGTACTTATAATGCTAAAATATACAATGGTCTTCACAAGCACTTAAAATCCATTAATGATTCTTCACCTATTTTTATTTGGCAACTTGTATCTGGAAAAGTGCAAAATATCAATGTAGCTCTGAGCTGACGACAAGTGAAAATATGAAGTCTGACCTCTCTAAGTAGACCAAAGAGAACATCCGTATTGAGTGATCTTTCATGAGCTTCATCCATTATGACTGCACTGTAGTGATCAAGATCAGACTCACGTAGCGACTCTCGGAGTAGAATACCATCAGTCATGTATTTGATCAACGTTTTCTGAGGTATTCACAGGGAGAAATGTAACAAAAATTTGTTTGATAGTTAAAACATGAACAGCACTCATCTACAGCATGTTTTCATCCTACTAATTATAAAAAATTATCTGCTCCGATGAAATGGTATAAACGTCTGATAGAAAATAAACTTCATAATCTTAACAATCTCATACATTACACAATCTATGTAGGGTAAATTGTAACTTCTCCTCTTGGAAAAAAAAAAAGTTACATATATTCAAAATTCTTGCTCAGAAGTTTCAAGCCTAACTGTTAATCTTGTAGCCATCTCTTAGTTCCATTAAAGCATTGCCAACTGATTTCTTTATACATGAACACAATAAATGGCACTAATAAATATTTTATACAGGTCAATGATTTAAATATGGGCAGTTTGGAGCAAGAGGCATATCCATTTCTACATTCAGAAGCATGTTTCTGTGAAAGATAATTAATTGTATTACAATAAAATTTGGATTTCACTATTGAGAACTTACATCACTGGTGACATCCTCAAATCTGATGGCATAGCCTACTTCATCTCCTAGTGGAACATCCATCTCTTCACTGACTCTCTTAGCGACTGACATAGCTGCTACACGTCTAGGCTGAGTGCAACCAATCATACCAAACTTGCTGTAACCATCCTCATGGAGATACTGATATAAACAAATACAAAAGATGAAACTATGAAAAATAAAGCTGAGTAACGGGTACTTATTGTGTATTAGGCACACATATTCTGAAGATCAGATTTCTTAATCAGCAAAATGCAGTTTATCAAATAACACCCTTTAAAACATTGTGCATGAGCAATTGAGCATGATACAGCATGAATTACTTGATTACATCAATTACTGATTTTTACTTATTCTTGTTACATTCTCATCAATTTACAGCATCAAGCAAAACAAATAAGAAGCAAATAAACATGTAGTACATATCCAACAAATAAAAGCATCATCCTTTTTCAACCTACCATGGGATAGTGCATCCAGAAACTTTTATTTTATTTGTGGTTCCTTATTTCCCACCCCCTCCTTTGGTAACTTCCCTCTGGGAACAATGTACATTTCACTTTCATGCATATCCTTTTAATCATGAATTCATACCGAGTCACACTCCATCACAGACTGAAATACTACTTACCTGAGTGAGTTGAGTGGTTTTACCAGACCCTGTCTCTCCGACGATAATCACAACGCTGTTATCTCTGATCACGTTCAGCAACACCTGACGAGCGGCAAACACAGGTAGGTATTCACGCTGCTCCCGTAGTGACTTCATCTTAGCAAAGGCACTTGCTGCTTCAGTTTTCTCTTTCATGTGATCAGCAAACTGCTGCTGGGACTTGTAGTTAATGTTCTCGTCTTCTGTTCCCTATTTTGTGAAAAAGCACATCAAATTAACTTCTACAAACACCCCTCCAAGTCTATTTTAGAGACAAACAAATCAAAATAGATATGGATAAGGGAAAATGAATGATAACAATAGAAAGGTAAATCAACATTGATTTTCGAAAAGGAGAGAGAATTGCCAACCAGATAGACTTTCCACAAAGTAAGGTATATCTATAGAAATATTAAATAAATGGAATGAGATAAACAAAGAAATATGAGGCTGGAGAGAGTAGAGAGGAGAATGAAATAGATAGAGAAAGGAGCTTTTACTTAGGAATGTAAATAATTGACAGAAAAAGAGAGAGAGAGAGAGAGAGAGAGAGAGAGAGAGAGGGGGCAGAATGAGATACTGGAAGAGAGAGTGGGAGATACATACCTTTTCATCTTCCTTCTTGACTCCCATGATCTCTCCTAGTTTAGTACCAGCCAACTCCCAGTGTTTGTGTTGAGCTTTCTTTCTCTCCCTCTGTTCTCTGTGTTTCTTCACAACATTGCTGCCTTTCCGAGCTATCTGAGCCATGTCTGATGTGTTATCCTACAAGTACAAGGGACCAACAAAGAAATAAAGGTTTGCTTCTTTTAATTCTACGCGGATTGAAAATACTTACAACTGCCACTACAAAGACAGAACTCTGCAAGCCTACCCTGCATTTCTGTGTTTGCACAACTGTTTCACTCATTTACTCTGTTTCGATTTTTGAACACTTACTGTATTCTTAATATCAACCCTGGACCAAACAATATACCTAACACAAACCCTAACCCTAAACTTAGCATAACACCGAATTGCAACCCTATCTCTAATCCTGTAACTTTGACGACAAAGCGTGGAGCACCAAATTTCTGAGCCCGGCTAATGTACTGTTTTACAAAACAATCAATTAATGTGTACAAGTGTTCACAGTGTTCCTGTGTTCCCTTTCAAATCATTCAACTGATCTTTAAACAAATCATATACTGCACACACACATCAGCATACTAGACCAATTCCCCTTTACAGGTGTATTCACACTTACCTTGACAGGTATAACCGGTTCAGGCTGCTTGGTGAAGACTATCCTTCCATCCAGGAAGGGAGGTACAATGTTGTGCACTAAGAGATGAACCCTGTTGACCGTTTCCTCATCAACGACTTCCTCATACTCTATCTGCTGGACAACTCCACTGGTCAACAACCGATTGGTCTCCCACTTGTCATTGTCCTGCGTTCAAAGTGAGAAAAAAATGGAATTAAAGCCTGCATCTATCACATAGATGGCCGACATAGAAATGCAGAAACAGGACAAAATATTCTGTAAAAGCCTCCCATAAGAAATTAAAAGAGTGGCTTCTAAGGATGGGTGGCTTTTCCAGACAGATTCTACTATGTGTACACCCTCCTCCAATGAGAGAGAATAAATAGGTGACCACTAAAGATAGACAGGTTGCCCCTATACAGAACAGGCTACTGTGAATAATTTCACTGAATCTACACTTGAATAGGGCAGAGGTTTACAACCCTACATGCCATGTTGCCCAGGACCATTGCAATATGTCAAAGAGTATGGAGATAAGCTTTCAATATATCCAGGTGGGCAGAAAAAAGGATTTCTCCTAATTTTCTATTGGTTTAGGCTTATACCTACAATGTTAAGGTAGATGAGTGACTGCCCCTCTAGAAAGAGTAGAAAATAAAACTTATTTAACAATCATGATTGTTGAATTAGATCATTGTGTATCACAAGTCTAAACACAAATTTGTTGTCTTTTCTATGTACATCCTTTGGGGTTACACTGAACCAAGACAGAAGATGTCATCTGATGTTTGAATGATCAGGAAGAAATGCAATATATATGTCAATGAATTATCTCAGCTGACACATATATATTTCATTCTGATGTAGAGATAGAATACCTACCTTGTTGATCTGTCTCTGTTGAGCTGACATTCTCTTTGCCTTCTGGGTAGCTAGATCACGCTCCTTCTTTTCTGCGTACTCAGCCGGGACAGCAGCAAACGGATTGTTGGTATCATCGTAACCCTCATCAGATCCGTACCACTGACGGTCTAGTCTCTGAGGAAGAGAGAAAGAACACACAGCACAAATGAAATGAATTAATAGCATGTACATGTATTCAAAAACATATTGACAACTTTTTCTTGTTCCTGTTTATGTTGATGAAGCTTGAGCATGGCCAGAGTTGATATGTACTTTGTTCATGTCATTTGATTACGAAGCGCTTTCAGAATATGCCACTTTAATTTTTATCATTAAAAGGATTCATCACTCATTTCTGAAAATGAAAAGAAGAAAACAAACAAGCAATTGTGACACTCACCTTCTGCTCTTCTTCCCATAATTCCTGATCTTCTTCTGACCTGAACCTTGTCGCTGTGTCTCCTCCTGATCAAACACAACAAATAACAGCATTAAATAATCCATTCTCCCAATAGGTAATCAATCTTAGTGACATTGCCCTATTCATGTGCAAATACTAAAGCCTGGCTTTCATGTTGACTGAATTTTCTTACCTTCTGAACAATACTAAATTCAGCATAGAGCTCAATGATGAATACTATGCTTTCATGATGAAGTGAGAGGAAATAGTCTACAAACTTCAGACTTAAATCATTTTTTTTTTCACTGAGAGGATGGTAAACCTAATTCCATACAGAAGCTTGGTTTTTACACACTTAAAGATAAAGTTGAGTTCTGGACATGTGATTGCATTGTAAAAGAAATGGTGTGGTATCAATCAGAAAAGTTGATCATGTAACATATGAAGGCATTTGAAGAGCCATGCTTTTTAGGGAACATGTTTTCTCTGATGTTCTTCCACACTTGCATAATAACAATGAAAACGCTCACATATTTATATTTCACCTTTCCACAGAACTCAACTTTCTCTTTAAAGCTTAAAGTTCATTTTTGACAGAGATTTAAATCAAGTGATATTCTATGCCAAGTACTCAAAGCTAACACAAATATAACAACCTCTTGCAATAGCAAATGATATATCAAACTGACCTTTGACCTGTGGCGTGGCACCACTCTTCTTGCGATTGCTAGCCCATGAGTTATACTTATGAGCTGGGGTCATTACAGGCGTTTCATCTTCCTTTCTTCTATTACGTGACCTACAGCATAGGATGACATCAATTAGATAAAGGTTAGTTAGCATATTTAATTTAACCCTGATAATTTTGGGATGCAGAGGCGATCTCAGAAATAATCCCCATGCACCAACACATATCTGCCACTTTAAATGTGAATTTATTCCTTTTTTTTAAAATCCAAGTGACGAATACCAAACCTTATATCGTGGATTATAGTAACCAATATCTCCTCATACACATATAGTGCAAATTTTCTGATTCAGATAATTGACATAGTTTTCTGTATCAAAATGCAAAAGAAAATTTAAAAAAAAAGAAGAAGAAAATCTTGTTTAATATCACACAAACTAAGGATAAGATATGATTCAAACTCTTAAAGTGGCTACAAGCATTGAACAAACTCACATGTAGAGTCTCCATTATTATATTTTAAAAAGAAGTGAGTTAACATGAAGAAAATATCATGCTTTCAATTATACTGCCTCAAAATTTGTATAGTAGTTCAAAATGTGTTATAGCCGTTGTGCCAAACACGCCACAGTGAAGTAAGAAGACAAAAATTAAACAGAAATACAAAGTCAACAGAAAACATAAAGTAAACAGAAAACATAAGGTGAACAAAATTATTTCAAAATAGATAGCATAAATGTAAAGTATCTTATAAAATAAATAACGAACAAACTAAATGGAAATCAAATGCAATTATTCTATCATCATTCTTTCCATACCTGTCTCCATCCTTCCTAGTAGACGTGTCCTTCCTATCACTACGTTCACTCCTATCACTCCGTTCACTTCTATCTCTTCTCTCGCTCCTATCTCTCCTCTCACTGAAATCATTCTGTCTGCTTAATGTATTGGGCGGCGGCTGGTCCCATTGTGAGGGTGCCTTCTTTGGAACATCATCCTCCTCCTCCCAACTTGCACGGGATGGTGTGTCGATACCTGAAAAATCATGGCATCAAATTTGTATAACTCTACAATGTTTATATAGCAATACTTCTCTTCTACAATCCTCATATCATTCTATAAAAATTCATTAGAAATTGAAGAACAGCTATGTACAAAGACATAATGAAACTTAAAATTTGGAGTGAAAGAATTAATAAAATGATGTCATATATGATAGGTACATTTAATCAGTATAATGAGAAGTGTACAATTGTGAGAATGAATCTTATTTTATTTACTTATTTAAAATACACAAAATATATCAAATACATGTATATAAAATTCCTATGCACGACTGAGAGTACTGTATGCATGGTTTGTAAAGTAATACAGTAAAAATGAAATATACCTTTCAAACCTCTTATAGTATTCTTGCATATATTTTATTTACAGACAAAACAATTTACCTCTACAATTTGTTAAATATGGTGCAGCAGTAATTACCTCCATCCCCTATGTATAAAACTTGATACTAACCTCTTGAAATTCTTGGAGTAAAGGGTTCGTCATCAGCCCGAGGAGTACGCTCCCAGTTGCTTCTAACACTTCTATCACTTCTGTCACTTCGGTCGCTTCTGTCGCTTCTGTTGCCCCTCTGACTGCGACTCCCTCGCTCAGAATCATGCCCTCTGCGGTCATCGCGTCGATCACGATGTCTGTCTCGTCTGTCCCTGTCCCTGTCTCTGTCTCGATGTCTGCCTCCTCTGTCTCTATCCCTGTACTTCTCTCTTTCATACCATTCTACAATAAACAAGAGTTGAGTTGAAAGTGATTTTCATATTAATACTAATATTGAATTTAATTTTCTATTTCTTTCAATTTAGGATTATACCATTAAGGGGGCGGTTTACATGAGAAACAAAATCAATTTTCATTTTCAAAGCCTGAAACGTCTTGTAGTGCATAAAGATCACAGAGTTTTCGAAGCATCTTATTTATATGGAGTTTCATACAAAGTTTCCACACAGTAAATGATCTCACTTACCTCTTCCCCTGCCTTTCCTATCATCATCATTGGATGAAGCATAGACACCTCCTTTCCTACTGTCCTTCTCCCTCCGTAGCTGTCTCTCCTTAGCCTCAGAGCTCACACCTCCAGTGTGAGATGGCGTCTCCGTATGTGGAGCTCGGTAGTGCCTGAAAAAAATTACGATCAGATTACTTGTGCTACGGTAATCTACTATTTCTCGAATGGGCGTTCAGTTAATAAAAAATGAACAAATGAACTGTTACATATCAATATTGTGCAGTTAAGCATAACAAGCATAACAAGCTAATGATTTCACATTGTATTATTAATGAAGACCTGACCCTTGTAAATGAGACTGCCAATGCAGCCATCGGGGGATGGAAGAACTTAATTTAATTTAATATAATTTAGGAACTTTACATTAATCTTGATCTAAGGAGACATGAACGAACAAACGAATGAAGATCTGTACATTTGTAATTAGTTATATAAAGTTGGCACTCTAGGATGTTATTTTTCCTGGATAGTTGGGATGGGAAAATTTGTCATTTAACCCTTTGGCACCCAAAATGCCCCTCCTTTTACTCTCTGCACTGCTTAGGAATTGCCAACATCCTTCCATACGATTAGCAGGAGAATCATCTCACATGTGGCACAGATTCCTGAGTTTGATTCTGCAGTGAAAAGTGTGTAACTGAGGAATTTCAAGTTGCCTAAAAAAATGCAAAACAGTATGCAATTTATTGTTTCTTCCAGTGAATGAATGGCTATGTACAGTACATGTAATCTGCTGGTGCTGATGAGATAACATGTATCATCAATACCTTAAAATTTCTCTAGGTCCTCTTCCATGAGTAAGTCATTAAAACTCTACCTTTCCTGAGCAGAATGCTCCTTCTTCTGTGATCTCCTATCCTCCTCATCTGAATCACTGCTGTCACTATCATCGGAATCTGAATCCTTCCTCTCCCACTCATCTTTGTAAGATGTGACTTTTGACCTCTTACTTTTCTCCTCCTCTACCTCTCTTTCTGACACCTCCTTCAGTTTGCGCTTCTCTGCAGCAAGGACATCTAGGCCTAAGACTGAGGATCTGGTAGGTGGGGCTTTGAAGTCCTGATCAGAGTTTGTTTTCTTCTTCTTGACAATCAACCCACCAACCTGGTTAGAAAGCCCTTCAAGGCGGTGAATGGAATCAGCCATGCTTCTGAAAAAGAGGAAAAGTAAAATTGAGAGCTTTCATAGTTAGAGTCGTACATGCACTAAAGCAGGTCACAGGAACTTGCAGGATAGTCTACTGTTAGTCTACTCTTTTAAACTGTTACTGCGCATGAAGGAAGATGACGTCATACATCGACAGTAACAGTTTAAAATACGGCTGCACGAATTTCAACACGGAGCTCAATTTCGGCGATGAAAATCCAGAAAAAGACCCTTAAATGCATCATACAGTCAATCTGGTAAGTGGGACCGATGTATATTAGCCTAGGCCTAATTTACAATAATAAATGCATCAGATATGCATTGGGTAAAATGTAGTATTTTGGGTAGACCGAAAGCTTCAGTCTCTGATATCGACGGTTGTTCCGCTGAGATTGCATCTGGCTCCTCTGACCACCTCTATACATGTAGAGTGGAGGAGGCAGTTTTCGGCCGGAGGCAGTTTTCGGCCGGAGGCAGTTTTCGGCCGGAGGCAGTTTTCGGCCGGTCCGTTCGATGCATGGTAAAATCCTTTAAAATACATTGCATAACAGCATATCACATATCACACACATACAATAACATGGCAGAGTCACTGGAGAACCACATTTGCAATGGAAAATGTATCCTTAAATATCACATTTTAGCGATGTAATCGGCGGTACCGCTACCGAATCTGAAAAATGGAATATCTTACGCGTGTCTGTAAGGAATATGGGTCCCATAAAATGAGCTGTATTTCAAGTATTTTTCAGATTTAGAGTCAGATTTTTTGATCATCGCAAGCTCAAATGTTTCTCACCGCATGTATGTTATCCTATCAGTCGGATACTATAGCGCCGTATCTCTGTATAGTTTAGATTCCAATTTCTGATCACGGCACCCGCAGGTGTAGTTTTCGGCCATGCAGGGGATTACGTGCTTTAGCCGCGCGCGCTATAGATCAGCGGGCGAACGCACGGCGCGCGCTCCCTATTGACTTTGTACGTGCGGCCGAAAACTACCGCCGAAACAGTGAAAATGAAAATCAATATTGCCATGGTAGTTCATGATTTTTTTCTGGGATTCTTTTTTTGTTTGAATAATAATAGTATTGGCTTCATGATTTGAACAAAAAAAATAATAAATAGGAAGTAAAGAGTCCAAAAATAGGATTTTGCCTCAAGTGGCCGAAAACTCCCTCCTCTACTCTACATAACATAGACTGAAGAACGTCCTATGGCCTGGGCTGGGGACTGTAAGTGCAAAATAATTGAAAAACAGTTGTGAGATCTGATTAAGGATTAATCATAGCAACTGAAATATTTACCTAGACCGAAAGCTTCAGTCTCTGATATCGACGGTTGTTCCGCTGAGATTGCATCTGGCTCCTCTGACCGCCTCTATACATAGACTGAAGTACGGCGTATGCAGTAGTGTGCGGAACGAATGGTTCGGTTCGGCCGGACCGCGATGAATGAGATATGCATCGAGATTTTTCACTCTTTACGTCTTCATATATCCAATTTGGCTGCAATATTACACTGAATATTAATTAAGATGAAAAGTAACACAGAAATATCTACTTTGACTTACGATAGCTTGCTCATTTAGATCCTATATTAATGATTAATCCGAGAAAGTCTTGTAGTCAACAAGATTTGTTGTCAGCCATCTTGGTTTAAGTTGATGAATATTCATTTTTCTTTTCGAACGTCCAATAGCTACGTATGAGTCAGCCCGGCTTGAGCCGGTGATGTTTGAATATTCATAAGCCCAATATCAAACACGTGCTCTGATTGGCCATTGGGCTTGTTTTGGTCGGTTGACCCGGAAATATATCGGGCGGGTCATGTCATAGATTACCAGTTCGAATGCATGAACGTACCGTTTCCTTGGTTCTGAGATAAAAATTGGATAATTCATATACGTAAGTCCGTAAATTTTGCATTTAGAAATAATTCATTAAAAAATTGATAACTGTACATAGGAGAAAAATAGACATAGTATTTTTGTATCTGATTTATAAATCAGAAAATTAGATCTAAATAAGGAAAATCGTGGGAGAAAGTTTCGGGGTAACAGTGCTGCACAATCGGCTCAATCTCTCCCCCCGTTGCGAGACGTATTGGTTACCGTCTGTGTATGGGGAATGTCAACAAATGTCAGTTTTATTAAAGAATGACCCATACCAGACGGTTATTTCTGTCTAATATTTACCTTACTTATACTTAAGAATAAACAAGGGCAAAAGTAACATGGTTCAGTTTGAACTGCTTACAGCTTGGTTAAACTAAGTTAAACTTGTTAACTTAATAAGTGAATAACCGACCCACAAAATAATAATCGTATGGGACTGAGCTGAGCAGGCATTAATTCTGCACAGATCAAGATACCGTCTGTATTTTTCATGTTACGTGAAAAAAAAATCATAACTATGTCCTAGTCTAGACACTTATAAATATCGCAACATACCAGCAGGAAATTTATATAATTTAGAGCCACATACCTGATTTTTCTATTGTCTTTCCATCCATTAGTTTTTCCGACGTCGCGAAAACGCAATTACAACTCGACCACCACAAACCCTCGGCCGCCAACTGACCACACTATATACCGACCAAATGTTCTAAAAAGCTCGACCCTGTCAAAGGTGAGTCGCCTGTTGTTGTTGTTGTTGTTGTTGTTTAATTTAGGCAAGTCAGTCACTTTATGACCATTATTGCCGAATACTATAAAGAATTTTTTTTGCATTCAAATTTACGTATACACTCAAATGATATATGCATGTATATATAATATTTGTGTTTTTCTTCTTCTTCTTAAAAAAAAAGGAAAAAAAAAGGGGGGGGGAGATATATAATGATATCATGTTAGATTACCGATCCCTGTCCTTTTTTTGTTTTTTTTTGTTTTTGCGCCGTATATCCTGACAAACCCGCTCCGCTCGTGGTACGTTACTCGGGGGAGGAATTCCCTAATTATGTCTCTCAAACGCGGACAGGGGGCACTTTGTGATATCTCAATTTTATCTCGAAATATACCCCCAAAAACCGGCGGCCAAAATACATTCAATATTTAATTATACACATTTTAACGAGCTTTATTTTCGAATTTTGAAAATAAATACTGACATTAATGTGTTCTTTTATATACCTAATGAGTGCACTCAAAAGTGTCCACTTTTCTTTCCGCCTCTATAGGCCTAATATTAGTTACACACTTACTAAACACACACGCAACACACTTAATAAATACCGTTATTTAAAGATAATAATAACAATAATAATTCAATTAAAAAAATAGATTGGGAAGTCTTTATATGCACTTAACAATACCGTTAAAACGATTTACAATTTCATACTTAGGCTTACTGATATCTACAATACATAATTTATAAAATCCTTGACAAAAAGTTTAACTCTACTATAATAATAGTCCAATGTTGCATTCTAGAGCACATCAAATCTTTGTTTTGTAACTTTTCATTTGCAAAATAGCGCTTTGGGCGGATCTGATTTCGTTTTCTCCCCCTGAATTCTTTATATGATCGGGAACGACGGTGTCCACATTCCCCGTAGTACCGCCCCTAGCTGGTATATTCTTTCTACAATGATCAAGTGTATTTTAAAAGGAATGCCATTTAACAAGACATGTCGCCGGATACTAAGAAATAATTACTGGAGACAAACATAGCAACTAAGCCTAACACCGTATTGTATGCTGTGGAATGTGCAGGCGCGGATCCACGGGGGGCGTCGGTCCCGCCCGGCCCCCTCCCCCAAACAGGTAAAAAAAAAACGTTAATTTTACATTAAAACAGGTTTTAAAAAATGGGCCCCCAGTATATCTATCAGTTTCACTACCCCGCTTATTCGCCAGCTGGCTGGATCCGCCCCTAGGTATGTGTGTGTGCGTGTGTGTGTGCGTGTGTGTGCGTGTGTGTGCGTGTGTGTGTCAGAGCTCTTTCCAGCAAATGATTTTTGATGAGGAGTTGTTTACACGCAATATAATTTCAATTCAAGATATTTATAACTGGAGTTTAGTGGATGTAACAGAGTATGATATTTTAATGCAGTTTAACAGTAACTGTGAAGCTCCTCAGAGATGTATTATCGAGGAAGGTTTATGAATATTTTATAGAGAAGTTACAACATTTATTTGTTTTGAAGATTCATGATGGACGGAAATTTTCAGATTTTTCAAATGAGGTATGTAGGGAGATATTTAGTAGGCCTAGGAAAGTTACTCTTGTTAACAGACTAAGAGAAATTCAGTATAAACTGCTTCATGGAGCAATATATACTAGAGAATTCAGATTCGGCTTTGTTGTAGATAACTTGTGCTCATTTTGTAAGCAAAAGATTGAAACATATTTACACTTGTTCTGGGAGTGTGCACAGGTTCAAAGGTTATGGCAGAATGTAATAGCTAAGTTGGAGCTAAGGGAATTAAGGTCTATCGACTGGATAGATATTCATTTAGGGTTGTCCGGTAATTCCCCACGAATAAAGATATTTAATACAATTATTTTTGCAATAAAATATTGGATATATAGATGCAGGGGTAAGTCCGTAATATTGTCTTTGGGGGAGTTTCAAAAAGAACTGTTGGAACTTAGGGAAGAAGAAAAGAATATTGCAGGGAGGGAGGGCAGGCAAATTGGCCTTACATTTACAGAAGTGGGAACAAGTGAAGTTCATGAACTTTTAACCATGACACTGGGCTATTGTGGCTACTGTAGCCTCGTTTAAATGATTTTCTGTTATTTTTTTTGTGTAAATAGATTGTTTCTGTTTTTCTGTCGCTCCAATTTGGGGTATTCTGAGGGGGCTAGGAACAGTGTGCGTATATGTGTGGAAGTATGGTCGGATGGTGTGTGTGTCGCATGGCGGGGAGGGAGGGGGGGGGGTAGTATAGTGTGTTTGGTTGGATGGGGTCATTTGTTTTATGTTACAATTGATTTCATTTTTTTTTCATCAATCGTACAATCTATGTTATGAAAATGTTTTGAAATCATGTTAAGAAAAAACAAATTTATTTTATTTCTAAGATTGATTTGTATTGTTTGGAATCAATAACAAAACTATTGAAGAAAAAAAAAACAATACGCAAAATGTCGATTGAAAAAAAAAGAAATTATCCTGTTTGGCAAATCGGAATGTGCATCTCGTCATTGCGTGTGTTAGCATATTAAGTATCCGTCAAATTATTCGACAAATGAGTCATTCTTATCAAATGTAGCTTCCTCGCTATAAGCCCGTAAAAAATGCGGTAAGCCAATTTGAAATGAACAAGCCAGCTAAGCTGGTACTAAGAATTGTGATAATGCATATAAATAGGCTTATACTCTACACTCTAAAAACTGAAATGTTAAATCACCATTTAAAAGGGCCGAGGAGTGACCACTCTTTCAAAATGGTAGATTAACACTCTGAACATGCTGGATCCAACACTTTAAAGGTTGAATATACAGCATGTTACAAGTATCAATCTGACATTTTGAAAGAGTGGTCACTCCTCGGCCCTTTTAAATGGTGATTTAACATTTCAGTTTTTAGAGTGTAGCTTTAGGACTGTAGCACTGCATGTGTAAAGACATTTCGGACTTGAATGCTTATTTCAGTCGCACTAGAAAATGTTGAATGCGATTGGTTCGTCTGATCGTACCACGTGATACCTCTTTAATGCACATTCAATGAAACCTCTCAAGGATATATCGGCGCGAGTGTAGTGAGCACTTAGCAGTATAGTTACGTACAAAATGGCGAGCATCCGATTACAGGCGTAAATTATAGTTTCTCATTCATACTCAATCTGATAATATTTTGTTGAGAGCAACTCTGCAGAAGCACTCTTTCCACTCCCGTGGACCTAGAGTGCGCCTGACGCCTGCGTATTTCCCCAGAAGTATATACTGTCTTGTTTGCAGCATACTTCGCAAAGTGGACATAGTGGAAAATACCTGCAAGTTCCAGCTTTACCCTTCGCAGGGACCAAACCTAGACCTGCTTAACAGTACGACAGTATTGGTATATCAGCATAAGAAGGAAGGTAAGGGAGTAACCTCAAGCCTGACAATATTGTGCGGTCAATATACAAACGGTAAGAAAATAATCATCTTTTTGATTTACGAAATACTGCAATAGGTCAGACTTGCACACGTAACATTCAGCCTACTTGATCAGAGTAATTTCTTAAGCAGCCAAATTCACGTAGGTATTTGAATCGTTTATGTGATCCAAAATAAAACTGTTATATGTTTCCTCCAAGTTTCGGCAAACGATAGTAAATTCTAGATTCTTTCTTTCATTCTTGTTTTTCCTTTGAATTACGATTTCACAATATTATAAGATGTCACGGACTAATTGTCAAGGACTTTAAATTCTGATTTCTCTTAATTTATAGTTTCTTTGCATTCATATACTACACCACCTTCTGATTGGTTCATATTTAGGTTTTAAGGTGTTAAGGTGTTCTGAGTGTAAGCCTTATTAGCACAACGACATGTTAACTTTAATGTTGTAACTTTGACTTTTATTATATGTGCTTTTAAAGTTTAAGCGAATAAAGAACATGAAATGAAATATATTACATATAAGAAAAACAATCGGGAAAACGCCATCTTTGACTTGCAGCAGGTAGGGGACCGGGGGCCCGTTTCTCGAAACCGTCATAAGTCTTCTTGACTAAATCAGCGTTAGTAAGCTACAGTCTTGTCAGCTACGTGTTTCACGAAGCCCTCTTTGCCAAGATCAAAGACAACATACTGACTAAGACAGTAGTTACGACGCTTCCGACTCCGTCATATCTCTGTCATAACTTTTTAGTCGATGGGCAGCGCCATCACATGTCATTAATTGGGTAGACTATGGCTGGCAAAAAAGGACAAGAAATCCTCCAGCTATGATCTTTCTACACATTCACTTAAACATAGAGTAACTCTTCAGTTATCGTTTTTTATATTTGAAAATCTTATGAAAATATGCCATGGTTATATCTAAGGCTTTTTCTACTTAACTATACTGATGATATGCGTTTATTTCCACATTGTATAATCCTTGAAGGGATGGGTATTCTGCCACGGCAGGCAAGCCATAGTCTGAAGTGTATTCTCTAGTTTTCAGACCCATATTAATTTCGAGTTAAATTCTATCTTCAAATGCGTAAACTGAATAGTTTAAAACATGTGTTTTAACGTTTGGAATGTTGAAATTTTTTCATTTTAATATTGTGCTGAAGCCTAAAACATTGGACAAAACTTTCATAACATCGTGTTTTTACTAAAAATGATATAAGGGTGGATTTTTATAAACTATCAAATGAAAATATCCGGGGGGTACTCATCTCAAAAACAAAACTGATTAACCGGTCATGAAATGAAATACTCACAATTATATTTTACAAATAATTCTATGGTATAATCTACACAAATTTTGAAGTATATTGCATCTCTTATTCCCTGGTACTATTTTCAATATTTTTTATCCCCAATTCATTTAATTAATTGCAGTTTTCTTGAAATTGCTTTTTTTTTAATCCGATGGAATTGCAACTACAGTATAAGGCTATGTCTTAGCTCCTCTTCTCGCCGATAGTATCGATTATTTTCACGAGATGTCTAGCTAGTAAGCTCTTCGTGAAACGGCTTAGGAAGATCAGAGACATCTCCGTAGTTGGCGGATAAAGTTATGACTGTCTTGTTGTTGGTTTCGAGAAACGGGCCCCCGGTAATTGGGGAGATTGTTCTAAAAAAAACCCATTCTGGACTATATAGGGTCGGTTGTGCACCCCTAAAAGCGCTTCTACCATGGCTGCCCTTGCCATTTTGAGCCGAAAAATGGTAGTCGCCTCAATATTCACATATTCATATCTCCGTAATCACGTAGCTTATTGTGTTCATAATGATGCATTTAGAAAACAATTACCATAGCAATCCAAATTCATTTGTCATGTCTAATCGATGTTACATGTAGGTTAATAACATTTTGCTGTTTAATTTAAACTCTGTGGATCACTGAATATTGAAATACTGAAATGAAATTTGATGACTTTATACAAAAACAAATTTCGACAACATACCTGAATAGCACTTGTAAGGTGCTTAAGGTGCTTTCTGATGGTGTTTTATAACCTCAAATTTTGCTTGTAACATGAGGATAGAAATGATCATTCTCTTAGATTACAATTATACCCTACCTCTTCTATTATAATACATGTATTATCTTCCTCATTCAGTCTACATGTATATCCTTTTCTGTATCCAATATCACCCCTTTCATTTTCAATATTCTATTTATTATTTAACCCATTTTTGTTTAAACAGATCTACAGAACAAATGCACATGCCATTAATTTATGCCTTTATTTTGAAGAAAAAATCCTCGATGTTTCAAGATTTCATAGTGTTGACCTCTTGTAAGCCCTATTCCTCCTATTGTGCTGGTTTTCATCCTTCCTTCATGTTTTACACTCCTAGGTTGATCAATTTCTTTGTAAATGTATTTCTGCTCATTAATATTACCCTCTTTTTCTTCTTCTCATATCTTTAAAAAAAAATCTTTCTCCTGATTGGTTTAGGGGATGAAATTTGATTTTGTACATTCTCAAACCTTACTGGATCTCGGTTCTATGAATCAATGTCATTTCATTGGCGGATCCAGGGGGCACAGGGCACGTGCCCCCCAAAAAAATAAAAAAATATGCTCACTACCCCCCACTGAGTGAATTTTCGGCCGGCGCGATTTTCCAATTTTCCAATGCTCGGGTGCCAAAAAAAGTGCTCACTACCCCCACTGATTGAATTTTCGGCCGGTGCGATTTTCAAATTTGCGGGAGAAACAAAAATTGTGCCCCTCTTGTGCCCCCGACTAAGAAATCCTGGATCCGCGCCTGCATTTAATATTGTAATGGAATATTTATGTAACTATGGGTATACTTGGGTTTACTTGGGTGTAGATACTGGAAGCTTAGCTTATATTTTGTCCCTCTTTACTGTTCCATCCCGTCTCAAGTATGGTTCAAACTTAATTGGGTTGTTTCTCCAAACCTTTCTAGGGATGACTTGAATTGGTTAATGGTGGCAGCATTGACTACTTCGTGAGACAGGGCATTCCAATAATTATTTACACTCCTTATTGAGAAACTGTATTGCCTAAGTCTTGTATTAAAACGTTGTTTGACTATCTTGAAATTATGGCTTCTTGTTGTTGAGCCAGTGGCTAATTGGAAGAATGTTGAGGGATTTACTCTGTCGAAGCCTCTCAGGATTTTGAATATTTGTATCAGGTCTGCTCTTTGTCTTCTGTAAGCCAAAGTAGGTAGTTGTAGTTCTTTAAGTCTGTCTGGGTATGCTTTTTGTTTCAGCTCAGGAAGAAGTCTTGTGGCCCTCTGCTGGCCCTCTGCTGGACTTTTTCTAGTATGTCTTCATCTCTCTTCAGTATTGGGCACCACACAGAGTTGCAGTGTTCCAGTGTTGGCCGAATAATGGTTTTGTAGAGACTAAGATAACCCTTCTTTTGCAAGGCTGAAAACGACCTTTTTATTATTCCTAACCTCATGTTGGCTCTCTTGCCAGTATCTGCTGCATGGTTGCTGAAGGAAAGGTCCTGTTGAAACAACACTCCCAAATCTTTTTCTTCATTACCAGATGCAACTGAAATTATATTTATACCAGCAGCCAGTTTGAAGCATTATCCTTGATTCTTTTTTCCATAATGAACTACTTTGCACTTACTTTCATTAAAGGGCAATTGCCATATATACATTGGACCAGTTTGTTACGGTGTTGATATCCATGTCAAGCACGGTCGGCTTTAGAGTCCACTGTCCTGTATAACTTAGTGTCGCCGGCAAATAGCTTCATGTGGGAGTTAACAGTCTGTTGCTGGCAGGTCATTGATGAAAACATTAAACAACGTTGGTCCGAGTACACTTCCCTAGCTGCGGAATACCGCCGTTAACATGATCATAAACATGCATTGTAAATAGATGAATAGTGAAAGAAGCGTAGCAAGGCGGGTTCAAGCACAGAACCAGAGCAGATGAGCCCTAGAATCAAAGTTGATAACTTTGATTGTCTGTAATTACTGTATTGTAGAACCCCATATAGGCATAACTTAGCACCCATCTTCCTATAAGTTTTCAAATCAATTTTATTTTTTAAATACTTTACAACATCGAAAGAAACATTATTCATTAGTCTTACTTTTTGTTGATTAGCCCTCTTGTCCTATCGGAAGGGCTCTCAGTTTTCTCTTAAAAGTAGCAACATTGGGTGCAGACACAATGTTAAGTTATGTGGTAAGCTGTTCCAGGGTTGGACCACTCGATTTGAGAAAAAAGTGGCCAGCTAATTTGTGCGAGTACGTCTTTGGAAAAGCTTTTTTATCATGACCTCTTAGTTCTTTGTTTGGAGCAGAGAAGAACTTTTCTGAATTATTCCTATATAATTATATATATCATTAAGATATTTGTAAGTATCGATCAAATCCATCTTCCGTCTCCTCTCCTGTAAAGATTCGATATTAGTCTTGGTCTCATTACTGCAAAGACGTAGACACCTCGTCTGCACCTTTTCTAATGCCTCTATATATCTTTCTTAGTGTAAGGGCTCCAAGCTGTTGATGAAAATTTCAACGCTGGTCGCACAATTGATTTATAAAGGGTCACCATCTTTTCTTCATTTAGATTTGTAAAACAACGACGAAACATAGCCATCTTGCGACAAGCGGAATTTACAAAAGTTTGAACATGCGTTGATGGGGACAAATTATTCGTCATAATATAACTTCCAGATCTTTGTGATGAGAAACCTCTTGAATGATCTTTCCGTTCATGGAATAACAGTACTGCAATGCACCTCTAATTCTCAGTACCACACATTTTTAAATATTGAAATCTAACAGCCACAGCTTGGACCATGCAACAAGTGCATTCAGATCCTCTTGGAGAATATCACAATTTGTCTTGATCCATCTATACACTTTGGTGTCGTCAGAAAAAAATCTTATCTGTAGAGGTCACCATTTCCGGGATTTCATTCACGTAAAAAAAAAAACAAGGGCCCGAGAATGGACCCTTGCGGTACTCCACTTGTCACGTCTTTCCAAGATAACACACCATTTCTAAGAACAACTCTCTCCCTGCGTCCTTCAAGAAAGCTCTCTATCCAATCCAATACTTGTCCATGTATTCCGAATTGTTTTAATTTGTACAATGTGGAACTGAGTCGAAAGCCTTTTGGAAATCGAGATATATAATGTCTACTCCATCCTTCTCATCAAAAGCCTTGGTCCAATCATAAAGACACTCCAGAAGTTCAGTAGCGCACGAACATCCTTGTTGAAAACCATGCTGATGGCATGAAATTATAGAATTTATTGATGCATGTTCAGTTAACTTGTCACAAACAATTTTTCCCAAGATCTTCACTATTTGACTTGTAAGAGAGACTGGTCTATAATTGTTCGACACTTGTCGAGATCTTTTCTTGAAAAGAGGTGTGATGTTTGCATCCTTCCCATCTTGAGGGATTTGACCGGTCCGTAATGATTGCTTAAATAACATACTCAGAGGCTTGTCAAAATCAAGAACGTTCTTTAAGACATTGACATGTATCCTGTTGGGACCACATAGATTTTTTCAAGTGCAGTTTGTACAGTTTTTCACGAACAGTATTCACAGAGAATTTAATGTCATATATAGGATTTATGTCAGAGGTTTTTGGAATCTGAACAGAAGGGAGCTGCTGATCAACTGCTTCAGTCTTCAAAACACTCACGCAAATGTCATTTAGAATTTCTGCCTTATTCTGATCAGATTCTGTTATCTTACTACCGTCATGCTCCAAAACCTCAACACTTGCTGAAGATCGTGAAAGATGTCTCGCATAATTATAGAATTTCTTGGGTTCTGACTTGATCTGGTCAATCAAAAACGTCTCATAATCCACTTTCGATTCACGCACTACTTCATCAGTATGAGACTTTAGATATTCATATTGTTCCTAGTGAGCATGAAGACTAGTTTTCTAGCTTTTACAGCTGCTGCTCTCTTCGCTTTCATGGCTTGTTTCACCGACCTGTTACTCATCCATGGTGGCTTATGACGTTGTCCTGATTTCACCAGCTTGGTTGGAATAAATTTCTCTATCCATTCTTGATACTTAAGTTTGAAAATCTCCATCTTTCATCGACGTTTCTTGAAGAGAAGACAGTTTCCCAGTCCGTAGCCTGAACCTCTGCTGCAAAGGATGCATAATCTCCCTTTGAGTATAAGTAGATTTTACGTTCCTGCAATGCAATACGTGGCAAAGGTATTCTCAATTCCAAAAGTACACTGTTATGGCCACTAGCTCCTAGTTTGTATCCAATTTTCACTGAATGTACAATATTATTATCTGGATTTCCTGTGAGAGCCAAGTCTGGTATAGGTTCTTTAACTAGTCATATCGAGTAATTTTTGTTTTTGTTATATTTTTGGGTAACGTACATGGTATATGGTCGTGGGACAGAGAGATTTCCTGTATTGTATATGCATAATTTCCGTTTGTTTCACAGCAAAAAGAGGGAGCGCTCCCAATGACCAATAATTAATATAGCACTCTCATAATACTGAATGATTACTTCAAAACAAATCTGAATTATTATTTTGTATGACCAGTAGTAGTCTGAAACTAAAGTAAATCGGTCCATTTCCTTTTTTTTTAAATTAGGAATCTTCCATTGCGAGATTATTTTCTATATAGAACTTAGAACGCTCTTCGATTCATGAATAATCACTTTTATTGGCATTCTTTAGAACTTTGTATCACATTCTATCGTCATTTATGAAATATAATTGTGATCCCTCTTTATGGACTATAATATTGTTGAGGTCTCTGGATAGACTGCAGAATAGGCTGTGAATGCTATCTCAACATTATTTGTCCTCGAAATCCATATTGGTGTTCCTTCAAGACAACAGTGCTTGTTTTTTTTTTTAATGGATCAGTTATCTTAGGCCTTACATGAATATTTCATTACTGGGGATCAGGATATTGAGTGGATTATACCTGGCTGGGAGATGGTGACCTGTGAATGATGAGTCTTCGGGGCCCTGTCTCGAAAAAATTGTGGGTGAACCCAGTCAGGTCGTCCTTTTTTTTAATTTAGGGCTTAGCATAGGGTATTTTTTCAGGATACCATGACACAAAACATATCATAATTATATCAATTCATAGTCATCCATCAATCATTGTCTGTTTCTATACATTATAATAGACTTTCCGACGCGATCAGAAGGTCCTTCTATAAATGATTAAAAAAACATGGGAAACACATTCAAGAAAACCAACATTTCAAGTTTGTATAAAATTGAAATGTTCTTGAGCATTCGCTCTAGACCACTTCTCACCTTACGTATCAGGCCCGAAGATTCCCGTCAAAGGGTATTTTGCCCCCCCCCCCCCTCCCTTCCGTCAGTAAGAACTATCAATGTACATTGCATGTATTTGCAGATTGTCTCGCCACCCAATAACTTCTATCACTAAACATGAAATATTCGTAAAAATTTAAATCGGCTGTACATAATAAAACTTTTTCTAACCGCTTTATATGAATAATAAAAAATTCTATCCATAATCATTGTTTATTGTACTGCAAGATTTTCTAACCTCCTCCTCCAGATTTTAAAAATGTTATTTTGACAAAATTATCTTACTTACCTAGTATGATAAAAATAATTGATCAGAATTTGATTGCGGTAATTATATATGGATACCAGAGAGAGAGATTTTTCATTGGTCATAGTTAGTGATTTGTTATTTTGGGGTAAAATAAATGAAAAATTGGCATAATGGGAAACAGAAATATTCTGTTTGGCATGCGCCAAATTTCCATTTGTTTCACAGCGAAAGATGGATCGCTCCCAGTGACCAATAATTAATCTAGCACTCTGATGACACCTTATAATTGCCCCAAAACAAATCTGCATTATTTGTATTATCTATAGTCTTGAAACCTAAGTTTTTTTTAAAAAGCAACTCAGGTATTTCCACTTACCTTGGTTATATCACCTTTTTAATCGTGCGAAAATTAATAAGACATAATTACGTAATCCGAAGATGATTTCTGTGGAATATACAATAGGGTTGAATTTTCCCTGAGTTGGTTCTCAAAGGTCTTTCTCGATGGTGATTTTTTTTTCTTTGCAAGATTTTCTATCTAATTTTTATTCTTACATTATAAAGTGTGAAATTTACTTGAGCCTTTTGATGCTGTGTACATCAGACATTTTTTAAAGATAGGGACTATATACAATTATCTCCAGAGTAATGATAGGAAACTCTATCCCAGCATATAAGCTTTCCACTAAACTTCAAAATTTTGTTTCTTCGAGACAGCAGTGTGGAATGGGTTTCTCATGGCTTGGTTTCCATTAATATTTCACTTCTGGTGCATGGTCATGAAGTAGAATGTAAGTATAATGCCTGGCTGGGAGATGGTGACCTGTGAATGATGAGCCTATGGCGCCCTGTCCCTTAAACTGTGGGTGAACGGCACGCCCAGTCAGGTGTTTCTTCTTTTTTCTTTTTCTTCTTCCTCTTCTTCTTCTTTTTGTAATAGGGTCTAGCATAGAGTCTCTGGATTTTATGCCACCTGAGAAAAGATTATCACTTATTCATGAATTATTCATTGTTAATACATTACTTTCGACTCTCCGAGCAGGACGTATTTTTTAATGTTCAAAACCATGGGATACACATTTCAACTGCTGTCTTGAAGAAAGTTTTTTTGGACAACAATATTATTTATACTTATTCCCTCATACTATTATTCAAATATCTATAAATTTGCATAATTATTTGAAGACTGTATTGAAGATTAATGACAGGGTGTTCTGCAT
Organism: Mesocentrotus franciscanus; assembly: GCA_037976565.1. NCBI lineage: Eukaryota > Metazoa > Echinodermata > Echinoidea > Camarodonta > Strongylocentrotidae > Mesocentrotus > Mesocentrotus franciscanus. The sequence goes on from CP137676.1 coordinate 4,632,633, forward strand.
ACTTCCTACCACGAATGTTATAAATGACCAAATATTTTTGCGTCTTTGCTAATTTCTTTTGTTTGCATAATTGTACATCAAATTCAATGCGAGATTCCCTCACCCGATCTATCGTCAAATCTAAATGCATTTTAGAAATAGTTTACATCATTTTTAGTAGGGACGATTCTGTATTTAGAAAAGTACATTCTTACAACATTTTCTAGCCTACGGACAACACAAATAATTTAGGAAAATTTGTTTTTTGGGTAATCATATATAGATTCGAGAAGGAAACATTATTCATTTGTCGTACCGAGTGATTTTTCATTTTTGGGTAAAATAAATCAGGAATGATCTAAATATGGTATGGAATAAAGAGATGTCGTGTCTGGCATGTACCTAATCTCCTAATTTCCATTTGTTTAACAGCAAACAGATGGTAAACATTTTAAAAAGAAATCAAGTTGATGAGACATCTCATCTGTCACAGAAAAGAGAGGTTATAATCAATGATCAGCACAGGGACCAAACTTTGGCCAAACCTATAAGGCTCATTAATAATTGCATAGTATATTATGCCATATACCATTATTATGTATCGATATCCTACAATGGCTCCGTTTTAGCCAATGCAAATTGACCCCGCCCCCTTCCGCCCCTGAGCTCAACGTGAACTTCATAAATTCGGCAGGCAGAACAGAAAAAATAATACATTATTGTGATTGGATTTTAAGAACAAGCGATGGATATTTAACAGATCCCGATATAAAATGTGACGTCATATCCAAAAGGTATTCATGTATGAAGGTATACAGTTTTTCGTAATGATATTCAGATCCAAAATGAATATCTCAAATCATGCTACGTTCGAGGGCCAACAGTTTGAACATAAGGCCCAAAGTTGAATACTATATACTTCAAAACTATACTAGAAAACCGACCGACATGTCTGTATATGCAGAATGCATGCTGCATTAAAGGGTGTACTTGTTGAACGACTGCAGTATATACAGGGTAAAATGGTAAACTGCACCACCACTCAATGCACTCATAATATGAGCGGAATTACTCCCATTACTCAAGCATTATACACCAACATGGTCGTTTATCATTGTTGCAAATTGGCATAGTATCATGTGCGTTGATAAAGAAGAATAATTGCCATTATCAATTTAGACCAAAAAGTAATGTGTATTTTATTGCCGACTGGGAATGCATTGTCTATTCGAAAATATTTATTGGATATCGCCAAAACTTATTGGGGTAGCGCAGGTACAGCCATTGAGACATATACATTCGTGTCAAGGGTAGAGGTGGTACCGATGTTGCCGGATAAAATGCAAGAGAACAAGGCCATCAAGAGAGAGAGAGCTAGGTGTTTGAATTAAGGGTTGTTTTATCTTCTTTTCACGCCTTCCCATGAATTTTCCTTTCTTCTTGTAGAAGACTTTCTCTCTGCCATGTCTCTCTCTCTCTCTCTCTCTCTCACACACACACACACACACACACACATTTTCTTCTATTTTTTACCATGTATTATTATTATTATTATTTTATTATTACAGTGAAACCTGTCTATAAAGACCACCCAAGGGAGACAAATAAAAGTGGTCTTTATAGGCAGGTGGTCTTTATGTACAGGTGCCTATAAAACATGTTTCAATGAGAAACCGTTTTCAAGGGAAACAAAAAATGAGGTCTTTGTAGACAGGTGGTCACTAAAGCAGGTTTGACTGTATTATTATTAGTATATTTTTTAATTAAAAAAAATATATTATTATTATTAATATTATTATTTATTTATATATATATATATATATATATATATTTTTTTTTTTTTTGGGGGTCACTCGTTTTGGAACACGTTCTCCCGTGTTCCCGTAGCCACTGGCTTTGACCAAACTGAAAAAGGGTAATAATTTGTATGTACCCTGACCCCGACATTGACTTTTATCGATCTTTAAAATTACTCGACAATCTCGCGATTTAGTCATGAAGCTATAAAGCATGCATCAAACAAAATTAGCATTAAATAAAATTTTTAAAATGTATGGAAGGGAAAAGGTTAGTGCGATCTAAACAGATGTGTATTGTCTATGACCGGGACTTTGTGGAGTTTTGACCTGCATTTCGGTAATTAGAGCATAATATTTAGCAGAGGTATCGTACATTTGTAAAACTTAAGATGAAACAACAAATTTGTTGCATCTGTAATATTAGACAGGAAGCACTTAAGGATATAGTGGAACAATTTTCCCGGAACTTGTTCGGGAAGAGAAAACATTGAAATTATGGACATGCTCGAATGATAAGCACATGAGTTTTGATACAAAGTGTATTCCAAGAAAAGCGCCGCATATTTGGTCATGGTTACTACCGACATAATGATTTTCCCTATTTTACAAATTTGTTACTACCGTATGTTATAAAATAATTCAAATTTATGTAGGCCTATCTGCCGCAATGAGGAAAGCTTTTAAAAATTGTCAGGTGTTGCAAACCCTTTCGAATTTGCAAATTGATTATAACACTTATTATAAGCAAGAGTTATTCCTAATTCTAATTAATTTTTTTAACAGTATATTTTAATTGATGTTTTATAAAGCTTATACAGGGTGTATATGATATTCAAATTCTATATAGGCCTATTTAATCTTTCTTATTGTTACATGTTATTGTTGTAGTTCTAAGTATAATTTTTTTAATTGTGTATTCGTGTGAGTGACCCTGCCTCTTAATTGTCAGTTGAAGGGCCAAACTTCTTTGGGTAGAGAATCAGGCAATATCGGACATCTTTGATTTTCTTATTTAAATGCAGACATAGTTTATACATAAGGGAAGACAGTGGAGTGGTGGCTTAATTTGGGGCTCGGCATATTGAAGTATGATTTGGAAAATAGATTACAATTTGTTGTCGTTAATGGTGCCAAGTCTCAATCTAGCAATGTGAAGTATGGTGTACCTCAGGGATCTGTTCTTGGCCCATTGCTGTTTTTGATTTACATTAATGATATTATTAATTCGTCTCAATTATTTACATATTCTCTTTTGCTGACGATACATGTTTGTTATATTCTCACAAGAATGTACACTCTCTTATGCAGTCAGTTAATACTGAAATTTGTAAACTCTTTACGTGGTTTTGTCGTAACAAACTGTTATTGAATACTGGTAAAACTCAATGTGTATTATTTAGGTCTAGAGGGAGGAAAATCCCTGAAAATGTTCATCCCTTAGTTGTTGGTGGTCAACAGATCAATCGCAGTCAACATGTGCTATTTCTTGGTGTTACGGTTGATGAATATTTATCATGGAAAGAACATCTTGATAATGTATGTACTAAAGTGTCTCGCAGTGCCGGAGTAATATCCAAACTTCGTTATTTCCTCCCAGTACACCTTAGTTACTTTATATAATGCTATTGTTATGCCTCATTTGATGTATTGTAATATTGCTTGGGGTCACACATTTAGGACCCATGTACATAAGTTGCAAGTACTTAAAAAAAGTTGTTAGGTACATAACAAATTCAGAATATAGTTCACCTAGTACTCCTTTGTTTTTGCAACTACATATTTTGCCTTTTGATGAATTGGTATCTCTTAATTGCTTAATATTTATGTTTAAATGTCAATCACTCCAGTACACATTTTTGACTAATGTGTTTGTGGAAAACTCTTCCATCCATCATTATCATACTCGTCAGAGTAACCTTATCCATCAGTCATACGCCAGGACCCATACTGCCTTAAAATCATTTAGAACTGTCTGTGTTAAAAAGTGGAATAAGTTACCCCATAATATAATTAGTAGTACTACATTGTCTCGGTTTAAAATATCTTGTAAAAAACACCTTTTCGACAGATTGCTATCAGGTACATGAATAAAACAAGATGAGGTAGCCATGAATGAAGTGTATGTTATGTGTGTGTGTGTGTGTGTGTGTGCGTGTGCGTGCGTGTGTTTGTGTATGTGTTGTAATTGGGGGTGGGGGGGGGAGGGTATACTCATCTGCATAATTTGTTATGTTGTTACATTGTTACATACACATGATTTATACTCGTTGTAAATATGTTACTCCTTGCCATTATATACCTATTGTATAGTTAACTGTGTAAAGGGGCCCCGTTCACAAGCTGTGCTTCACTGGGGTCCCAAACCTATCATTCTTGTGTTCCTTGCTGTTATATCTTGTACAATTGTTTGTTTGATTTGGTTTGAATAAACTTGATTGATTGATTATGATTATCGACAACTTTTCATTCTTCTCTGAATGAGGTCATTATGCAGCGTTATATTGTCATATGGACACCTTAACCTTGTATTTTATTTGTGGATGGGGAACGACACCTAATTGAAAATAAGGGTTTAAAATTCCAAGTAGAGGCGCGCCCCGTCTCGTGAATGTCAATGGCTATATGCATTTTGAAATGGGACTTTGAATTCGAGAGCAAGCTTTAGAGCCCTAGCTATTAAACAGGCTGTTTAAATCTATACCCACTATTTACTTAAACATTTTCATTAAAAAGCTGGGGTGCGCCCCTCCCCGATTTCCACCCGCGCGTGTAGTAGCCGTACTGTTTGGCTTACCAAAGATGTTGCACAATATCTCGGTACACGGTACGGCCGGTCTGTTTACGCAGTGCATGCAGTGTTCGATAGCGATATCGCCGGTCTATTCATGACGTAACTACTGTGCGAGCGAGCTATAGTGTGCAGTGAGATACAGATATAGATGAGATGAGACTGATATCGGCCGGATGTACTATCTGTTGGAATATAGACTAATGATCAACATTTAGCTGGTTGTTGTTAGACTCAAGAAACGCATCGGACTTGTGTTTACTGGTACGTATTTGGATGAAGATATTTATAACGTTAGAATTAAGCAAATGTAAGAGTAAGAGATGCCTGTTGTGTATTTTTGTGTATTTGTAATTGTGCGAGGCGCAGTGCAGTGTCGATGTCCCCGGCCGGTGATGCATGACGCTGTAACTACGGGTAAGATACTAAGTACTACTAGGCCTACTAGTGTAAACGCGTGATTAATTTTTCGCGATGAGCGACCTCAAAACATATTCGCTGGTTCTTAAATTCGCGTTGCACGCAATTCAGCCCATTCAAAACATGCATAAAAAGTCAGTTCTAAAATTCGCGCTTGCCGATCTTGGCGCAAAATCCGTGAAAACTAATGAGTAGTGTACCGCGAATATTTCCACGTTTACAGTAGGCCTATTACTATTAAAATAGACCGAAAGCTTCAGTCTCTGAATTTCAGGCGCGTAGCCAGGAGGCGACGATTGGGGCAGTCGCCCCCCAAAAAAAAACAGCGGCCAAAAAAAAAGAAAAAAGGAAGAGGACGTGAAAGAAAAAGGAGCAGACAAAGAACATTTTTTATTAATGGAACGTCAGAGCTTTTGCACTTCGCGAGGGAGAAGGGAAACTGAATTCAGACAAGGATTAAGAGTTGAGAACGGCAACGAATCGTCTTCTTTCTCTAATAATCTAATGAAATGTTGAAGCTTTGTGCGGGAGAGCTGAATTCAGACAAGGATTAAGAGTCGAGAACGGTACAACAAATCATCTTCTTTCTCTAATAATTTGATAAAACGTCAAAGCTTCTGCGCTTCGCGTGGGAGGAGGAAACTGAATTCAGACAAGGATTAAGAGACGAGAACGTACAGCAAATCGTCTTCTATCTCTAATAATTTTAATGAAATGTCAAAGCTTCTGCGCTTTGCGCGGGAGGGGGGTCCCTGCACCCACCCCTAGGGAGCGCGCTCTGCGCGCTCTGTAAGTGATCCCCATCTTTGCGTGCTCACTACCGCCCCCCCTAAAATCAAATCCTAGCTACACCCTGTACGCGCTTGTCTCTGATATCGACGGTTGTTCCGCTGAGACTACATCTGGCATAGACCGAAAATTTCTGTCTCTTTCGTTCGTTAGCCTCTGATTTGGGTAGGCCGACCCTACCCAAATAAGAGGCTAATGAACGAAAGAGACAGAAAGTTTCGGTCTAGATTTGATGTAGAGTCAGAGTCTAGACCAAAAATTCTGTCGCTTTCGTTCGTTAGCCTCTGATTTGGGTAGGGTCAGAGGAGCCGACCCTACCCAATCAGAGGCTAACGAACAAAAGAGACAGAATTTTTGGTCTAGATTTGATGATGACTGTGTCTAAAATCTAAATTAAGTTTTAAAACGTTTTAGGGCCTAGACTCTATGCCCTTTTTTAACCCCATTTTCAAAGTTTACGATAACGTCTGGGATATTACTTAAACTTGGGAGTTAGATAGAGTCTATATTGCATAGATTTTCCCTCATATCTAATAATCTTGCAAAATTGATTAATGGGGGGGGGGGATAAAGTGTGTTTCAGTGAACTTGATATCAGTCCAAGACTCAAGAGGCATGGCAAGACCAAGGCCCTAGCCACAAAGAGAGCTTGTGTCAGTTGTGTTAATACAGTTGTGCCTAATGTAGTCAAGTCTAGATCTGGGTTGAGACTTATTTGTTGAAAAGCCAGTTCGTAGATATAATCTGTGCATGGGCATGTGTAGGTACATGTACATGTAATTTGTACCAGGATTGTAAAACCCATACAATTACTGGATACGTGCTCATGACTGTTATGTATAATTGTTAAATTCATTTATTCACTGATTTGGTACATTCTCTGATACACAGTTGGAAGTATTCTTCTCAAGAGGGCAAACAAAAGGTACATGTATTCATAAAGCCTTAAAGGACCTCCATAACTTTGGCAGTGATTATTCTAAAATGCATGAAGTCTCCATACATGTGTAAGATCTCTGGATATTTGGATGTCATGTTTACCAAAGCTAACTCCAAACTGGTCTATTTAATTTTAGTAATTCTGATTTTCTGTATTAGTAGGCCTACACATTTAACATGGAAAACCTTTGGAAAGAAACTTAGGATTAGTGGCATAGATCTAGTGATGGGTGTGTTCCCTATTCACAATTCTCTGCCTGCCAAATTTGCAATTTAAAGATTGTCTGTAACTCTGTATCCTTTTTAGCAAGTACAAGAATTGGTGACCCTTTTTTTTTTTTTTTCTTCTTTCTTTGTCAAAAGGTTATTTGATCATTTCTTGACAGATTATGATCTTGACCCCATTATTTGTTGTCTTCTCTTTCAATGTTTTTCCTTCCCCCTTTTTTTTTTGGGGGGGGGGGGTTGTTGGTGTTGGCAATCTCGTCAACTGTGCTGCATGATGCCGCCTGGCCTACTTAAAATGATATTCCAACACCCCTGCTTGGAATTTCGCTGTGGCATTACAAAATTGGAATAGGGAAAATGATTGTTTAAAGATACTATATCCCTTTTTGCAGCCAACATCAAATTTTGTAGAACTTTGCAGGAATTATGAATATGTCATGTATGTCCTATCTGTGAAATTTAAATGTTAGCAGTGTCCTAATATTCAAATTATGCAAGGAAACCCTTTACTTGCTAGACTTCACTGTCAGACACTATTGAGTGACTGACTGGCTTTTTCATCTTTGGTAATAACATACATAAAATGAGCTGTAAAGGGTACATGAGCATTTGTCTACATCAATAACCCACTTCTTGTAATGGCCAAAATTAAACTGATTGAATCTTTGCGCAGCACATAACGTACGACCATTCGGTACAATGGTCTGAAAATCAGACTATTACTTACTGGCTCTATAGCTCTTAAGTCGATTCGACAACTAATAGTCGTTATTTTCCCACTTAAAGACATTTTCAAGCCCCCGTTTTTTTAGGGAAGTTCTAAATTAGTATTATCTTTCAAATGCCAGTGGAATTTAACCTCTTTATTTTTTTGGCCTGCAAATGGGACATAGTACCTTTAAATGATATCAAAAGATCAATATTTCACTAATATTATGACAATGGTTGAGAAATAGTTGCTTCTTGTAAACCATGGAATTATTTCAGTTTTGATTACTTATATAGGTATTTTTTTATTCCATTCTTCATAAACATGTACTCATCAAAATGAATGCGTTTTATATGATTGGCTCTAAGCTTACTATACAGTAGGATTCTACATTGTATATAATCTTTGCAAAATAAATATATGGGCAATTATTAATGACCATGAAATTCACTCCCTTTTAAAATGGCTTAAAATTCTTGTAATATGAATCTGCTGTCTTCATCTTTTTATCATAACTTATTCACGTTCTTATGTTTCATTTAGGTCTTGATTACCAGATACATGTTGTATAACAAGCAACAACCATACTAAATTCATTTCAATTTGCCCCAAACAACAATTCTTTAGGAAAACTAAGACAAATCCGTTGAAAACAGTACGAAACAGGAATTGAAAGACTTCAATTATATAAAGTGAACGGAGAGACATACTCTACATGTTGGAGGTTAAGCAGAGCGCAGCTGTGTAAACAACAATGGGGAGGCGATTAAACCAGTTTGGTCTCCTTTTATGGAAGAACTTTATTCTTCAGGTAAGATGTGTTTGGATTCAACTATTCTTGGTAGAGTAAATACAAATAAGAATATGAGAAATATAATTTTTAAGGGAATGTCTCCTAGGTTATGAAATTTAAATATTGTGATGTCTATCAAGTTATCTTTAATGTACCGGTACACAACTTTAGTAAGTTTTATCCTTGATCTTTCACAGTGAAGACACTAAACTTTTATATTACAATCCTTTATACCGGTATTCTAATTCTTAAAATCTACAATGTATATTCTGTGCTTATGAAGTAGATAACTCTTGTAATGAGATCACAGTAGAGTTGGAGATTTTCTTTTCGAGTGCCTAATATTTAGATGTCTAAAAATGTATACAATTGTTTTTACCTTTTTTATTATCATGGTGTGTTTGTTTTTTAACTAAATCATGAAACTCAATTTGATTTTTAAGATGAGCACCAGACTTCAAGGCAAAAACAATGAATTCTTACCGTTACATATTCTGTTATGGAGTGAACACAGCTTTGGCAAACAAAGTCCTAATAGTTTAAATTTACTAAGTGTAAGACTTTTGACACTCACACAGATACATGCAAATAGCTATAAATTTCCAAGCCATTCTAATTGATTCTTTACTGTTTTTCTGCAGTTTCGGAGGCCAATTGGAACAACCTTTGAGATTCTGGTCCCTATAGCCTGTGCATCACTCCTTCTATTAGCAAGGTAGGTGAACTACAGCTTTAACATTAAAGCATTAAATCGTCTTATTATGTTACTACTGGGTTTAAAAAATAAAAAAAAACATTTGACACTTTCGATTGTTAGAGCTCATATAAGTTTTATGATGTTTTTAAAACAATGCTAGAATATTTAGATTTTTCACTTTTTGAAAAGCTACATCCCACCTGTCATTCCGGTCAGCATCCTTTTATTAGCTATCCAGTGTCTTTAAAGGAAAATCCAACCCTGATAGCAAACGACTCTAGAGGAAAGCAGACAAATCTGAGAAGTAGACTAGTGAGAGTTTGAATGAAATCGAATGAAAAATGAGAAAGAAATGAAGTTATGAAAGTTAGGAGAAAAACAGAAATTAATGATATTATAGTACACGACAAACGGGATAGTTATCTGTGACTACGTCAAAAGTTGTCAAAAATCCACTGACCAAACTGCCAATTTTAGTTTTGCATACCGGTAGACTTTAATAGTGAGCTCATATTTCAAACAATTTGCATTCTGACTATTGAAATACAATTATTTGTAGCAGGTGAATGAAATACTTTGTAAGGCACCAGTTCTGGTCATGTGATTGCATTGTGAAAGAAACGTTGTGGAGTCGATCAGAAAAGGTTGATCATCTAACATACATGTATAAGTATTGGTGTGTACTGCAAGGTTCTGGAATCATCAAAATGAAAAAATTTGGCCCAGTCTTGGTAAAGTTACAAGCACTGTACACAGAAAGATGTATATGGGACTACGCGACCACGTGCGCGATATCTATTTGTTCCCAATAGATATAATAATTTACCAAATATATCAATTAGTAGGCAGTTTCCTGACTTTCCCGGCAAAATTTGTATCATCACGTATTAGTCAAAACATATTCTTTCACATGATTGGTAATGAGAGCTTCCATTTCATTTTTTTGAGAGAGGGGCGTTTCCAAAACTGGTCTTTACCTTTAACAAAGACTTAAGTGCATTAAATTTGATTACATTTGAAAAGGGTCTATGGTTTCAAACTCTGACTATTAAAAGTTAAAGCAAAATATCAGGAGAATCACTCTCTTTCCAAATGAAATTTACATACATGTATGTATTTAAATTCATGATGAAAAATTAGAAGTGTATTGCATATTCAACTTCCTTCCTTCCTTCATATTGATAGTGAGTAGAGACCTGACTTAGTAACTAGTAAATAAAATTAAAATTGACTTGCAAAAAAATATCACTTGTACATCATAATCAATTTATTATACGTCTTACTGCTATAGAGATGTTAGCAATTATGAAAACTGAGTGCATGCAAATAGAATATTTATATACACTAACTTTTTTAAAACCGCTTTGGTAGTGCATAGGAATATTATATCATGATGTGATGTTATGCTTTATTGATGCATAGCAGTATTATCAGAAGATGCGTTATCATACATGTAGTACAGTACCGTAAATCTCCGTGTATAAGGCGCACCTGTGTATAAGGCGCACCCCTATTTTTGAGATTTAAAAAAAAAAAAAAAAATTCCTTTTGGGTTTGCTTTTTTGCCGACACCATCTCAGATTCGTCTCTTATTTCAGTGTGCGGTCCCGTTCGGAAACCCAAGCCATGATGCAGGGAATTGGGAAGGATTTTTATTTATTACGACTTTACAGTCAAAAAGTCAAAGTCAAAAAGAATAGTAACAATGTTGTTTTTAAAACTAAAGATGACAGAAAATTTTTCCTCCTGAGTCCAAACCGAAATTTGGACAGGCTAGATTTCGAGTGGTGAGTCGATATCCCCCGTGTAAGTGAGCTGCAGGATACAGGTGAGTGAGCTGGAGACACGGGAGAGCTTCGGCCGGCAAAGTGCTTTGTGAAGGGTATAATTTATCGAGACACAAAAAAAAAAAACTCTCTTCCCTTCAAATTAGGAACGTAGTTTAACTTCAAATAGTAGATCCTATTCTTTATTTGCATTATGTAATTCATGTTGAGACACAGAGATTTTCGGAAACCACTAAAAAGTAGCATTTTGAGGACTCAAAATATCCTGTACCTGTGTATTAGGCGCACCCCCGACTTTCGATTTTTCCCGACAGAAAAAAAGTGCGCCTTATACACGGAGATTTACGGTACATGTACAGTACTTCACAAAAACTGACGAAGTTGAATGCGCCTTGGTTCGCTTAAATCATGTTGGCAGTACTTATGATTGCACTTTAAAAAATAATTAAATTTTAGCAAATTTCTTTCACTATCTTATAATTACCAGTATCGTGGAGAATGACTGTGTATCAAGATTGACATACATGTACATGTGCATCTTATAGGAATAGTTTAAATATGGAGAATGACTGTGTATCAAGATTGACATACATGTACATGTGCATCTTATAGGAATAGTTTAAATATTTAGTTTTGGAACATTTACATTACTTTGTGCAGGACTGCAGGGCGTTGGCATTCTAAAGAATTATAAAATTACATGAAATATTTTTAAAGTTCATCTTCAATTGAATTATGTAAGGTAAATTCTAGTTTACCATCTTCTTCTTCTCATATTGGTTGGTATTGGTGCTACTGTAGTAGTAGTAATTTAAGTCATCCAGTATTGCCCTATTCTGACCATCGCAAAAATCTATTCATTTTACATTACACAAACATGTACATGTATGTACATGTAGACGCACCAATAACAGTGTGCTCCGGTAGAGTAAGTACTTAGTAGTGGCGTGCCAGGCAGAGAGAGCTCCATTATTAACCTTCAAATATGTTGCTGTCTGGTTAAGTGGACAGTTGTGTTTGTATTGAGAATAATAGCATTGTTGAATGTAAATTGTCAAAAGAAAATGAATTTATCACACATAATTTGTTTCTCAAAAGAAGTAAAAGAAGAATTGTAGCTTACATGTACATGTATGCGTAAAGTACATGCATTATTGTAGGGCTTTATTGAATTCACCTTTTTTGGCATTGCCTGAAAATGAAAAACATGACTTGATATATATATATATATATATGTATTATGGCTGTAAAATAATCTGGATTGACATAATTTACACGTTCCAATATATTACCATTCCCCAACCTGTGTGGGCTTACAAATTCAATAAAATATATTGATTTGTTTCATTTTCCTATCAGTATATTACATATAAGTTATATAACTAGTCTTCTGATTTTATTAATACTCTGACTCTGAGTATGAAAACTCATTTAATAACTTTATTTTACCTTTGCCCTCACAGGAACCTGATCAAAATTGAAGAGAAGTGTTTCAGTAAGTAATGAGTTTTATGTTATGCTATAAAGTTACAAGACATGTCACTTTTATGTTATTCATACTTGCCAATGTCTCCCTTATTAGTCTTAATGCGTTTCTCTTTCTGTAAAATCTCACTTCTCTTTCTCTCTCTCTCTCTCTCTTCCTCTCCCTCTTCATGTGCTCAAAAATAGTTCATTGTATTTTGTATGTAGTGTAGGTCTACATGTAGGTATTTATTTTTTTAAATATTAAATAATTAATCTAGCCACCTGAAATGCACCATATATTGTGTAATAAAGAATGAGACTAAACAAATTTTATTAATATGGTGATGTTGTGTGTGATCACCTTTCAAATATTTATAAAGATTACTATCTGTAGATCTAATCAGAGTCAAAAGTATTGTCAGGTTTTAAAACTCAGTTTGATTTTTAAAAAAGGAATGAAACCCAGTTTGAATTTTTTTAAATTGAATAGAGAGTAAATAGTAAAGTCGTAAATCAATTCTTCCATCTCATCAGAGTGTTGTTTGTCCCTCATGGAGTCATGCAATTAATCTCTTCACTGTTCAGTCTGATTTCACTTACTAATTGTAGATATTTAAAAAAATAAATCATGAAACTCAATTTGATAAAAAAAAATGATAATAAATTGATTGTAGAGTAAAATAGTGAAGGTGTAAATTAAGCTCTAATTCACTGCTCATTCTTTTTAAAATTACATATAGATTTTGTTTACCATGATAACAAAAAAATGCCCCCCCCCCCCAAGAAAAATGACAACAACAACAACAGCAGCAACAACAGGAGCAAATTCTGTATTTACTGCAGAATTATTTGAACACATATTTGTGATATAGAAATGTTATGATGTATAGATCAGTTCAATGTAACCTTTGGTTGAGTATGTGAGAAAAAGTATGTTATAACAAAATGAAATTGTATTCAATACTTATAGTACATGTTGCTTTGTTTTCATCGTACAAAATTCGAGAAAGCAAAAACATTTTCTCCTTTTTATTTAATAAAGAACTCTTTAGTCAGAAGGCTACATGTAGGCACTGCATTTTTAAAACTTGTATCTTTTAGAGAAGTAAAGTGACATTAGAGGATTTTTATTCAATTTTCCAGCTACTTTTGAAGAGGAATTTGTGGATACTGGCCATGGCTTCAGTCTGGATGATCTAAGTACTATAGAAGGATGTATAGCAAATGGAACATCATGTCCAGCCATTGCTTTCTATCCGAACAACACCGTTAGTAAGTACATATTAATTGTGTTATTTTGTGTGATTGCATTTAAGTATGTTTCATGTATATTATTTGGCTTGCGTATTTGTGTCTGTGGCCACTTTGAAGAGTTTCCTGCTTGGGGTAGTGCTATACTCTGATTACCTTCTCTTTAAATTGAAAAAACCTATTGAAGTTTACCCATGATGTACATGTACATGTATGTATATAAGTGTATTTTATTCTTTATCCATTGACTCGTTATACCACATCCGTCATCTCCCTCCCCTCTTTCCCTCCTCCTCTCTCTATCCCCCCTCTTAACTCTTTCCATCTGTCTCCCATCTCTATCAGTCATGTCTGTCTCTCTGTCTTTCTATCTCTCTGTCTCTGTCTCTCTCTCTCATTTCTATATCTCTCACTCATTTTTCTGTCACTTCTCTTTCTCTCACTCTCACCCTCTCTTTCATCAGCATTCATCACTTAACCCTTAAAATCAATATTTAAATTCTAAAAATGGCAGTGACATTCCTGTCATGTCATTCATTGCTTGGAATCAGCACACACTGTACATCCGCCCACACTTTTGTTTGTCGAGTATGTGAGAGACCAGCTTTCTGTTTTGCTCTCGACAGAACTCTTAGAAAAGGGGTTGAGTTGCTATGGCAATGATTCCATCACAGTACTCAAATCCACCCATTATCATGTCTCAGACTTTGTATGCCAAGTGACATGTATTAGAGTTACCATGGTGATAGGACTCTCACCTTTAAATTGCTTCTTTACCCCAACGCCTGTTTGTATAATCTACTTGCGGTCTGCAATCTGTTATGTATATTCTATCTTTCATAATCCGGTACACACAAGTTTTCTCATGAGATTTTCTCTTTTTGCTCCCAAGTAGTAATCGTCTCATTTTACTTGTGCACTTTCCCCTGTGTTTAAGCTAATTGGAGGATTATCAGTGCGTACACTTTCAGCATTACACCTTTTCTTTGTTTATGATGTATTTTGTTGCCATTGAATTGATGAACCATATTGATTACTAGGTTTCAGACATCCTCCATCAATATAAAGGAATTTATGAAATCTGAAGGAGAACCCCCTTTGTTTTTGTATGTTTTGATAATAAAGAAGGAAGGGACTGTTGTATTCGACAGGTAGAAAAGACTGCTGAAATGTATTTTTGCTTGATATATTTTCAACTTTAATGATTCCATCACAGTACTCAAATCCACCCATTATCATGTCTCAGACTTTGTATGCCAAGTGACATGTATTAGAGTTACCATGGTGATAGGACTCTCACCTTTAAATTGCTTCTTTACCCCAACGCCTGTTTGTATAATCTACTTGCGGTCTGCAATCTGTTATGTATATTCTATCTTTCATAATCCGGTACACACAAGTTTTCTCATGAGATTTTCTCTTTTTGCTCCCAAGTAGTAATCGTCTCATTTTACTTGTGCACTTTCCCCTGTGTTTAAGCTAATTGGAGGATTATCAGTGCGTACACTTTCAGCATTACACCTTTTCTTTGTTTATGATGTATTTTGTTGCCATTGAATTGATGAACCATATTGATTACTAGGTTTCAGACATCCTCCATCAATATAAAGGAATTTATGAAATCTGAAGGAGAACCCCCTTTGTTTTTGTATGTTTTGATAATAAAGAAGGAAGGGACTGTTGTATTCGACAGGTAGAAAAGACTGCTGAAATGTATTTTTGCTTGATATATTTTCAACTTTAATGATTCCATCACAGTACTCAAATCCACCCATTATCATGTCTCAGACTTTGTATGCCAAGTGACATGTATTAGAGTTACCATGGTGATAGGACTCTCACCTTTAAATTGCTTCTTTACCCCAACGCCTGTTTGTATAATCTACTTGCGGTCTGCAATCTGTTATGTATATTCTATCTTTCATAATCCGGTACACACAAGTTTTCTCATGAAGATTTTCTCTCTTTTTTGCTCCCAAGTAGTAATCGTCTCATTTTACTTGTGCACTTTCCCCTGTGTTTAAGCTAATTGGAGGATTATCAGTGCGTACACTTTCAGCATTACACCTTTTCTTTGTGTATGATGTATTTTGTTGCCATTGAATTGATGAACCATATTGATTACTAGGTTTCAGACATCCTCCATCAATATAAAGGAATTTATGAAATCTGAAGGAGAACCCCCTTTGTTTTTGTATGTTTTGATAATAAAGAAGGAAGGGACTGTTGTATTCGACAGGTAGAAGAGACTGCTGAAATGTATTTTTGCTTGATATATTTTCAACTTTAATTTTGACAGCCAAAAATCTATGAAGTGGAATCAAGATACATCCATGTAATGCTTGATCAAGTTATGTTGTGATATTATATGTTGTAAATATATCATGTAGCAAGAAAAAGGCCTTCTTGGCATGTGATAATAATTGTTGATTTAGTGTAGCCCTACATACTGTACTGTACTTGTATGCAAAAAGCATTTAGAGGACATGATATGTATCTGTGCATACAGACACTGTTGATATCACCAAGTCCCACAGCAAAGTCTATGGAAATTCCTCTTATGAATTAAATAGGCTCGACACAATAGAATTATTGATCCAGAGTACCGGTACGCTCACAACAGGGTGTTCACGTGCCAGGGTTCTATGTACGGATGACACCACAGAAAAAGGATGTGTTACATAAGCATGCCCCAGTGCACCTTAGGCTTCGGGGGGAAATATTCCCTGTAATGAATAGTTTGTTTTTTTGTAGCTGGGAGTGAATGGCATTGCCAATCTATTTGCTGCTCATGCGATGACAGATAGAGATTACATTTCACCACTTTCAGTGTTTAATCCCATCAAGGCTTTTTTGTTTGCTCTCTTTTATAGGTCCTATTTGTTGCATTATTCACATCTTTGTATCTCCTTTCCCCTACTGATCTACATGGTATTCGACCAGATCAAATACCATTCTTAGCATGGAAGTATAGGCATCCCTTAATGAGATTTCGTTATCAAGTGTTTAATTTAACTCTTAATTGTGAACAGACATTTTCAATCATCTTCAATGAGATCAAGATTTAGCACCTATTTCCTCTCCTGTTTTTCTTCTTTATTTTCTCTTCAAAATAAACATGCAAGTCCCATGTTTTCTTACTGTGTGAGGATTTGCAATAACCATCTAACACCCAGTGTACAACAGTATCAGAATTTATTGCAGAATAATATCTGGATATTGATATCTCTAGTATCTTTCTCTCTCTCTCTCTCTCTCTCTCTCTCTCCCTCTCTCTCTTTCTCCCCCCTCTTTCTTTCTCTTTTCCATCATTATTTTTCTCACTTTCTAAAAAATTGTTTCATCATATACCATACATGCACATGCACATACAGAAACTTCTTGGTAAATTTTCTTGTATCCTGTTAACCTTTAAAACAAGCTACATGTATCTATTATCACAATGCTCATCTTATTTGTCCAAATCACTGAATGCCTTCTTGCTGTAAAATAGATTTATAACTCTTTGTGTTTAAGTTGTCCTCCAAAGATAACTAGAAACGACATTCATCTATTACCATGGCAACTATATGTTGGCTATTTAATCATGAATGAATGAAAAAAACATTGTTAGAGCACACCAAGCAGCCCCCTGATAGATGAAAATTGATAATACATGATTAAAGGGACTTGGTAACATTGTTCAGATGAGAGAAAATGGTGCTTAGGTAGTGACTTCAATGCTAGATGTACAATTAAAGATAATCTGAAAGTTTGAGTGAAAACAGACCATTAATTATTTATGATAAAAATTTGAAAAAATAGATCTGATCGATTCCTTAATTCTCCCAACTATATTATTACAATTTAATTACATTTTAGGTGAATGTAAATCGTCACAAAGCAATGAATTGGCTCTACATGTATATACCATTCCATACATTTAAGTGTTGAAAGATTTCTTAAAGCCTATTCTTAAGTCTTATTTTCATGGAAAAACGGTTGAGCGAATTTGCTGTTAGAGGGTGTTGCACAGTGACGCCTTCAAAGAAAACCATAAATATCTTTGTGGTTTGAGAATTTTAATAGGAGAATAATGTGATTGTTTTTCTGTTCAATTACCCAGCCTTTCCAATTATGCAGCTGGTGTCTGGGATTTCTCAGTTCCCTCTCTCAACCAGGAACTTCTCCTCTGCCTCCGAAATGGCTGCCATAGTGACGGAGGGAGATCTTGAGTATTATGCAGGTGAGCAATCTATTTAGATTTGTCAAAGTAAAAGGTATCAGAAGCTTAATGAATCCTCCCAATGTGTTATAATGGTCATTTGTATACCGGTAATGCTGATCATTATGATGATGATGATGTTGATGATGATGATATTGGGGATGATGATGATAATTATATTATTTTGTATATCAACCATAGCTATTTATAACTGGACCATTGTTTGAATATGATGCCAGTTGTGGGTTGTCAATAATAGCAAGGGGACATGGGGGTCCTGCTACAGCACACTCATTCAGATATGCTCAACAGTCCTGGACTTGACCACATTGACACAGGTCAGAGTCTTTGATGATGATGATGATGATGATAAATGTGATGCTAATAATAATGGTGGTGATGATGGTGGTGATAATGGTGGTGATGATTGTTGTGAGTATGATGATGATGAATGGTGATGATGATAAAGGGGGATGGTGATGATGATGATGATAATGATAATGATAATGATATTATGATGGTGGTGATGTGGATGGTATTGATGATGCATATACAGTATCTCATACTTGTGTTACTTGTATTCACTGTAGCTGTGGAGTTTGACATGGATGACGATGCTACAGAGATACCTATGGTAATGAAGTACACCATTCGTCTACCCCATGACATTGCATCCTTTGGCTCCTGGTTCACTGAGCTCAACATCTTCCCTTGGCTTCGACTTGGTCCATCTAACATCAAGTAAATTACCTCTCTTTTATTAAACATGCCTCATTCTATTTTGTTTTTATTTGCCCCATTTTTCTTTACCTGCCTCCTCTTATTTTACTTGTTTCATTTTGTTTTATTGCTCATATATACATGTATGTGTTTTATTTTCCCATTATTTTGTGCTTGCCTCATCTTTTCTTTGCCCCAAGTTTCTTACCTATTTATCTTTGATACCTGTCCAATTTCATTTCAACTTGCCCTGTTTCTTACATGTGTGTGATTTGCAAAAGTACTTTTATCGCTCATCAAGTCTAGCATGGGATATGCAACATAATATAGGAAGATTTATCAGTGACAATGAATCGATTTCAAGTGTGATAAATCATTTCCAATCAAAGTTTGTGGAACCTCCCTATATTTTTGCTACATTCATCTTTATGTACGCATTACTAATGTAAGGCAGCGAAATAATTTTGTTTTCATCAGTGCTATAAACTTATATATGTCTTTAAAGGTAGACTAAATAGCATTCACTTGCACATTTATCTGCTAAGTATTAGTAAGGTCAAAGTGTAATTTGTTATTGTTACATACAGGATGGGTTTGGGTATATAGCAGGGAATAATTGTTAGCCTTTAAATTGCTACGGAAAACAAAGATCCTTATTTACAATAGTCCAAATTATATACCTCTCTTTAGTATGTTTAATAAATCTAGTGATCTGATTGGTCGAAATTGGAGTCGTGCTTTTAGCCATGCCCGCCTAACGGTCAATAGTTCATGAGAAAGATGCCTGTTGCCCCGGGTAACGGGCCGAATAGTTAAATTTTGCTGAGATCCCTGTTGGTTTACGTGTAAAAAGATTCTTTGTGCGACGTGCGTGCGCGGATACCATACAGTGTGTGTGCGATTCCCGAATGATCGTAACATTCAGGCAACTTTCTAGCGAAGATTAACAGACAGTGTCTCAGATTTTCTGTGATGTTTTAACCAATCTTTACTCAAGAAAAGGATAAGGCAAGAATTCTTTGTAGAATTTTTGTAGAATTTTTTGTGAATTCGGGATATAAAATATATATGGACTGCTTTAATATTCGAGGCATAGCTGTTTTTATACTGGCAGGATGTAACGTCCCCTTGAGCCTATAGAAACAGCCATGCCTCTCATAATTGCATAACTGATTAAACTTTTTCCTCTTCCACTTCGTAGAATAACAAATTGCATAGTTTCATTTCCTGGTTTTTATTTTCGACGATAGTTTATTGTTTTAAATTAGTTTTCTGTGAAATTAGTTTTGTTTGCTTATCCTGTTTTTTTAATTAAGAGTACGGGTAGTTCTATTTTCAGGTTATTATCTGATTTCAGGCTTATTCAGGCTTTATCCATAGCAGGCTTTAACATTTTTATGCCTCCCTTTAGAATTATTTGGTAAAAACCAACTGGTATTCCTGCAATTTTTTAATTTATATTCTAAAGAACATATGGGGCTCTAACATGTTGAGGCCTCTTTTCAAGGTTATTGAGTGAAACCAACTGGCTGTTATCCCTAACCTGCAGATACTTACCAAAAAAAAAATATTTCTTTTCCATATGAAAATATTCATGAATAACATTATTCTAGATTTAAAAAATACAATACATGTACTAATGACAATTTTTTTCCTCTCTCTTTCTCTTACAGCAACTACAAGAAGCGATTCATATTGATTCAAAATGTCATTGACCGGGTAGTGATTGCTGCTCAAGCATTTGCCTATTCTTCTAGTCCTGCTGTGTTAAATGCTGCACAGAACATGGAATATGGCATGCAGGTAAGTTATACATCAATATGTAATGGGTCGTAGAATTGATTTCCACCTGAAAGTATAACTTTTGCAGTCTATTAAAAAAAAATTGTAGTGTGAAGTTATTATTGCAAATTCTGCCCTCCTTCCTGCTGACCCATGTACTATATCACATTACTTTGCACAATAGTAGTTTTAGCTGTCAGTGCTTGGGCTTTTTAAGGAAATCTAGCCACATAATAATATCATATAATATAGAATGTTTTACTTCTGTATTGTTAGCTCTTGAATTTGTCAACTAAAAGTAAAATTTACTCTCTACTGAATGATGGCAATACGTAGAAGGTTGGGGAGGTTATGAATTGGGTTAAATGATGTTCTTCAAATCTCTTTATATTTTATGTAAAAATCTTTTTACTTTCTGTTATTGTCATTGATCTGAACTGTATCTTTGAAGGGGTTTTCTGTTTTCGATGCTTTGTATATACAGTTCATTATTCTACCCCTCTGTCTTTCCTTTTCTGCAGCAATTCCCCTATCCAGCCTACACAGATGATCGGTTCATTATATCTATTGAGACCCTGATGCCTCTTCTCTTGTTCTTAAGTTTCATCTATGGTGCTGGATCCATTACAAGGGTAGGTCATTAGTTTAGTAAAGATAATGAACGTAATTCTAATGATGCTCCATTCTTGTATAGCGCATATCACATTGTGAAGTTGTTGTGGTCTAGTGGATAAGTCAGTGGACTGTAGATCAGAAGGCACAGGATTCAAGTTCCTGCTTCAGCACAAATGTCCTATGGCAAGGCATTAATCTACATTTGCCAATTATACAGGTGTAGTAAGTAGGTACTTTGTAGGAGCTTGTTCCTTGAATGCTTTCAGTGCCTTGAGTATCCAAAGGGATGGACATGTGCACAATATAAATGTACATGTAGCAATCATTTATTATTATATTATTATTTTATCATCGCATTATGATGTAACATCTTAATGTGCTTTCCAAATGTCTAGTGATTACTCCCATGCATTCAGCTCCAGCAGCCATTCATTGCTTAGTGTATAGGTAGTATTGCATAGACCACTTTATGTACATTTGTTAACACCTCTCCCCAACTTTTTACAAGCTGTGGCCCCCAAAATAGTAAAAATACAATTCATGTACTTACATGAAAAGATATAGCGGGAAATTACGTCATGTGAGGTCATGTAGTCATATATTTGAAATATAAAAGAACTAAACATTCATTAGATGCAGCTTATAAGTATCGGCTTGCATGGTGATGTAGATATGCAACCGTAAGCCTACTGTATATCTAAACATTCATGTATTACATTTCTGATTTTCTGGATGTAGATATGCAACCGTAAGCCTACTGTATATCTAAACATTCATGTATTACATTTCTGATTATCTGATGAACCTGTTTATTTGATATAAAATTATTGATTGCAAATATGTGAACTTTACATGCATCACTATTAGTCGGGGTTACGACGGATGCTTTCATTACACTATGTCACATTTCACATTCCCAGGCATTATCTAAAGTTTGTGTTTTTTTTATTCTGACCCCCAGGAACTGACGTTTGAGAAAGAATGTCGTCTGAAGGAGAGTATGAAGATGATGGGATTAGCTAACTGGATGCATTGGCTTGCTTGGTTCGTCAAGTATTTGGTCTATCTTCTCATCCCAACAATCCTCATTCTCGTTATAGTTGTGGTGAGTGTTCCGAGCAACATGTGGATTTATCTTGGTTTATCTCTTTTTCCTTCCAAGTTATGCACCATCTGCCAGAATTAGATTTAATGTCCTGATTTTGTAGTAAAAAAAAATTGGTACTTCTGTCATAGCATAAGGCCTATATTGTAATATTAATTTCATTGATTTGAAGAAAAATCCTAGTGACTTAAGATGGTGCACACATTACATAAGGGTATGAATCAATTTATTATTCTGATACATGTTTGGAAGTCCAATCAATGGGCACTTACTGTTAATGAGAAAATCACTCATGCATTTGTAATACCAACCCCCAATTTTACACTATGAATATTAGAATAGAGAACATGCATTATTATATACCTCACTTTAGAAATCTAGCCATCTGATTGGTCGGAATTGGAGTTGTGATTTTAGCCATGACCCGCCTACCAGTCAATAGTCTTTTAAAAATTGCCCTCGTACCCGCCTACCAGTCAATAGTCTTTTGAAAAGTGCCCTCATACTGCGATCCCCATTGGTATACATTGTAAATAAAAGGATAATGTAAGAATTCTTGGTAGATTTTTGTTTCAATTCGGCATATAAAAGACATATCGACTGCTTTAATATTCGAGGTCTGGCTGTTGGCTTTCAAGAACCACCCAGGCGCGCCTCGGGTCATGGCAGGATGTGCACGTTCTCTTGAGCCTATAAAACAGCCAGGCCTCTCAAAGCAGTCGATATCTCTATACTATTTACCCATTTGCAAGTAAATCCCCAATGTGACACCTCCAATGTATACATGTACATCGTAATACTTATAATGTCTTAACACCATGTTAATGCTCTTTTTTCTCTTGGCTTATGGTACCATGTTTTTTTTTAACATTTAAAGTGCATGGTTTAAATACAAAATGAAAGTCAAATTTCTGTGTGATAATCATGTTCAAAATTCATGGTTTATTTCTGCAATTTCATAAAAACTTATACATTAAAGTGACTTGGTAACATTGCCTCAGATTCTGAAACAAAATCCTGGATTTAGCTCATGCTGCAATCATAATTATAAACCTTTAGGTCAGTCAGAATCCCATGACTTTTACAAGCCGATCGCCTGTCTGATTATCAAGATATTTATGATTGGAAATCAAAATTTCATTTTTCGTTTTCCTAACGGTTTTTATAACACTACAGTCTATTGGGGAAAATGAGTATGGTAAAACCGGTCACTCAAAGATTTTTACTTTTTTGAGGCACTTCATGATCATTTTGAAGCGCAATTTTTTTAGGGCTTCAATATTACACCATATCACAGACACTGATAACACGTAGTTAAAGGATGCCCTTAAGTACATAAAATAAATATTTGAAACAAAATACATTTCAATTTTGCAGTTGTTACATAAGAAGGGGAACATGAGGATCATTTCAGAAAGTTTAGAAAGACAAATAAAACTCATTATGATGCAGTAATGGATATATAAAAATGTGGTGGGCTCAAAAGAATATATTAAGAAAATAAATAGATTGATCCCAATATATGGACATTAAAACTTAAAATATTCATCTTGAATGTCTCCTCTCGCAGGTGGGTAACATTTTCCCCAACTCTAGCGTTGTTATCCTCCTGATCTACTTTGTCTTGTGGATGATAGCGACCATTGCTTGGAGCTTCCTCGTCTCTTGTTTCTTCTCGCGTGCTCGTTTGGGTCTTATCTTTGGCATGGTTCTTTGGTTCCTAAACTACCTGCCCATGTTCTTCCTGGACTTCACGTCTTCATCTGAGTAAGTCAGTTTTCATATTCCTTCAAATAAAGAGAAAAGGGGCTATATTAGTGCATGATTCATTAAATTACACTTTTTTTTTCTTTCTTTTTCCATCATTTATTAATTGAATAATACTGACATAAAAAAGCACATAATTATATTGATTACAAAGAAAAACACATGAATTATATTTATATCACAAAATTAATTATACTTTTTTTAACATAGTTAACATTTTTTTCCAGAGGTGATACTTTTCAACATTTGCCCTCCATAATATTTCCTTTACATAAATGTCGAATATGTTTGTAAAATTACATTTTCTTTTTTGTGTATATAAAACATAAGAAGCTAAATTAATTAATAAGTTTTTAAAAACTACATATTTTGAATTTATATAATCACATTGCTTGCCTACAATTATATCACTGTAATCAATTTTTTCATTATCAAACAATACTTCTGTTTTTCTGAGAAAAATTAAGACCTTGGTTTGTCTGGCCGCCTGCAGGGATGCCAACCGTTACGGTTTCGTCGTATTTGTTCTGGTTTTATTGCTCTTGTTACGGCGTTACGGGAAACGATAAATAAGTACATTATAGCATTAGTAGGTCCATGATTATAGCGTATGCCGCCTATCTACACATAGCCTCCGTACACGGCGCTGCATGTCGCGCACGCATTTACTCAAAAGTTCACTGAATTTGACTACACTGGATGGGCACTTTCACCCTCTACACGCTAATTGCGCAACAGGTCCATCCACCGCCATCTTGTTAAATTCCGAAACAACGTGGTCGCCGTCATTATTGTTTTGATATTAGTATGCTTACGCGCGGTTGTACGTTTTGGGGGGAGCATGATGGTGGATGAACGTGTGCGCGGTGATTCAAGCAGGCGCATTGCAAGTGCCATACAGTGCATGATGTTCATGAACGCCGGGCCTAGCGGCCTGGGCTGGTACTGGCGGTACGGTGTGCGTGTGGTGTGCATTAGTGTGTAGTATACGAGTTCTGCCATTTTGACTGCGGATTTGGATTTGCCGTTCGACGCTTGAACGAGGTGTTTTCTTCCTGAATATTATCATGGATTCACTGAAAAGAGCGAGTACCCGAGGAGGAGATCCTATGACTGCAAACAGATTTTTAAAAATGTTTTGATTCACATCATTATTTTGAACTTAAAAATGGTAGGTTCGAAATGCATTAAGAGTGATTGGGTGTTTGTGTACGTTTTGA
Source organism: Mesocentrotus franciscanus (assembly GCA_037976565.1). Classification (NCBI taxonomy): domain Eukaryota; kingdom Metazoa; phylum Echinodermata; class Echinoidea; order Camarodonta; family Strongylocentrotidae; genus Mesocentrotus; species Mesocentrotus franciscanus. Next base: position 4,657,692 of record CP137676.1, read on the forward strand.
GCGAAAAATATGCTGCGTTGTCTTGCGTTCCGGAAAGACCCCCATTTGTTACGGACAAATGAGGTAAATGTTACTGACAACCATCCTATAGGGTTGGCATCTCTGCGCCTGTTGCAAAAAGTTTGTGGAGCATGTTACTTTTACCAATTTCTGTGAACAAATTCCTGTGAAGTTAACACATTTAACCTCCAAAAAGTATAGATACATCTTGTTATCTCATCACAGTATCTATTGTTCGATTATGCTTTTGTCTTTGACAAAAATTTGTGAATGTAAACTATATGTATTTCCACACTTTTTAAGGAATTCTGCATCAATTTTGCTCATTCTCATGCCATGACATAGGGCCATCACTAAATAGATCTATTACATATACTATGTTCTATGCTGTTCAAAGAATTGTGCGAAAGAGAGACATACTAATGCTTTTCTTCCTGCACTTATCAGAGTTAACTGTTTTGTGTATCCATGATTACAGTGCTACCAAGACAGCAGTATGTCTCCTCTCCAACACCTGTATGGGTCAAGGAGTCTTGGTCCTAGCCCGCTTTGAGCTCAATGGTGAAGGGGTCCAGTTCTCCAACGTCGGCGAGAGTCCATCCGAGGGCAGCACCTTCTCCATGGCATCCGTTTTCGGTATGCTCATCCTCGATACAGTCCTCTACCTGCTGATCACATGGTAAACTCTCTTTTCATCATCTTCTGACTGCTGTCATTAAATTGGCAATATCTGTGATTAAATTAGTATGAAAACACTTGGAATATGTTTTATTTATCATATCCTAGTTGATGCTGAACTCCTGTTCAGTCATAATACATATGTTTTCTTTAAAATGTCTTGTAATGAATGGTTTGTTAAACAGCAATATTTTGGAGATACATGTGATTTTTAAGAGCAAGTATGAAATGAGCTTGAGTTATTTCTTTGAAATATATATATGTACATATATATATATATATATATACACACATAAATAAATCTTCAATATTGTTGGCTCTATAAGCCATTGGAAAAGGCACTACATAAACAGTCTAATTATCAATATACTTTTACAATCTAAAGTACATGTGACTGTATACATGTACATCAATGAAGTTACCTGTGGTAATGGCGAGGATGAATTGTTTTATGAAAATATTTATTTATTTGTATTCAAGGAGAAATCCTGTTAAATTTTCAAGCACTGTTTTACTATCATTATTGGTTTGTTGTGGTTTGATACAGGTATATTGAAGGAGTCTACCCAGGGACCTACGGTATCCCTAAACCATTCTACTTTCCTTTCCAACCCTCCTACTGGTGTGGTTATAAGCCTACTAAGATAGATGTTAACCCAGATAGCGATGATGTCACTGAGGTAGGTACCTGGTAGTAAGATGAATCGTATTCCATTAGTGTTTGGGGATTCAAAAGTTCAAGTGGTTTTCCTGTACAAACACTTTTCCACTTTTTACTTGTGTAAAGGCATAACAACTCTTGGATTAACTGAGATCTTATATAACTGGATGTGTTATCAAGAGCAAACTTGTTAGTGTAGCAGGTGCTTTGATTTAGTTTACAGTTCTTCACTGTAATTTGTGAACCCATTGCTTACAGGAACTGGGGACCCGTTTCACAAGGCCTTTTTTCAATGACAAATGACAAAAATCAGTGACAAATCTGCTGATAACCAATCAGAACCAAAGATTTCACTAGCTTATAACAACAACTGTCAATTGTCACTGATGACAAGTTTTGTGAAATGGGGCCCAGGTGGATCTTGTGATTAAAGCCTATAGGAACTAGAGAATGTAGTCAACAGGTTTTAAATGTAAAAATAATAATAATAAAAAAGAACAGGACAACCATCCAATCAGTTCCTGAAATAGTGTGAATACTATATGTGGGTTGACCCAAATGAAGTTGATGAATTCACTGAAACTACTCTGTGAGATAACATCCTGTGTAGTGTCTCATGAAACTGTCATAAGTACAAGTTCACCGACATCCCATTGAAACGCGTGTATTAAGTTTAACACGCGTTTCAATGGGATGTCAGTGAACTTGTACTTATGACAGTTTCATGAAACGATGCCCTGCTTATTTAATAAATTTGAATCATGCAATTAAGTTTTCAAATTGTACATGCTCTTGTCTGAAGACAGTGTCTGAAACACACAGTACAAAAGAAATACTTCTGTCATTCCCCAAATTACAACTATATATATCATCTACAACCTTAATTTTTATTGTCTCTAATCATATTCATTTGTGTTTTGAATCACCAGGGACCTGGCCAAGCGCAGCCCACGCTAACCATGAGAATGAACCTACCAATCTAGATGCGGGCATCACAATATCAAACCTCACCAAAGTGTACAAGGTAACATGCTCTTTTGCCATTAAGAATGTAAACTTTACCAAAACCCCCTACCTGCCTGAATCCATGTGTTGATGTACAGTTGCTATAATAAAGTATTTTGCAATGATATCTTGTGTACTATTGCCCATTTTGATTTTCAAATAAAATACCTGCTAGAGTATATGAAAATTCATTTTTATGCCTCTGCTACAAAGTAGCCAGAGGCATTGGGTGGTATTCCGATAGCGCGAACTAAGTTAAGCTCGGCTTAACTAGTTCACACTTTTATGGAGTGCCTGTTGCCAACTCATTTTCCCTGTACAGATTATTTTAATCCTGCAATGAAAAGTGTCCAAAAAATTAATTTTGCAATGAAATGGGAAAAAGAAGATAATATGAATATGAAATGAATTTCAATAAAGTCTTTGGTAGATTATCTTTGTCACGAATATTGAAGGAGGAAGATGAAACCTAGCATTCCATAGAAGTGTGAACTAAAATTCTTGTTTAGTCTGGACTTAGTCCCGGCTTAAGTTAAGAGAATACCACCCATTATGTTTTCTGGTTGTCCGTCCGTCCGTACGTACGTCCCGTTCTCGTGATCGCGTTATCTCAAGAACCAATTGATGGATTACCTCCAAACTCGGGTCATGTATGTATCTTGCAGAGCTAATGAAGTGATTAGATTTTGGGGTCACGAGGTCTAAGGTCAAAGGTCACAGGGCCCATTATGTATGCAAAAATAGCTCGTGATCGCGTTATCTCAAGAACCGATTGATGGATTACCGCCAAACTCGGGTCATGTATGTATCTTGCAGAGCTAATGAAGTGAGTAGATTTTGGGGTCACGAGGTCTAAGGTAAAAGGTCACAGGGCCCATTATGTATGCAAAAATAGCTTGTGATCGCGTTATCTCAAGAACCGATTGATGGATTACCGCCAAACTTGGGTCATGTATGTATCTTGCAGAGCTAATGAAGTGATTAGATTTTGGGGTCATGAGGTCCAAGGTCAAAGGTCACAGTCCATTATGTATGCAAAAATAGCTCGTGATCGCGTTATCTCAAGAACCGATTGATGGATTACCGCCAAACTCGGGTCATGTATGTATCTTGCAGAGCTAATGAAGTGATTAGATTTTGGGGTCACGAGGTCCAAGGTCAAAGGTCACAGGGTCCATTATGTATGCAAAAATAGCTCGTGATCGCGTTATCTCAAGAACCGATTGATGGATTACCGCCAAACTTGGGTCATGTATGTATCTTGCAGAGCTAATGAACTGATTAGATTTTGGGGTCACGAGGTCCAAGGTCAAAGGTCACAGGGCCCATTATGTATGCAAAAATAGCTCGTGATCGCGTTATCTCAAGAACCGATTGATGGATTACCGCCAAACTTGGGTCATGTATGTATCTTGCAGAGCTAATGAACTGATTAGATTTTGGGGTCAAGAGGTCAAAGGTCACAGGGCTCATTATGTATGCAAAAATAGCTCGTGATCACTTTATCTCAAGAACCGATTGATGGATTACCGCCAAACTTGGGCCATGTATGTATCTTGCAGAGTCAATGAACTGATTAGATTTTGGGGTCACGAGGTCAAAGGTCTAAGGTTACAGGGCTCATTATGTATGCAAAATAGCTTGTGATCACGTTATCTCAAGAACCGATTGATGGATTACCGCCAAACTTGGGTCATGTATGTATCTTGCAGAGTCAATGAACTGATTAGATTTTGGGGTCACAAGGTCAAAGGTCTAAGGTTACAGGGCTCATTATGTATGCAAAATAGCTTGTGATCACGTTATCTCAAGAACCGATTGATGGATTACAATCAAACTTGAATTTTAAAAATTGCTTCCATTTTGGTTTGTAAAATTGCTCTATGGCGTAGGCATCATTTTCGACTGCGCGCAGTTGAAGTTCCATCTAGTTTCTTCCTGAAACTAACAGAGCACATTATCTGTAGGTTTTATAGCCCATGTTAAAAACATTCTCAATCATTATGCGTAGTTCTTGAATTTTTATGCAGATGCTATCAGACACTTAAGGCAACCAAATGCCCTAATGGGTGAACAAGGAAGAGTAATGTTTTTGAATGGATATTTGTTGGTATGCACATGTACATGTATGCATGTTTATTAGTACACATCTGTATGGATATGCCCATTTTGGCTCGTGCAGTGTACTTTGTGTTCCAAGTCGTAGTGTATGTGTAGTTTAATCTTACCCTGCCAGCACCATTTTCCTGACATTCATCTTATTTGCCTGTATTTTTACAGAGTTCTGTAGGCAGCAAACTAGCAGTGGACAACCTCTCAGTGTCCATGTTCAAGGGTCAAATCACTGCACTACTCGGCCACAATGGAGCCGGTAAGACCACCACAATGTCCATCTTGACTGGTCTCTACACACCCACGTCTGGCAAGGCTCTGGTCAATGGTCACTCTATACTGGACGACATAGAAGGTGTTAGGCAGAGTCTGGGACTGTGTCCTCAGCACAATGTTCTCTTTGATCGATTGACCGTCAAGGAACATCTGAAGTTCTTCATTCGATTGAAGGTATGTTTGCTCCTCCTTGATGATGCATTCCCTTTTGATAGTGTCAATAGCAATTTCTAATTGAGAATTTGAACAAGGTCTTGTCTTTAAAGGTAATTTTTAGCACTCACAGGAAAATGAATTTTAGAAGAATCTTTTAGATAGTAATACTTAATTATTTATCATGTACTTTGATGTTTACATAAAGCAAACTTGCTAATGACCTCATAGAATAATACCAACATAGATATAGACTTATCTATCTTTAGAACCAGAAACCTTTGTGTGCATGAAGTGATCACAAATTTTGTGATTGCTTCAGATTTGCCAGAGTTTCATGCCGCAAAATATTTAATCTCAAAACAATTTATAACAATATCTTGCCATGAAATATCGATGTTTAACAAGTCTTAAAAATTGTATGTCAAAAAAGTTTCAGGCTTTATGGTATTGTATTATTGTAAGGCAGACCTCAATGTTGTCATCTTTATTTGCTTATTGTTCATCTGTTATATAGTTAGTCTACCGCATTCGTGTAAAAAGTATCTTCTATATGTTAACAATGAGTGCATGATTCATTTGAATCTTTGAGATTTTATGATTACCAAGTTCAATCTTTTCTCTGCTCTCAACCAACACTTGACAGGGCAAGTCAGGTCCTGATGCTGATGCAGAGATAGACCAGATGATACAAGACCTTCAACTTGTTGACAAAACAAACACACTATCTACTAAGCTGTCAGGTGGAATGAAGAGAAAGCTCAGGTTAATAACTGCTTTTTTATCCATCCCTCTTTCCTTCCAATGTTGATGACTTATGTTCATAGCAATCTTTAAATTTGTTTTCTCTTTGTTCACTTTTTCCAATGTGACTTGTATAAACCCCTTTATATTGATCAGTACTTGTCTCATTCAGTTTAAAGTCTCTTAATCTTTGATTTTAGAATTAGAAATTGAATTGTCCCATGATGTTAATGTTACACTAAATAATGTATGTGCCATTTTCCCCTAGTGTGCTTCCATAAGTTATATTTGTGTTTTATAAGTGAATAATTTGACTGTGTGCCATACTCGATGTCCTGTGCATTGCGACAACTTGAGCATGTGTTTGTGATTGTGCATGTAACCAGTCCAAATACTGTTTGAAATCTATTAAAATTGGAGCTACTAGCACACAGGCATCTTGAAGTATGGTTTCTGCCCTATGTCTTTATTTCTCTTCCCTCTCTCTTATTCACATGACATTTCTTTGACCACATGTGATGTCGACCAAACCATTTGTTCTATCCATCCATTCACAGCTGTGCTATAGCCCTAATCGGTGGTTCTGAGATCGTCATCCTAGATGAGCCTACGTCTGGAATGGATCCCTATGCTCGCAGGGCTACCTGGGATCTTCTACTCAAATACAAGGCTGGACGTACAATGGTCCTCACCACCCACTTCATGTAAGCCCTTGATTTCATGGTCTGTAAACAGCAGAATTGGCTTGTGTGTATAAAGGGGATTGTACTCTGTAAACTGAGCAAGTGCTTTTAGAACCTCCTACGTTTGAATATCCTGATAATATTGACAATGGTAATGATAAAAGTGCTTTTTCTTGAGGATACAAAGCACTGAATTATCTAATTACTGTCTAGCCTATATATTGTTAAAGTAATGGCCATATCACCAGATTAGGCTTCGTCTAATCAGCATTTTAGCAAGACATTAATCTACATTTGCTGTATTTGGCCCAGGGGTAGTTGATGGTTACCTGGTAAAAAGAAATTCATTGAGTTCTTGAGGAAGTCATCATGGCAGCTTGGGTAATGCCATGGTGGTAATTATACTCAGCACATGGTATATTTAGAATGGAACTTTGTGAATCCAATTTTTAATAACTCTTTATACTGTAGATATCATTAACAGTGTTTATTAATTTATTTATTTACTCATGTTCATGGTGAATCTTAATCTTTGTAGGGATGAAGCTGATCTGCTTGGTGACAGGATAGCCATCATGGCAGACGGACAACTAAGAGCAAGCGGTAGCTCCCTCTTCCTGAAAAACAGGTGAGAATAAGGCTTACCAGTTGACCCTCATGCATTACACAGAGATGACAGTGTAAACATGTTTAAATGTTCTGTTACTTCTGGATATTAGACTGAATGATTGTGCTTTTAGTGATTCATTTATTACACTTTCATGCTGTACTTACTGTGATTAGATGAGAAACTACACTTACATGCATAAACCTAGAAGTTTAAATATGCATTTTGTTTTTGACATTTCTACCCTCCTTTTAGGGTGTATTGTCTGAACATGATGCAAAACAATTTGAATATAACATTGTGTGAACCCTTTTCTCAACCTCCTTTGTATCACCCATCCCCTTTCATAGCAATGTAAAAGAATGTCAGGATGTGGTAGTTCTTATTACTGTCTCTGTCTACATCAGGCCTGATAATTACCCGATTTAAATCGGTTTCCCGATTTTTTTTCCCGATTTTTTTTTTCTTTTCCGATTTTTTCTTCTGAATTTTCCTGATTTTACCCCTATTTTCTCGATTGTTCCTGATTTTTCACAATTTTCCCCAATTTTCTTACAAAAAAAGGGGGGAATGTTGTTAGATGCCATTTTTTTTCCCCGAATGCTTTTTTTTTTTTTTAGTCAAGAGGGTGGGTGGTTGGGAAAAAAATTAAAAACCTATTTTTTTTTCAGCGTCACTATCACCCCTGGTCTACATGTTGTATATTTGGCATCAGCTATCACTTGACCATTGTTCAGAATAGGCCATACTAGAATAGAACACTCAACTGTTTATGTTCTGAGTCTCTTTGTTGATGTCCATTTGATATCTTCAGGCGCTTGTGCAAAATCAGACAAAGACAATCTACCTTGTTTAATTTCTCCTTTTAGATTTGGTATTGGCTATCACCTGACCCTAGTCCAGAATGAGAAGGTTGATATGAATAGTATCCAGCATATGATCAAGAACCACATCCCTAACGCATCCTTGGAGAGCAGGGTCGGATCAGAGATTGATTACATTCTACCTCGTGAGAGCTCATCAACCTTCAAGGATCTCTTCACTCAGCTAGAAAGTAAGCATATCAATGAAACCTGTATATAAAGGCCATTCCTCCAGAAAAGTTACAAGTGACCTTTGAAGATGGTGGCTTTTTTAATAGATTTTTTTTTTAATGTTGATGTTAATCTAAAAATACTTTTAGCAATGGTATGCAAATATGATTTAACTACTTTGAAGACAATTTTTGCTAGAACTTGTACAAGTTCATCCAAAGTCCATAATTAATAAGCTTTGTGTATTCGATAATGAATATTACATATTCCCTCTTTTTTTTCCCTCTCCTTCAGATGAGCGAGGTCCTTTAGGCATAGACAGCTTTGGTGTGTCTGTCACCACCATGGAAGAAGTTTTCATGAAGGTGGGCGAGATGGTCGAGGAGGAAGCCAACGGAGGGACAATGAGGCGTCGATCAAGCCTCATCCCACCCCCTCGAGCTACCAACGGACATGCCCAAGTAGACCCAGTGATCTATACCAATGGTGCACCAGGGGTGAAGGACCCTCATGTTAAGATCAGTCTGTTTGGCATCAACTCTGGTCAGAGTGGTGAGTTGTCTTTCAGTTCTGGTATATGTGCAAGTCCCTTAGTAAGTCAACCTTATAGAAATCAGAATGTAATATTTTCGTCCTCCACAAATCTTAAAGCTGGTTTTGGGATGAAATGTCTGCCATATTAACAGTAGCATTATAGATATGGGTCTATAAGCGTTCAGATTACCCAGAAATTCCTTCCATTATTCAAAGAGGTTTTTTTATTGATATGTTTCAATTGATGTACATGTATTTGTTAAAGCTTTGGGATCATTCAGGAAATAGCTTTCATAATTTTGCATCAGGTAACATATTTATTCAGGTCTGAGAAAAGGAAGTGCTCCATGAGGAACAATTATTTTATTTTGATTTTTTTCCCTTCTGATTAGTAAAATATTCTTTTTAGAAAGCAATTTTCACATGAAAACATAACCTGCCCACTATATTTCATTCTCTCAGCTCTGGTGACTGGCGTATTTCTGAAGTTCCTTCAGTTCAAGGCTATCTTCATCAAGCGTTTCTTGTGTGCTCTCCGGGACAAGAAATCTGTCATCACCCAGTTCATTCTCCCCATCATCTTCGTCATCCTGGGTATAGTCCTTCTTAAGACATCCAGTGACCCGACTGATGATAGGGCCCGCCTCCTCAACCTCAAGAACATATCTGAATACGCTCCATCAGGATCGGCAAACGTCTTCTACGCTGATCTCACAGGAAGTGATCACTTTGAGGTGGGAAGTTAATCTCATATTTTTGTTTACTCTTGTTTATTGGTCATAGAACTTGCAATCAACAACAAACGAAAATCAAATGCAGCGATTTCAGTAGCTTTTTTCAAGTATTGTCATGTTGTTGTTTTTTTATGTAAAGGGGCCCAAGAGGCAAGTTGAGTCATTGGATAGAGCAATAGTCATGTAAACATGTTAAGCTATCAAATCTTTATTTCCACTTCTTTCTGCAGAAATCTGGTTAGTGTGATCACTTGAAATGCTGAAATATTATTTGTTATTTTGAATTCCACTTCTGCATAATTGAAAATTGTAACTCGTCTTGATTATCTATTCCCCTGACAGTTTTCCCTGACGTCGACCCTCCTGCCATAAAAGCTGATGATATGTGACTAAAATGTGAACATTTACATTGTGACTAATCAGTAATGATCTTTTACCTGACAGTATCTTGAACCTCTGATGACATCCCTAACGGTTACTCCAGTCAACATCACATCCAACTTGATGAACACGATGGATGATAATGCAGGGAACTTGATCAATGGAGTTAGTAGGACCTCCGATTCAGAGTGCTGTAACTACACCAACATGGTCCTCAGCGAATACTGCCAGGAATTTGTGAGTCTGACCCTGAAGACATTTGTAGAGGTTGTAGAATGTTGAGAGGCATTTCATTTCACACAAAAAAAAAAACACAGATTCTGCACACTACGAAAAGGATACTATGTACATGTACATGTATGGTAACTAGAGCATATTGTGTCACAATTACATATTGATATCTGTACTTACACTACTATTAATTTCAGTTCTCAAGCCCAAACTGACTGTGTTTTAATTAATTATTTGTTGGGGGAGATGGAAGGTAAATTACAACTTGGGTTGTCACTATTCAAGTACATTTAGATCTAGGAATATCATGCTTATTTTCTTTTCACATCCTTCACCCCCTCCCCTAGCTGTACAATGATGGTGCTGGAAACACTGTATGTGATGATGTCACAACATTTGGTTACTACAACTGTCCAACCTGTGTTGCTGATACTGAGTAAGTATCCCCATGTTTTTTGTGTCAAAGAATATTGTATTGATCATGACATAACATCCTGTGTATGTATATGTTCTCTTATCTTAAAGGGATTGGGTAACTTTGTCTCAGATTCTGAAACAAAATCCTGGATTTAGCTCGTGCAGTAATGATAGTTATAAACCGTTAGGTCAGTCAGGAACCCCATGACTTTTACAAGCCGATCGCCTGTCTGATTATCAAGATATTTACGATTGGAAATCGAAATTTAAAAATTCATTTTACTAACGGTTTTGATAACACTACAGTTTATTGGGGAAAATGAGTGTGGTAAAACCGGTCACTCAAAGATTTTTACTTTTTTGAGGCACTTCATGATCATTTTGAAGCGCAATTTTTTTAGGGCTTCAATATTACACCATATCACAGACACTGATAACACGTAGGGCCATGCATCTCAGATTTAACATTGTTAAACGATGCCTTTAAGGTTAAACGAGGGCCTGATTTTCTTCCAATTCACCAATCATGCAGTGTTTACAAAATCTGAAGTTGTAAACTAGAAAGATATGTTGATCATGAAATAAATTCTGCTGCATTCTCAATGTATCATTATTATTTTGTTGTTGTAATTTTATTCAGCACACATAAAATCAAGAAAACAGTGAATGCAAAAACAACAGTAAAGTTTGAAGTGATGAATATGGATGCAGGGTAAAGAAAAAGATTCACTAAATAACTATCATCCAAAGGTCTTCTTTTCCAATCCATGTGACTTTACATAAATGAATAGGACAAAATAGCAAGGATGTTAAATGATTTAGAGCACTGAATACTAGCTTACAAGCCTAAATCTAAAATTCCAAGAAGCCATTTGTGGCCATTTGATTTTCTGAGCTTGACAAAGCTAAATAGATATTGTCAATTCATGTCTATTTATCTATATTGAATCATCACAGTTACATGTATCATTCAGGTTAATAAGATTTTAATACTGTAGCAGTGATATAATTTCTGTCTGATCCTAGATGACTTTCTATTCTGATTTCTGCTTACAAACATTTAGTGCGGATGTAGTAGATTGTCCCGTTGGAGCAAATTCCTCTTCCGTCGCCACGGATACCGTCTACCTCTCTAAGTACATCCTGGATATTGCAGACACACAGAACTTCTTCTACGACAATGTGGCATCCTATATACTATCCACTACCCCTGGTGGTAATACAAAGCTAACTATTGGATACAGCAATCAGGTATGTACTATCAAAGGTCTTGGTATGTAGGGGCTTGGGTCTGTAGATGATTTTTTTTTTAAAGGATTCTTTTTAGTTTATGACAAAAAAACATTTACGCCCGACATTAAAGTCATTTTTTAGTGTTGTACATTATTAGGTCTTTAAGATGTAAAGCAGGCTTATCAATAATCCTATTACTTATTAATGTTGTATGTCTTAAACTGCTTGACGTACCATATTGCAAATTTCAGGTGAGAAAAAAACTATGAGACATTTGCCACTTTGGTATTTTATTTTATGTGTGTTTGCTTTTGTGAATGCCCAAACAGTGTATTGACCACTCATATTCTAATGTTTGACGTTATTGGAAAATCCTTTCAAATCTCTGTTTATTAATCTATATCATGTTTTTCTTCTTCAGGGATTGCATATTCCTGCTGAAGCTCTCAATGGTGCTGCAAACATCATGCTCAAATACTTCACCAATGACAGCTATGCCATAGAGACTTTCAACTACCCTCTACCTAGGAATGCACAGAGTCAGGTGAGATATCAGCTGACCTCTGTAATATTTAGCATTGGACAATACTGATATGTCTGAGAACTTAAATTTTGTCTGATTCTATTCTGTATAGTTCTGTTCTGTATTTGCATCTGATATTATGTTTACATGCATACTGTTTAGGTATTTTGTTTGAGGAGCATCGTTGTATATTGATTGATTAAGGCCCTTGATTCTAATACAAGAGGTCCTCAGCTCAATCCTTGCCCGGTACTTACATCCTTGGACAAGGTTATGCCCACATTTGTCCCATTCTGTCCAGGTGTACTTGATGTTACCTGGCAGTGCTGGCATAATAACACTTGTAGAGCCCACAGGAAGGGTCATATTGATACTGATGTGGCTAATGTAGATGAATCGGACAAAATTTTAAATTATTTACATTTATTATTATCAAGGGATGTCTTAGGTGAATGCTTTCAGCTGTTAGTCAAACTTCTAGCGGTTATACATATAGTTCCTCATCACATTATCGATAGTCAAGTTTTTGATTGAAAGTCAACTACAAGACTTGAAATCAGGGGTGGTATGTTAGAAAAATTATATTAATTGTCATAAAAAGATTAACATTAGGACAAGTACTTGGTTAATATCTGCACAAAGTTGGCTGCATAAAGTTTAAAGAGACATCTGCGCATGCACCAATGCTAAGTGTTAGTTCAATGCAAGTTTAGTTTGTTATGAGAACTTAATTTTCCCTAACATAAAGGATAATATTGTTTACCGAATACGGTAATACTGTTTGGAAGATGTAAGAGGATGGCGTGGTTTGGGCATTCTGCTGTATTACAGATGAACAGATAACCATACAGTGTCATGAATTTAATGAAGTCCAAACATATTGTGTTTCATTGGTAAATTGTTATTTATTTTTTGTATGTGTACAGGAAGATGCAGCCGTTGCATCCACGGAAGTGTTCTATTTTGCTCTCCTTCTTCTGTTCGGTCTGGCTTTCCTTACTGCTAGCTTCATCCTTTTCATTGTCAATGAGAAACAGACCAAGGTAAGGTAGTTGCATGTGAGTGTGGGTACATGTATGCGTAATTTCCTCTCATACTTTTTGATTTGGCGTTTCTCAATGCTTGCTTCAGTCTCTTCTTTGTCAAGTTCACTGTCAAGAGAAGCAAACAAAGCTAGGTAAAATAAAGGCACGACAATATCATTTTGTTACATTGCCTGATTATAGAATGACAATAATTTGTATGAAATAAAGAGGATGATGTTTGGCGCTTCATAAAACAGTGGAGTAAGTTAAACCAGATTTAATAGAATCTGGCTTCATGAATCCACAATGGGAATTGTTGCATTTATAGAAAATTTATACAAAATATGTTTGTAGTTAACTTGATGTTTTTATTTGTGTGCCAATTTGATCTGTTTTTTTTTTAATAAATAATTTTGTATACATCATTTCTTTTATATGTCTAAATTTTTATTCTTGTACGTGCATGTTTAAATGTTCAATTTATAATTCTGTTCAAAACTCTCATAATCCAATATCCGTAACTCTTATAAACCGTGCACTTCTGTACCTTTCCTACCAAACCCTGGTAGTCCAAGCACCTGCAGTTTGTGAGTGGCTTGGACACAATCACCTACTGGCTTTCCAACTACTGCTGGGATGTCATCAACTATCTCTTCATCTGGATCATCATCATCATCTTGGTAGCAGCTAGTAGTGTAGACGCATACACAGGGGAAAACCTGGACAGCTTTGTGGTTGTTCTGGTAAGTGACCTTTCCAAAGGCCACTGCTGGTCACTCCTTACTCAGTGACTATTCCTGTAGTTGGACTTTTAAAGATAATTCAGTAGTAGTATCATACATAGTACAGGTCATGATACAAATCACTTATTTGTGTCCACTTTTTGTAGTAACTTATCACAATTATAATGTTTTCCCCAAAAAATATGTAATGAGAGAAATATTGTGAAGTAAATGATAGAGATTATGTACTGTAGTTTTTGCCACACAATTTGTGTAGTAATTATTAGTCTTCTGAAGGTATTTATTTACAAAAATGATGCACATACGTACTTTGCATATCTTTACAATGTTTAAGATCATTCTGTAGTTTCTATTGTGTTTTTATATGATATAAATGTGTTTCATGATTTCTGTTCTTTCTATCTTTGTCTACACAAAATGAAAATACAATTTCTATTCAATGTGGATACTTTTGTTTGTACATTAATACTTTGTTCTCTATTGTTTCTGCAGCTCCTGTTTGGATTAGCAGCCATCTCTTTTGTCTACCTCTTCTCCCTGCTCTTCAACTCATCTGTGATTGCCTATGCGTTAACAGCGTTTGCTCTCTCCCTCGTTGGCATGGTAAGAGACATTGTATAAATGAAAAGACTATCCACCAAGTTTGAAATTATTCTATGGTTAACCATCAGTTTTTGTGAAAGTAGTCTCGTTTTATTAAGAGACCATGGGGTTTCAATTCATCTCACAATGAAATGGTTGCTAATTTAGTTTTCAGAGAGTCATTTCCCTCAGACTCTTGGTAGTGTTGAGCCACGCAATAAAGTAGAATTCGTGTTGTATTCAATCAACTACTGTAAAGTCCTAGTTATCCCTTAAATGAAAATAATTAGTGTTGCAGCACTCTATGTGTTATTTTGTGATCAGAAAAAGACAAAATAATGTCCACAGGGTGTAGGCAGGTATACATGAACTTTAGTATAGTAGATTATTTGGGACTAACGCAGTTTAATATAAGTAGGACTGAAGACAGGAATAATTTACAATTGTCTCTCTCTTCTTTTAATGGTAGGGTTCTCTTATAGCGGTCTTCATTCTCGAGATCCTGGGGGAAGACAAGGCAGCTGCCTACACAGATTACATCTTCAATCTGCTACCAACCCATGCCCTGGCTCGATCTATCATGCTCATTGCTACCAATGATGCAATCCGGACCAGTTGTGAGAGCTCAAAGTTGTAAGTGATTGATTGATTGATTATTTGATTGCATGCACCCTTGATTGATTGATTACATTCTCAGTCTACTACCTACCCATGCCCTGGCTAGATCTATGTTTATTTCTACCAAAGATGCAATCTGGACCAGTTGTGATTGATTGGTTGGTTGGTTAGTTGGTTGGTTGATTGAATGATTGATTTGATTATTTGATTGAATGCACCCTTGATTGATTGATTACATTCTCAGTCTTCTACCTACTCATGCCCTGGCTAGATTTATTATGTTTATTTCTACCAAAGATGCAATCCGGACCAGTTGTGAGAGCTCAAAGCTGTAAGTGATTGATTGATTGATTGTTTGATTGAATGCACCCTTGATTGATTGATTACATTCTCAGTCTACTACCTACCCATGCCCTGGCTAGATATATTGTGTTTATTTCTACCAAAGATGCAATCCCGACCAGCTGTGATTGATTCGTTGGTTGGTTGGTTGATTGATTGATTGATTATTTGATTGCATGCACCCTTGATTGATTGATTACATTCTCAGTCTATTACCTATCCATGCCCTGGCTAGATCTATTATGTTTATTTCTACCAAAGATGCAATCCGGACCAGTTGTGAGAGCTCAAAGCTGTAAGAGGTTGGTTGGTTTGGTTGGTCGGTTGGTCGGTTGGTCGGTCGGTAGGTTGGTCGGTTGGTCGGTTGGTCGGTCTGTTGGTCAATCTATAGCTTGAATGATTGATTGCTTGCTTGCTTGCTTCAGTGGTTTAGTTGATTGATTAAATGGTAGGATGGTTCATCTGTTGATTGTTTCATTGTTGTTGAAGGAGCATGACCATTAACTTTCAATTAAAATATTCCTTTTTTTTTGTGTGTTCTTTTTGTTCAATTTTAAGCAATCAATTATTAAGCAACATAGAGCTGTAACTGTTTCTCAAGTCAGTTCAATCTGAGGATATCCATACAAATATGCATTTCTTCTTTCAGGGCTCGAGAGCAGTGTGCCAATGGTAATGTGTCATATGCTTTGAATAACTTGGATTGGGAGCAGCCTGGTATTGGATTGAACTGTACCTACCTTGGTTGTGAGGCTATCATCTATCTACTACTCACTATCATATTAGAGGTATGGCCTGGTGTTGCAAAGCTATTCAAATCATTAGGCTACATATATGTAGATAAACAATGAATGCAGCATGCCAGACAGAGATACGAAGGTCATTGAGCATGCCTGATAATATTTGAGATTTGATCTATAATACTATATTGATGGTTGACTACATACTACTCTATTCTTACTTATTTTGCCTGCATTATTTAGCTCTAAAATTCTTCAAATTGTTAAACTTACAATTTATGAGGTTGGGTAGTCATCACAAGAAAGCTCCTTGTAGTTTTGTCCAAAACAATGTCCTTAAAACAATAAGGATAATTTTTTACTAAAGTACCAAAGTTCGATAATTTTGTATACTTTATCATCAAGGTATACTTCATTACACTCCCTTTCTCAATATTTGAAATTAGTTTATTTTATTTTTCTGATGCCATACCACACTCCTGAAAGTGCATTTTTGTGTTGCTGCCATGAGTGGCATATTGTACACCAGAAGTGAGAAGAGAATCAAGCATAATTTCTCTATAAACTTTCTTACATTACAAGCAAACAGGGTAACATATTTTTCTTCTTCCAATGAGCTTTAAAAAAATTATTATTCATTTCCTTGTTATTTATCCTTTAGCTTGGTTTTGGTTACTCATGCTGTGTTTCAAAGTACTTCAAGGATTCTGGATTGCCCCAGGTGAGATTCATTTAAATTGATTGCTGATAAATATTTTTAGTTTTATTTATACATAGATTTATCATTTGTTTTGATATGGTGATTCAAAACGGATGAAGTATTCTCAAGCTCAGTTCTTCAGAGGTCATGTTCTGTTTCCATTACATGTTCCCAGCACAGCATTGTTTGTATTGTTACTTTTGTTTAACCTTTCAGTGTTGAAGGCAGGTCATACTACCACATTAATGTTGAGGCTACATGTTATATTTACTGTTTAAGAAAATTCTGTTCAGAATGGGCTCAATAATGACTAATTTTAATTTCATGGAAGACTATTTGTATCAAGATGAACATTGGAGAAAGAAACCAAAATGGAAAACATGTTCTTTGAAATGCCATGTATGATAAGCATAAACTTTAAAGAGTCTATAAATTTGGAGGATAGTAATGCTTAATGAGAAAGAACTTAGTTGCATTATTTTACAAAAGATAAGAGCCAGTGTTACATATACATATTCTGAGCTTGATTTATATTTGTGTTTTTGTTTTTTTACCAGACACATATCTGACTATGGATTATTAGAGACTTAATTTTAAATACATTCTAGAACATTCCCTGTTCACATTGATAGAAATTTGCCCTAAAATTTCTATGTAAACTATTCCTACTCAAGTGTAAAAAGATTCATGTTTGGTCTTATTATTGTTTGTAAACAGGATCCAGATGTAGCAGAGGAGAAGACTTTGGTTGATAACACTGATCCACATGACAGCAAGTATGCAGTTATTATCAAGAATCTAGCCAAGGTAGGTACACATAGGCACAGTGGTATAGAGTAACAGAGTGTGATGTCATACTGACCACGTTGTCAAGGTTGCTGATTCCAAACAATTTTGTGCTAAACAATGGTGTGGTAATCACACCAGCCCCAAACACTGAATTTGCCCTGTTCCAGCCTGGGGGAGCAGAGTGGCATAAATTTCACTGGGTCGATAAAATGATAGGGAGCAAAGCAACAGACCAAGGGGGTTGTATCAACTTCTTTTCACCTTTCCTTGTCTCATTTTTCTTATTCTTTCTCTTATTTTTCCTTCCATTTTGTTGTTTTCTGTGTTTGGACTTTTTTTTGGGGGTGGATGGGTTGCCGTTTGATGGGGAGGGAATTTTCGACTGGTTTTAAAGCTTTATTACTTCAGAAGATCTTTGAATGGTTACGGGAATGTAAGGAATACTTATATGCCACATTTCTTTGTCTTTCAACCTTCTATTTTGAAGATGTGTATGATATATTTGGCTCTTTCAATCAAAAATGTCTACTTTTAGTTCAGTTTCATCATTGTGAAAGAAATTTGAGTAAATGATGAAAAAAGAGTGAAATCTTATAGTTCCATGTTTTCAATAGTTATCTTGTAACCCTCCATTCCTAGGTCTACCGTGGGAAACGCACACCAGCAGTAGACAAACTCTCTGTTACCATTCCTAAAGGAGAATGCTTTGGATTACTAGGAGTTAATGGTAAGTCCTTGCTCATTTGCTCCCTCATATTAGGATCAATGCTGTTAAGTTCATTAAAACAAGTTTCGATTTATTCATAATTCTACCTTAGCTTGTTTGAACACATTCCTCATATTGATTTGTCAATGGTAGTACATGTAATGTCATACACAGGGGAAATTTCTTACTTCTCATTCCTGACTTGCATTTGTAGTATTATTGATGTTAAGTTCATTACTGAATAATTGTTTAATTAAATATGTTGAATTACAATTCGCTAAGGGAAATCAGATTGTTATTTTTTAATTTTTTAATCATATTCCATCATCAATCGAACTTAGTCAAATATTAACTTATGTCGATCTGATAATTGCATTAGGAGGGAAATGAGTAATTTCGCATTTTGTTTAAATGGGCAGTACGAAATATAACTTCTCAAGCACACATATTTTTAATGCAGGTTAACTATCCTAGTAATTCCTTTTCCTCTGAACTTTATATATTTATTGGTGTATTTCTGTGATTTCCAGGTGCTGGCAAGACAACCACGTTTGGTATGCTAACTGGTGATGTAAGGATGTCAGCTGGTACAGCTTACATGGGAGGCTATGATATACAGACACAAAGGAGAAAGGTATGGTTTGTAATTTTATATTAAGGGCTAATGGTGGAATGTTGGCCTGTACAAAGTAAGTGGTAATGATTTGTAAAAAGAAATTGAAGGAGGAAGGTAGCACCTTTTTGTTCCCCCAACAAAAAAATAAAACTAAAAGATATTGCCAGTGTTTCATCATCAGCCTGAAAACTACATGTATACTGCAGTACAAAACACCTGGCCTAGCTTACTAAAGTATAAATAGTTGACCTGGAATTTTGTGTTCGTTTGATCAAGATTTGTGGTGTTTTATTTTCTATCAAATGTGTTTTATTTCCATTTATTTTTCCCAGGTGCAACAGCGAATCGGTTATTGCCCCCAGGTAAGATTCATTCTTTTTTAATTTTATTGTGAATAATGTCTTTAGTTTGACCATATGAGTACTATTTGAAATCTTGTTGGGGTACCGTACATATGTGGGTATTGTATATAGCATCTGTTTTACACAAATGATTCTTAAGTTAAGTTACAATCAATACCAGATGATAAACAGTTGGTTTAGAATACAATGAAAGAAGCTGTAAAATTTGTGTGAATCAGTAAAAAGACATTAGCATACATGTGACTCGTTTAAGCGATTGATTCACACGAAGTATTTGATGCAGTTTTATTTCATCCTATTAAATTGTTTAACTCTGTATGCATGCATGATAAAAAACATGAGAAGATGTCTGAAAGAAAATGTTATTTTGAAAAAGAATTTAGCTTTGACAGAAACATGGTCATTATCGTTCTCCTTTCGTCTTCCTTGTTTGTCTCATCAGTTTGATGCTCTAGTGGAGCGGCTGACCGGTCGTGAGGTCCTCATGCTGTTTGCTCGTCTGAGGGGAATCCCCAGCAGTCAAATGATGTCTGTGGTAGATCATACCATCGACCATCTGAACCTAAACAAGTGGCAGGACAAACTGTGTGGCACCTACAGGTAATGTATGATACACAGGCAGAGAGCTTGATCCCATTGTCAAACACTTTCTGTCGTTCAGATTTTCTATTTTACAGAAGTGGTATACATCTCTTGTGCTTTCAGCTGGAGAATCCAATTTTCATCAGACCATTCAGATTTATAAATCTAGAAAGTTACCTGTATGATTGGCCTATGTAAGACCGCTTCTGTTGACTGGTAAATGAACATTTTAAAAACCATATAAAATAATAATAATAATAATGGTGGCTTCTTATATACAACGTGACACTCCTGGCGCTGCCCCGTTTATTACCCTGGCTTTAGCAAGGCGGCCATTACGGCGCTCTAGCATTTCAAGGAATTAATTCCTGCCAGGTACCCATTTATATCACCTGGGTTGAGTGTGGCAAATGTAGATCAATGTCTTGCCAAAGGACATTAGTGCCGCAGCGGGACTCGAACGGCGGGACAGTCCAGTGACATATCCACTCGACCACGACATCTCTATATAAAGATGTATTGGTATATTTATGTGTTATTTCAGTCTTAAGGGGTAATAAGCTAATATTGGAGCTGTTATTGTGTCTTCTAAATTCAATAATTAGAATAACAAACTGGTTATTAATTTACTTTTATAATACATTATTTATCTTCATTTAACCCTTGGGAGACAATGTGATTTTAATTCCAACATGTTTTTGAAATGGGTCTCATCCCAAGTATCTCGGTCTTAGCCTTCAATAAGTTACAGGTTTATTGTACACATAAGTGGTCATGTGGTATGTGTTCATGTATTCATAAATTCCATACTTGCGTTATATGTTTCAAGTTCAACATATTAATGCATGTTTGTTTTTCTTTTACAGTGGTGGAAATAAGAGGAAATTGAGTACAGCAGTGGCTCTGGTTGGAAACCCACCAATCGTCCTTCTTGTAAGCAAACCCTTTTTTTTGTACCCATCTGTGAAATTAAATCTATTTGCACCTATTAATACTTCTCAGGTCATATATATATATATATATATATATATATATATTTATGTCACAAATTATAGCATCATTATATGTTTTGATTTCTGCTAGTCTTTTAAGTTTTATAGACATTTTATCAATGAGTCAATCTTATTCTTATAACCATTTTCTTTTAAATGAATGTTCCATTTAGCCTGCATTTATTGATTAGTTCAGTGCAGAAATAGCAGGTTGTATCAAATTTGTAGCACCATGCTGCATGTTTATTGTAAAGTCATCAAATGGTTTCTCTGCCATTGAAAGCTGTATGTTTAGATTTTAATGTCATTTCATTATTTGAAGGATTGATCTGACCAGTGACACAGAAACAAAGTATAATTAACTGTGTCCCTGAATTGTTCCGTCGGTAAACGTGTAGCATGTTTTGTATATACCTGTAGGATGAACCAACCTCTGGTATGGATCCTAAGGCTCGTCGTTATCTCTGGGACTCTCTGACATCCATCATGGAGGGAGGGCGCTCTATCATCCTTACTTCACACAGGTTTGAAGCATTCCTTTTACTCTTTAACCCTTCTCAAATTAACATCAGTCATTTGTATATCTTATTAACCTTTTCAATTTTGTATGACAAGGTATCATTTATAATAAACCTGAAGACACAAAAGAAATGTCATAATATATAGTATAGAAAGTGTTGATTTGAAATTAATTGCAGGCATGTTGATGATACTTGTACAGCGATACCTGTACATAAAGACCGCTCACAGTAACATGAAAAGTAGTCTTTATAGACAGATGGCCTTTCTATACAGGTGGTCGCTAAAGCAGGTTTCACTGTATAAAGATTTTGATTTTGTTTTCCTCTGAAATATTCTCTGTCAAACCACATCTTCAAAAGATCTGTCAAATCTTTCTTCCAAAGTACTCCATTTATTTCAGAGGAAAGTGTTTTGATGTAAATACATGTAATAATTTATTAACATGTTGAGTAGGCTTTGGGTTTGATGCAGAAGTCAACAAATTCTTATTTTGTGTGTCATCTGTTACAGTATGGAAGAGTGTGAAGCTCTATGTACCAGATTGGCTATCATGGTCAATGGACAATTCAAGTGTCTAGGAAGCACACAGCATCTTAAGAGCAGGTTGGTAATACAAGAAATATATACTCATTTGATAGATGGATGGATTGAATGAATGGATGAGTGAATAGATGGATTGATATATCAACAATGATGAATTGATAGATTAGTAAGTGAAGTTAGGAATAAGTGGATGAATATTGAGTGAAGGAATGAATGGATGGATAGATAAGTGAAGAATACACAAATTAAACATTGCGAGTAATGAAAGTAATGAAAATGCAGGATCTTTTAGCATTCTTGTTTGTTTATAGACCAGATTTCTTACATGGATGTAAAAAGGGTAAGATTTAGCATTTATAGGAGCTTCTAGGTTTCTTTTGATTGCATTGTTTTGTGCAACTAGTTCACAGACCTGTACACAAGAAAATATTGGACATAGTCAGTCTCAATTCACACATTTGTGTTTTGTGCAATGGTTTTGTATATACATAGTTTATTCTTAACACTCCTGTTTAAGTTTTGAAATGTCTAATAAATAGTTGGCATTGATTGAGGAATAATTTTGATTTACTAATAAAAATCACTCTATCCTCCTTAACAGATTTGGTACTGGTTACACTCTCATCATTAAAACCAGTACACCAGCATTAATTGAACCCACCAAAGCTTTTGTGGCAGAAGGATTCGAGGGAGCAGTCTTACTTGAACAACATCAGGTTGGTATTCAATATTTACATTGAAGGAACTCTTTGGACTGATAGAATATTATTCCATATGTTTGGACATCAAGATCACCACTAAAAACCTGAAAATATTTATATAAAGTTTTTTCTTTTAATTGCATTTACAAAATTCAGTCAGCAAAGGAGTAAAGATAACAGATATACATTTCTCTTTCAACACACAACAACCTATTAGCTTGGAAAACTGGCCAAAGCTTTTTCCAACAGTTCTGAATAGATTTCCTCAAAAAGTATGCCTGAAAAGGGGTCCTGTTTCACTCAAATATGATAAATTTATACTGTATTTCTTATAGGGTATTGTAGCCATCTTTTTAAAGTTCTGTCCAAAGTTTGTGTAACTAATCATCTAATAAGGGGAAGGGGCAATCCTGAATGGTTTGAAAATTTGTGAACATGGAGATCACATTAAAAGAAGACTTTTCTTCAGAATTGTGTATACCTGGGCCTGCCACACATACTGACAGTGAATAACAAGTATTAACTAGGCACTATCAACCACTGAAATAGTCACAGGTTAAACAATGTTCTTTGTTCATCAAGAGCCAATTATCTTCTTTTTGTATTGCAAAAAATATATTAAAAGATTACAAATTTGAAGAAGAAAAAAACTGTGGTAACATGTGATAATTAGTCAACCATTTCATGATCTTTCCTTCAGCAATTGGTGCACTACCAAGTGGACAGTGGAACCACCAACTGGTCCTTTATTTTTGGTCTCTTAGAGGAGAACAAAGAGAGGCTAGGTATCATAGACTACAGCGTCAGTCAGACCACATTAGAACAGGTCTTCGTCAACTTTGCAAAGGATCAACATGTAGATCCACGTGCCAAGTCTGAATAAGAAGACTACACTGCAACTGGTTCTCATCAATTTTGCAAAGCATCAATGTGTAGATGAGGAAACTACATTGAGGCAAATTTTCATCAACTTTTCAAAGCATTACGATAACATCTTTTACCAGGAGCCAAGTCTGAATAAGAAGACTACACTGGGAAAATTTTCATCAACTTTGTCACGTAGATCCACTTGTCAAATGTGACTAAATACACTTAGAGGCAAATTAAGAATGGAGTAGTAGCAAGTTTTCAATGTACTTTACTGTCACTATTTGTTTACTGATTATAAGCAAGTGATTGCCTGACAGATACATAAAAATATTGCCTATTTTTGGAACTAAGTTCATCAGAACAAGATATGATGGGTTTTATTAAAATCTCCAACGAACAAATTTGTATTGTTTGAACTTGTATAAAATTAATATCGTATAAAATGTTTAGATGTGCAAAATGATATTATATCAAGTGGCTGGTGTATGATTTCATCATTCTGACCTTTAATTCTATATGCATTTGCAACAATTCACAAATTGCCTCTTACTGTGTCTTGTATTAACTTCATTCATTGTTTTATATTATCTATCTGTATATAATGATATGAAAACA
This sequence comes from Mesocentrotus franciscanus, assembly GCA_037976565.1. NCBI lineage: Eukaryota > Metazoa > Echinodermata > Echinoidea > Camarodonta > Strongylocentrotidae > Mesocentrotus > Mesocentrotus franciscanus. Next base: position 4,681,746 of record CP137676.1, read on the forward strand.
AATACCAGGGATTTCTAATCTAAAAACAAATCAGCATTAATTGACTTGTTTGTGCATTCAAAAATTTTGATCGATATTCACTGCAATATTTGTTTTAGTCATGGCCTGTACAGAAAATGTCTTGAATTAGTGTTCTGTTGTCTACGTCCAAAATTTGTATTTGAATGTGATTTAAAATTTCACCTCCTCTTTTGTCATAGATATGAATGAGCATATTCAATAGTCATGGAAAATTGTTGTAAAATCAATAGTTACCTGTCATAATTAACATTAATCTGTCAAGTTCCTTGTATTTAAAATATGAATGCTTAATGATATATTAAGAGGTGATGTTTGTTTGTTACATTAATACCAATTGCCTTAGAATATAGTTGTGGAGATACCCTCTCCTTTAATAAGTAGGGTCTATCACACTAATTGCACTTTGAAAATGATAGAATATTGTATAGTTTGTATCTATTTTTGAGACTGAGTATGTATATATGGAATATTGTATTAGAGCTTTGTATTTGGATGCTGAATGTTGATTTAAAAGAATAGTACAATATGCACTATCGTACATGTACATTTGATTGTAATATTGCTGTCCTTATGACACTGACTATGTGTGTGTATGTGATAGTATATCAGAGGCTTATTGGTTATACATATTCAAATGCCAAAACAAAAAGAATAATATAAGGAATATATTATATTTTATTTTGCTGATTGTCACTGTTAGAATACGTAAATGTTCATGTAATAATAAGAAATATCAGACTTTATTGTTTGTTAATAATATGAATATTAAATGATCCAAGTTCAACATAACATAGTATATGAACTGACAAATGGAGTATTTCCAAAGTGATGTTACATCTAACATCATTCCTCCTTTTAATCTTGAGTTATCCCTCTCAAGTTATTTCATGTAGGCTTCTATTTCATGTGCACCAATAAGACAATACAAACAATGGCTACATACAGAAGAGCATTGTGCAAAGTATACACTTTTGTACATGGTCTACTTTACAAAGAAAAGGTTATTTTCTTGCACACCATGTGTAGCAAAGTTATGTTTTTAAGACTAATTATAATTGCAATAGTATATCAGAGGCTAAAAGGTTGTACCAAAATATTTTCATACTTTGAAAGATCTGAGTTTTATAGTATATAATCGGATACATCGATACATTTTAATTGCTGGTTGTAACTAGGAATAATTTATGCATGTATATTTTTTTTAAATATAGTTCATATGAGGTTAATATTTATTGAAACATCAGAGGCTTAATGAAATTATTATTTTACAATTTAATACACCTGAAATATTTTATGAAGCTCAAATGATCTGATTTACCCCTTAAATGTATGTATTTTTTCATCCACCAACTTTATTGACTAATTAGGGTGTTGGGACTAATCGTTCAGATTGTATTATGGTGTGTATAGATAATACTTTATCTCTAGCCAAGCATACACAAGTCACTCCTTATATGGGATATAGGTAGAATGTGTAACAGTACTCTGTCTTGTGTGTTATTTCTTACTGTATTCTTTCTCAGTTTTGCACATATATTTGCTGAATGAACAAGTTCTTTCACTTTGAAATCGTCTTACAAGTACTTCTATCATATATACTGCATATTTATTTCATACTTTAAGATTGCAATTTGATGTATTTTACTGTTCTATATGGTGAATGTTTTCATAATACGTTTAATAAGAGGTTGTATCTATATATGTTTATCAATCGTTAGAGGGAGCTGCACAAATATTAGGTGTGTATTCATAGTTTGCTATGTATTGTAAAGGAAGAGTACTATTTTTATGTGCAAGTTATATTTCCATCCAGCCTTAAGATATATATCTTTTGAAAAGCATTGTAAGAAAAATAGTCATGCATAATTAAAATCTATTCCAAAATTTCTATATTCATATTCATTTATATATTGCAATTGTTCATTATGATACATAGACATTTTTGCCACCATTTAGATAATGTAATTTTATAATTCTATGATACCTCCTATTTTGCTACTGTTTCTCCTGTAATGTCAAGAATATTGGGGTTCATGTTTCCAATTAAATGTACCAGGGGCCTGTAACATGAAGCGTAGCAATTGATTGTATGATCGATTTATTGATCATACAATCAATTCATTGTACATCATGGTCAATTGCTAAGTTATCTTTGTTTTACAGGGATCCCAGTATATTTATTAGAAATGTGGTATATCACAACTAGTGCTGAATCGATTGCAATGTAATGTATACATTTGTGCTGCTGGTTATGAGTGTATCTAAGAATAGGGATGATATTATATTTATTTATATAGTAGGCAGTTGAATGTAGTTATAGTTTAATATTTTTGGTGGAAAAATACAATTTTGTGTGTATAGACATTTTCAATTGAATGTAATTGTTGCAAAAGGCATACATTTTAAGCTTTGCAATTTGATAGCCCGAGGACAGCATTAATCTTTATGCTGCATTATTGTAGAGCGCTTAGAGACTTCTGATAAAGTAAGTGTTAGGCGCTATATAAGCACTGTAATTATTAATCGTGCTGCGATTTTCTTTTTACAATTAACTTTTAGTGCTTAGTACATGTATTACATAATTGTATGAATGACAAGTAGGTTTTATTGATTTATTCCCTTTAAATGCCTGAAAAAAGAATATCCATGTACATATTTTAATTTAGTCAGAAATAAAGCATAATTTTGTAAACATATTTTTAGTAATAGACTTTCAAATTAAATATGAAGAAATTGGCATTGAAACTACAATATTGAATGCCTTTCAATTTGTAATACACTAAGTATCTAAGCTACTGGTCGTCATATACATCTAGTAAATTATGATGTGCCTTTTGATTCTTATGTGTTCTTTGTGACCTTGTGTAGTTTTACCATTCTAGAAGTGCACTTAGGAATATATAAACACTCCTCACCTTTCATTCCACATCTTTCATTCCACTAGACGTTACATGTTAACCAGTTTATAGATTGATGTATATACACCTACTTGTTGTCTTTCAACTCTTCAAAGATTTTGTTCAGTAAAGTGTTGAAACCATTCTGCATATAAAGCTATACAATACATTGGAAGTGCATTTTTACTTTGAAACACAAGTTTTGTTTTGTCTGCCTAGAGCTAGAAGGACGTTTGTGTAAAAGGATGAGTGAACACCCTTCTGACTCTCAACCTATACATGCAGAACCCATATGAGATTAGCACTGACAGGTGTATACATGCAGAACCCATATTAACAACATGCCTTAGACTCTGCTACATATTTTATACTTCATATAGGATTAACGCCCTTCTATCCCTAGTCATACTGAAAGAGTGAAGAAAAAAAAACAGTACAGAAAATATGTTTTTTGCCTATTTTTCAACTATACAATATATACAATATATTTTTCATTTATCTTTTGTTCCAAATCCTAAAAATATGTTATTGTTTTTCTTCCATTTTCCATAAGAAAATAGGAGGAAAATAGTCTAGTTTTATAGGAAACACCATAAAAGTATAGAGAAAACCGGCAACGACCAGGGATGTCTAAACATCTACTTAATAAGCTCTGTAAAAAGAGATGAAGACTCAAATTACTCACATCTTTTGGACTCTACCATATTTTTGTACCTCATAAAAGACTAGACTTTCCATTTATTAGTGCTATGACGTTGAGTACCATGTCTTTTATAGTCTGCAACATGTTTTGTACTTCATAAAGGGTTAGTACCCTTCCGTTTCTTAACACATATAGGCGCTATGCACTTTATGATTTAGTATGATACTGTGCACTGTATTTCAACGTCAAGTGTCTTTTGGTACACTTTATTAAATCTGATTTTAATAGCCAGTTACTTTGAGTGAAAACAAGTAGCTAATCATTGGGATTTGTATGACCCTGTCAAAGAAGAGATTGTATGATGTTGGAAAATTTGAATTGATGAATGGAATATATATGTATGATGAAATCTTAAATATTCTTTATGTCTATGAATAGTCTTTTTATTGGAAAAAGTACAGGCATATTATACTGCTGTGTCTTGAGGACAGTCTGCAAAAATTTACAGTTTGTGTAATAAGAACAGTTGTGTTATTGTTATGTTATAACATCACCACCGATTTAACATTCCGATTATTAATACATGTATCTCAATTTTCAACATTTCACATTTCTCTAATTGTCCATCTGAATCTATGAAAACTGTCCTGACTTCATTCAAAGCACCTTTCTATCATGGTTTGCTTGCTCTTCAATCCATTGTGGAATTGAAAAAGTTCAGTCTTGATCATATGAGATTGCAAATAACTTACAAAATTACATTGTAATTGTGGATATTCACAAGAATTGTTCCTCTTTGAATTTGACGGGTTTGATTAAGATATTTTTGTGTTTTTCTCACCAAATGTGTGTATTCAAATGAACTAATAAATATTAAAATATATGTTCTTCACCAAATCTTTGTTGATTCATACCATTTTTCTTCTATGTAATACACTCAGCCTGGCCTGAATATTAGTGCATGGAGAAGGCTCTTAAAGTTATGGGCCCATAGATTGATACAGCGTTTTTCATCCTTTTTGTTTTGGGTCACCGTAATCCCAAATTCATTACAGAACATTCATTTTCTATTACACTCCCGTTCGCATCAAGTGCCATAAACACATTTTGTTTCTAAAATTAGAGAGTGAGCGAAGCGAGCAAGGGAAAAATGGCATTTTTAGTATGGTAAATTTTTTATTTTGCAAACAAAACATACTAGATAAGATATGGTATTATGAATGCAGGCACCTTGCTGGCCAATACAAGAATACAAATATTGTATGTTCAATCACCTCGATGCATGAATATTAGGGCATCTCGTTGTCCAGAATCATCCTGTTTTTTAATGTTCTAAGCGAGCGAAGCAAAAAATCTCTGTAAAAAGGTATTTTTTAGATAAAATATGAGATATATTCGGGCACCTCGCTGTCAAAGAGATATTCTGGCATCTCGTTGCCTAATAATGTGGGTATTCAGACCCTCCACTGCCTGAAATCATACTATTTCTAAACGTTGCGATCGAGCGGAGAAAACAGACACTTAATTGTCTTTAAAATATTGTTTCTTCATGGAAAGACAGCGTTTTTTAAATATGTTGTTTTAACAAAATTTACTTTATTTCATAATGGATACAAAAATGGATCTTTGCGGCACCCCTAAAGATGTCTTACAGGCACCTCGTTTAAAAACGCTGATTTATTTAACTCTGTTCATTAGCACCATTCATTGTTTAATAGAGATATTAAGGGTCTCATCATAAGTGTGACATTAAAAAGAAACTTTTGCACTATGTATCCCATGTTTGGAATCGTGTCTTTTGTCTCAATTATGGCGTGATATGGCAGCAGTAGGATAGTGTTTTGTCTCAATAGAGTACCGAAGCTGTGACGTCATGGAAAGACAGCGTTTCATAACATTAGGAGCCAGAGCAATATAACACTGAGTTCCCATAGGCAATCTTTTTATTCAGATGGTCATATCTCAGCCAATACTTGACATATTCAATTAGTTTTCGATATTTGGACATTATTTTTGGTGGTCTTTCGGAAAATGAAGAAAAAATTGAGAAATTCCAAAAATAGATTTTTTTGATGACGTCACACTTCACCACTCTATAATGGCTTAGTGGCAGCTGTGGGATTGTGTTTTGTCTCAATAATTGGCATGGTGGCAGAGGTGGGATTGTGTTTTGTGTCAATAATGGCATGATAGCAGTGGTGGTTTTGTGTTTTGTTTCAATAATGGCTTGGTGGCAAAATTGTGTTTTGTCCCAATCATGGCATGGTACCGTGGCAGCGATGGGATAGTGTTTTGTTTCATTAATGGATTGGTGGCAACGATGGGGTTGTGTTTTGTCTTAATAATGGCATGGTGGCAGCGGTGGTATTGTGTTTTGTGTCAATAATGGCATGGTGGTAGCGATGGGGTTGTGTTTTGTTTCATTAATGGCTTGGTGGCAGCGGTGGGATAGTGTTTTGTCTCAATAATGGCATGATAGCAGAGGTGGTATTGTGTTTTGTTTCAATAATGGCTTGGTGGCAACGATGGGATTGTGTTTTGTCTCAATAATGGCATGATAGCAGTGGTGGTATTGTGTTTTGTTTCAATAATGGCTTGGTGGCAATGATGGGATTGTGTTTTGTGTCAATAATGGTATGGTGGCAGCGATATAGGATTGTGTTTTGTTTCATTAATGGCTTGGTGGCAACGATGGGATTGTGTTTTGTGTCAATAATGGTATGGTGGCAGCGATATAGGATTGTGTTTTGTTTCATTAATGGCTTGGTGGCAACGATGGGATTGTGTTTTGTGTCAATAATGGCATGATAGCAGTGGTGGTATTGTGTTTTGTCTCAATAATGGCTGGGTGGCAACGATGGGATTGTGTTTTGTCTCAATAACGGCATGGTGGTAGCGATGGCATTGTGTTTTGTGTCAATAATGGCGTGATAGCAGTGGTGGTTTTGTGTTTTGTTTTAATTATGGCTTGGTGGCAACGATGGGATTGTGTTTTGTCCCAATCATGGTATGGTACCGTGGCAGCGATGGGATAGTGTTTTGTTTCATTAATGGATTGGTGGCAGCGGTGGGATTGTGTTTTGTCTCAATAATGGCATGATAGCAGTCTGTGGTGGTATTGTGTTTTGTGTCAATAATGGCATGGTGGTAGCGATGGGGTTGTGTTTTGTTTTATTAATGGCTTGGTGGCAGCGGTGGGATTGTGTTTTGTCTCAATAATGGCATGATAGCAGAGGTGGTATTGTGTTTTGTTTCAATAATGGCTTGGTCGCAACGATGGGATAGTGTTTTGTCTCAATAATGACATGATAGCAGTGGTAGTATTGTGTTTTGTTTCAATAATGGCTTGGTGGCAACGATGGGATTGTGTTTTGTTTCCTTAATGGCTTGGTGGCAACGATGGTATTTTATTTATTTCATTAGTGGCTAATTGGTGGCATTTATGTTTATGTTTTGTGTCAATAATTATGGCATGGTAGCAGTAGTGGTTATTGTTTTGTTTCAATAACGGCATAGTGGCAGCAGTGGGACTGTGGTTTGTCTCAATGGGATTGCGTATTGTATAAGTAGTAGAAGTAAACAGGAAGCGAATGAAAGAGGACGTGATGAAGTAAGTTATGACAATCTGTTCAGGTCCTGGTCCGGATCCGAGATGGATATGTATGACCAATTAGAACGTTATCGCTCGAGAGAGAGTGTTGTTGCATTTAAAACATTTTGGAATTGAGTCCCATCACATTGCAGTTGTGGGGAGGGACTATGCTTATATTACCCCTTTGGATTGCTTCCCATCAGAGTCTGGTTTTGAAGGTTTCAACTGAGTTGCAGGCAACGATGCTGGGGGGGGGGATAGATTACAGGCCCAAATGGTTCTTGGAAAGAAGGTGAGTCGATAGATATCCGTTTTGTATCTTATGTTAGAGAAGGAAAGATTATGATGTCCCTTGAGTATCTTCCGGGGGTGAGTGATGTATTCAGGTCTGGGTATGGCTACTTGGTCTTTGATGGATTTGAAGAAGAGCGAGTGTCTAGCCACAAAACGTCGACTCTGTAGAGGTTGCCATTTTAGATCCCTTTTTAGTTCTGATACATGGACGTCTATTGCCAGTGACAAATCTAGCCCCTCTGTTTTGGACTCCCTCCAGTTTGTTGATATGTTTACTTAAGTAAGGATCCCACACGCTACTGTTTCAATTTCAGGAGTGGTTATTTAAAATCCATATGCATTTATTATCCAAACTAACTATTGGCCGAGTCCGATTATCAAAATTATCTCAATACCTTAGGAACTTAGGCGTGCCTTGAATATTTGTTGTCTTGATCTTGAACCTGCTTCGTACCACCAAATTTACAGATATCCGACTATTCCGGACTAGATTTCTTGACACCATTCTAATCATAGTTCACTTCTTCTTCAATTCAATTCAATTCAGTTTTATTCAATTCCAATAAAATATACAAAACAGAATACAATCATGACAGAATAACAGTATCAATCCATCAAGAGTACAAAATAAGGTAAAATGATAAAACAATAAAGCGATACATCAGATAACAACACAAGATAGAGCATTATTGGAATTGGGTGGCCATAAAAAAACCATGAGGATTTGTCGAGACGACCATCCTTAATAAAGGTAAAATAAGTTGCATTGAACATTCAATATAATATAGAAAATTTAAAAGATGATAGAGTACTATTAAGGAATAAATAATTACGAATACATGACTTATTTTATTTAAGAAAATACATATTACCGCACAAACCCACCACAGGACAATATACAAGGCAGTAAAATCAAGAATTCAAAATTTCAAACATTTGTGATTAAGTACGATTTGAGTTTTCTTTTAAAGGTATTCATTGAGTTAAGTGACTTTATTTCAAGTGGAAGATTGTTCCAGATAACAGGAGCATGATGTCTAAAAGAGAATAGTGCATAATTTCTATTAACAGTCCATAGATGATATTTATTTCTGCTTCTTGTATTATGGTCATGTACAGCTGCATTCAAAGTAAGCATTGATGATAATTAAGTAATATTGACTGCCTTCAGGGCAATACGACATATATCGCCCGAACCGAAGGTGAGGGCGATATATGACAAGTCGTATTGCCCTGAATTAGGCAGTCAATATTACTATTATTAACCATACCAGACACCTAGAGCAAACAAGAACCTCTTACTATCTTATACTCTTACATCATGTCAAATACAGTAGCCTACACTGCACAGGGTTTCCTAGCATGAAAAGTTGCAAAAACATCGCCAAACCACCACTGTGCATCTAGTGCTTGACGAAATTTTCGATGCACTGCAAACAGTGTGCCTTGGGTGTGCTTATTACGTTACAATAGAGTGCGCGCAAAGTGCGCAGGTTCTCATACGCGTAATAGATGCGCAAAGAAAATTACAAAACCCGGATGTTGGCTTTACATTATTGCCCACTAGTTTAACACGCATTTTGCCATTGACTTTTCAGAATGGGCAATAATATTTGTTCATTGGTTTACTGTGTAACAATATTGACCGGCAAATTACACACAAAATCCCATTGACTTTTCTGAGCGGTCAATAATATTTTTTTCGCGCGTAGTTTTGTTTGCTCATCAAATAAACTTAGAGGGCAATACCGTTAAAAATTGCCCTGCTCAGATGTCTGATACGGTTAATAATGATTTATGGAGCAATTCTGCTTATGTTTAAAAAGTAATATTGCACAGTAGTAAGAGTTGAGTTGAAAGACAGTAAGAACATTAAATTTAATAAATAATTCTTTAGTATGGGCTTGTCTCCAAGAAAATGAACAGATACGAATAGCTCTGTTCTGTAATATATACAATGACTGTAATTTCGTTGGATATGTGTTTACCCACACTACATTACAATAAGATAAATAAGGCAAGATTAAGGTATTATACAAAGTAATACGAATACGTTGAGGCAAGAAATTGCTAAGTTTGCGGATGACACCAACATTTCTGGATATTTTGTTTGTTACATCTGTTATATGGTTATTCCATGTAAGTTTTTCATCAATCAAGACACCTAAAAAAAATTCGTGACTTACACGTTTTATAACCTGATTATTCATTTTTATATCCAATAATTCTATGTTGTTGTTTTTAGTATTATTAACATAGAAATATATATAATTTGATTTTTCCATATTTAAAGATAATTTGTTATAATAAAACCATCCAGATACCTTCTGCAATTCAAAGTTGAGAATATTATTCAAAGATTGAAAGAATCATGAGAAACTAAAATGTTGGAATCATCCGCAAAGAGTACAAATCTTATTCATCTTCATACAATGTTCCATGACATATCAAAATTCACAACTAGTAAATTGACCTGTATTGAATTTCATGAAGAAAGACCAGCTTTTCTTAGTGCAAACATACACGATTCAGTAGCCAAAATGTGTGCAGTTAAGTCATGATCCGCAGTACATTGTTCAAAACCTTGAAATGGCACCTAGATGTATCCCCTCTAAAGCCTCTGTATGATACAGCTGCATACATTCTATATGATCCATTCTTCTATCGACAAGGCTGCTCTTTTGGTGAAATCCTGACAGGTATAGTAGCATTCTTTTAGGCACGAATGTTCATTAATTGTCTCTTATAAGAATTCCTATCTGCGAACTTTCCAGTTAAGTATGGAATTATCCGGCTGTGAAAAAAATGGATACGGAAATGAAAGAGAGGAAATGTCTTTCATGACCATGCAGAAAGCAGTTTTGTCTTGATAAGTGTAATGATCCGATGATATTTATCGAGTAAAATATTCTTTCTCATTCCAGTACTGCTAGTAAAAACATTTGGCATGATAGCGTTGAACAAGTCATGATTTCACCAAGAAATCCTCAGTATTCACAATGAGGCCTAACTAATGAGTTGGGGCGATCACAGATTAAGTGATTGGAAATATCTCAGCTATTTGGATCTTTCCTTTTTTTCTCAAGTTAAAATACGTTTCATTCTATTTTCATCGATATTTTTAAGCATAGGGCCAGCGTGTGTGAAGTGCTTTTAGATGCTACAGTGAATCGCGATGTATAAGCTAACAGTGCTGCTTGAAGGATATTCTGCCAGAGCATCAATAAGAACCAGTGAGAGAACAAGTAAATAACAACCAGGGGGAACCTAGCAACCCCATATAAGGGACAAGACAGCAAACTACCAAACAAAATACTTACGTGCTTGACAATAACTCTCATGCATTTACATCTCTTGTTTCGAAATCCATCAAAAGATTCCATCCGGGTGCCGATGTCATCCAGAAAGGTGTAGACGGTGTCCTTGTTGAGGTGCTTATCACACTTGATTCTATACAAGAATAAATGAATATAAAATTTAAAAATGTATTCGATTTCAGCGTAATAAATAATGATGAAAATATAACCATGAGAGTTATGAGCATTCAGAATAAAAATGGAAGTCATTTAGAAGTCATGATTTCAACTTGAGCAAAATTCTGGTAGACCTATATGGGCTAAATTAATTTACATAACTACATGTTGGCCTATTTTTTAGTAATCAATCAAATTTATTTTCGAAGCAGTTTCTAGACCAAGGCCAATGTATAATAAACACGATCGCAAAGCCTTTCAAGAAATCAACTTAAGGACAATTCCAGTACCATAATTTGTTTCCCTTAGAAACCATTTATTAAATTATGACTTTGTGTCATTTTCATTTCTAAAAGTTACGCACAAGGCTGCTGATCTGTGGATATTACCTTAGTTTGATATATCAATTTGCGATTGTGTTAATATGTGATTCAATTCAATTCAATTCAATTCAATTCAATATCGTAACAAAAACTTATTTCAGTAATATAAACTTTTGCAATATGGGTGCTCGAGGCACCTTGAGCTAATGGCCTACATGGATACATTTTCATAGTTTACCAACAACGCAGCGAAAATGACATTAACATATGGTAAAGTTTGACTTGAAATATTAACCTTAATTCTTTCAAAGTTCCAACACCCTTGCACGACTGTACAATCTCGACCAAGCCCTGTGCATCTTCCATCTTGACCTCAACCATGCAAAGTGTCTCGAGCTGAGTCACCTTGTGTTGGACCGTACGCCCAAACTCCTCGCATGTCGCCTTCGACACGGTCGATCCATTGATGTTGAGCAGTCCGTTGATTTCCACCCATTTCAAGGTGTGGCCGATCTCGCTAAGACTCCGGGTGATCCGTTCCAAGGCTAGGTCCACGTTGTCGTCGTTCCCGATCCAAACCTCTAGATCCTTCACAGATGGAAGGCACTGAGAAATGTAGACAGAAAACTAGTTAATTCGAACTTTTTGTTTAGAGAATGGGGATAATCTTTGCCCCCATTTCAAACAGGTTATGATTAGTTAGAGTAAAGCAGTTGTATAAAATTATGACCATTAATTGTTTATCCCTTATCCCTATTTTAACCGGGCTATTTCAAACCAGGTTTTTACCGGGGGGGGGTCAATTTGACCCCCCCTAAGATCTCGGCCGTTTCACAGCCGATCGCCGCTAAAATTTGCATGCATGTCAAGTGAAGTGTATAGAATATTATGGTAATTTCAATTTTTTGAAAAATTCACTCATTTGCATATTTATGGTAATTTATGCAAATAGGGTCATAAAATTCACATTTTTACCCATAAATCATAGATTCTTCATATCTAAGCATTCTTTTTCACTACATATATTCGTTAGACCATTTGGAATAATAATACGACAAAAAAAATTGGAAGAGCCAGGTTATTCCTTATGTTAATATCTCTTGTTTTGATAATTTCTTATGTATTTCATTGGTTTTTTTTTTACTTATGTATTTCATTGGTTTTGTTGTTTTATTTCATTTCTAACTACAATTCAACTATTTTGACCCCAAAACAAACACCTAAACTTTGAACAAGACCAAATAACCAATGTGTTATCTTTTTTAGGAAAAATGATATTTCCATATGTTTTGTATACAAATCACAAAAATGAGCGATTTTCGGGCTGACTTGCAAAGACAAAAGGTCACGTGACTTTGTAACTATAAGTCCGATTTTCAAAAGAATTGTTTTAAAAGATGCGTAAGACTCGAAAGAAAAAAGTCGTGAAAGCAAAACTTTATATCTGCCGCGGTTCTGGAGTAGTCGCTAAATTACTACAGGGGGGGTCAAATTGACCCCCGGTTAAGATAGGGTTAAGACAAAGAGCACTGATCCTGGTTGAACAATGTATGAATAGTTTCGTTTGAATAAAACTTAAGTAAAGTGATCGCATCTTTTATAGCTTTGATACAGATAGGCCTATTGGGAAAATTAGCTCTCTATATATATTCATTATCAAGTTGATACATCTATAAATGTTTTCTGTTCTAATTACAACGCATATGCCTAACATAGTTAAGTTCCGTCTTGGATTATCATGGAACTTCAAAACATAGTACATCGACGGTACTTATTACTTAGGATAGTACTTTTGTGTGGGACCTGACCATTTTGGAACTAATTTTAGCTTGGAGTGATGTTACACTGAGCTCATTAAAGATGCTTCAAAAGTAAACATGCAAATATCAATAGCTTCATCAGAATCATTGCTTATTATACCTGTGTAAGATGGCTGAACGTCTCCTCTCGTAGGGACCAAGCCTCCAGTCTACGAACGGATGGAAGGCATGGAAGAGACTGACCACTAGCCAAGTTCAATGATGCGTTGTTCAGGTACAGGTTGTGGAGGTTGTCAAAAGATCCTAGACAAAACCACAACCGGTTTGTCATGGCAACCGAAAGATGTGTGCTGCACAAGGAAACCGATGTAATCTGCAAAATAAGATTGAAATGTATCATGTAGTTGGAAAGTTACGAGAGCCTTCTGCAACGACCGAGTCACTTTAGCAGAATACTAACCACTTCCAAGGACCTATATACAGCACCACACCCTAATGGCGAAAACGTTATTAACTTCAATTCAATCACTTTGAATAAAGATAGACGTTTGACTTCTAACAATGGTGAATAATTCTAAATCGTATTGCAATCATAATTCACAGAGATGCTGGTTGGTCTAGGGAGTCATTCTCTGTCTTCGCTTATATAGGTGCCATATCTATCGGCTTTGTCGATCATGTTGTTCAGCAATTCTATGTTTCTAACTTTTACCATAAGCTTCAACAACCTGGTCTATGAGGGGATGGAGCTATAACATACTAGATTTCTTTCTATTATAGTAGGATAAGTCATTAATATTTTATTGCCTATCCAATTTGGAGGTTCAAATAAAGTAGTTGACTCAAAGTTCTATAACATAATTTTGTTTTGCAATCATTTTAGATCTGTGATAATGTAATATGAGTACCTCTGCCTTGGCAGCATGCGGTAGTCTTTCCAAACCAATCATTATCATATCAGTAAGGGGGTAAAGATCCAGTTTGCCATCCCAGAAACACTTCCTCAAAGCATTTGTCACCCGGTCATCAACATAACTTTCATCTGCTTCTAAGAGACAGCGCAACACCAACTGACATTTGTAGAACAGGACAAAGTCCTTCGCCTGATTGGCAATGTGTTTGAAGACGGCTAGGCAACCTGGTCCACTTGCACCTGCAATGAAGCAAAGGACATTCTCGAATTCCAGCGTTTTAGCTACCGTGTGCACATCTCTGGCCAACAACGAAACCAGATCTGATGGGCCCCTGATTTTCAAAAAGCGACTTTCTCCGACGAAACCTAGTCGTCGCATGTAAACACTTGCACAATATTCTTGTTCTAGTTTGTGAAAGAATTCAACTGTGGTCTTTGATGTTTGGTGGCTGACCAAATGTTTGACAGGGATCCTGGAAGCAGAAAGGATTCCCAGTTTTATGCCGATTGTGTATGCATCACGATAATTTTTGAACTCTTCTACTTGAAACACGAGCTTTCTGCAATCGCTTTGAAGTCCATCATAGGCAAATTTGCCCAGATCATGAAGAATATCTTCAAGTGTTACTTTGTTTGTTAACAGTGATGGGGCCTCTTTTGCTAATGCGTGTTGAAGCAAGAATTGGTTGATATTACCAAAGAGACTCGTTAATGAGTTGGCGTTAGATAGAGCTTCCACTTCGTATAGATGACACACCATGGTACAGAACAGTGGTACTTCAATCAAGCTATCCAGAAAAGGATTCTGGCTAAGATACTTGACGAGTTCTTCACCACTGTTGGAATTGGATCTTGCTTTAAAATAGCGTCTGATGAACTCGACTGATGAATCTGAGGTGAACCCTTCAATGGACATCTTGGTGTATGTTCTGGAGAGTTCTCCTTGCATGAAATCTCCCTCCAGATATGGTCGAGTGGTTACGAGAACTCTGCAGTTCTTCAGCTTCTTGTTTCGGAGAACCTTAGTCAGACTCGTGATGGTCGACTTGATGCTTCCTTTGTACTCATCGTATCCATCGAATATGAGAGCGCATGACTCTTGATGGGTCTCCAAAAAGTTCTCTACTGACTCCGATGTAACTCCAGGAACGTCACCTAGGAGCTGTGAAATGATGGCTTCACCCAGGTCCATCGATTCCTCAACTTCCCTCAGCTTTAAAACAAAGAGCGCCTTCATACCTTTCATAGGCGATCCATCAGTTTGATGCACCCAATCATAAGCCAACTTGGCAACTGTACAGGTTTTTCCATGACCGCCAGGTGCCATGAGTAGCAATCGTTTTGGGAACTGACCATCGACCTGTGTTCCGAATATGCCGTTTACAGAACCTTCCAAGGGTGTCTTCTCAATCTGTCCTGTGCTTCGGTCAAACTTAAACAGACTAATATCCGTAAATAAGTGCTTAAGATCAGCAAAGTCATTAGGGTCCCATGGCCTACGTTGTATTTGGCACAGGACGGTCTTGTAATGGTCTTTCAACGTTTTAAGGCAGTAGTCGAAGGAAAAAATTGGTAGAAGTGGCCGTGATTTCGGATCTAGTGAGAAAAAACAGAAAGACAAGCAATCTGCATTTAGTACTCAATATATCTGACTTGGCGAAGCAGACCTATTTTACTCTGGCTTATACAACTCTAAACAGTAAAATGTTTGTCTTATCTCCTATCAAAATGATAATTTAATGTGGATTTGGTGAGCAACAGATGAGTTAAACAATTTAAAACAGAAGAGCTATACAAAGAGAGTCGGATCTATCAGATAGAAAATGAAACAATAATAATTATTTTAAACATAGTTCATTAACGCCTTAAAGACCCTTGTAAAGTCCATTTCAATAATCATCTCTATACCAAATGAAAAACCTACCTCTTGATTGCTTTTTCTCCCCGAAGTACGCTTCAGCCAAGGCAGCAAGGCCGGCTTTGAAGAGGGAGTTCCTCAACCTTGCAGGTTGGTCTGAAGGAGATACCTCCTGACGCCAAGCGAACAGCATCTGTCTCGTTCCTGCACAAGTCACCTGATTACCCATGTGGTTGGTGGCCATGAAGCGATTGATTTGTCCTGGTTTGAAGCCAAGTGCACGCCCAATGGCCTCAGCTTGCTCCTTGGTCTCGATGTCGCTTGCCAGCATAGCTAGGAAGTCATCCCCGAGTTGAAGGGGAAGTTTCGTCATAGCTGGCCCTTAAGGTTGACACATAAGAAAACACACACACACACACACACACAAATTCCGTTTAGATCAATTAGGCTTGCTATAAAAATGTAATTGAAATAAAGTGAAACTTCTATATAAAGATTACCAAAGGGATACAAGAAAATAATTAAGAGCAGGTGGTTTGAGCAGGTTCCTTTAAATACATGTTTCGATGAGAAACTCTGCCCGAGGAAAACAAACAAATCTGGTCTTTATGGACAGATGGTCTTTCTATACAGGTGGTCTCCAAAGCAGGTTTGATTGTATAAGAAAATTCGTTATGCTACGATGTGAAGAAGTTTAGCACCAAAGATGACACTTAATTTCCTTTGAGAAATATGTAAAGATATGTTTTTGAAGAAAAAAGAAAAAAGAAGAAAAAAATAAAACTTTCATAAAGAAGAGGGCAATTAATGTCCGAAATATGACACCTATATCTGAGTAGAGAGCTGCGAAACGGTGGCAGACATACCAATATGGATAGAGAAAGCAGATTGAGGCATTGAGTTCGTTTGGTGATATAAATGTTCGTTGGAATGCATATTGAGACAGATAGATAGACATAAAAAGGAGAGATGAAAATGGAGGCATATAATAATTATATAAGCGAGTCCAATTTACCCGTTCTTGAATTTTCTGCTAGATCGTTCGTTGATAGTCCATCCATACTGTCTCCATGAGCTGATGTTGTTGCTGGAGAACTTTGTCTTGTTTCACAACTATTCTCCATTTCCTCTGCAACATTAATCGTACAATATCAATAGCAAATAATCATTATATAAGGCAACGAAATTATGTCGCGTAATTGAGAAAGAACTCTGCATTTACAAAATCCGTAGGTTTGATCGAGAGGTAAACGATGTGATCTCATTTAAATCTTGATAGGAATATAAAATTACCCCAAAAGAAAGGGTCTGAGGCAGAGGCGGGTCCTTAAAACAAGCTCGCATACAATCGATTTTTTTCGGGGCTAAGCTACCCCCCCCCCTCCCCCAGGGGCGGATCCAGGATTTTCCAAGGGGGCGTGAAGTGTACTAAATTGTGAGCGCGAAGCCTTTACGGCGTGGGGTATGGGGCCTTTAATCGGGCCCCGGAAAATGTTGAACCTTAAGATGCTCTATGGTACATTCTGAGGCATTTCTCAATGAGTAAACTGAACATTTATGTGATTTTTTTTGTTTAGGTAAAGGGGGCGTGCGCCCCCCGCTCCCCTGGATCCGCCCCTGCCCCCCCCCCCACGAACTTCCAGAGCCTTGGGAGGGCCCGTGGGATTTCCGCAGGAAATAGCGTGGAACCATTGTTCATACTCTCTAAGCTCTTCACGATAATGCTTTAAAGATACAACAAACAACTTAATTATTCATACCCCTACCAAAATTTGTAATTTTTTTAAAGTATGTAAAAAAACTGATTTGTCCCGATTTATGTTTCTTGAAATGTGACATATTAAAGCCCCTCTGCACTAGTTTGGCCAGGATGGATCAGAGGGATTAGCGTGGTCACTGACAGGTATTTATCTCATCAACTAGGCTCTCAATTAACATAAGAAAAAGAGGATCATGGGGGACCAACAGGCACCGCTTAGGCATTGTTTTCTATATAGATGGAGCAAGTGGCTACAAGAAGAACAGTGGGGCTTTAAAGCTTAGGTGTATATATGTTTCGGTTGCTCGTGTGAATCAGCGGAGATCACACATTAATTTGTTAATAAATGTTTTAAAAAAATATATTTATACATTTGCCTGACATAACAAAGGTTATTACACAATAAGCAGGATTTTGTGGGCAGTGAGCCAATGTGCCTTTTTTTCGCGGGAGATACGTTTGATATATTTTTCCTCTTGAGAAGGATTGGTTGGGTTTCGGGGATTTACAGCAAATAATTATGTGGTCACCTGTGGCTTCCTTGGTTTTGCGTCCTGCATTGTCTCGCAAAAAAGAGACACGTGAGTTATTTGTGTGTAGTTTTGTTTGTGCTAGACATCACTGTAATTGTCAAAGGTGTTGCAGTAGTTTTTTTTTATGGGCTATAGCAAATGATGTTTTAGAATTCGTTAAGGCAAAAAAGTTTCGAAGTTGTTGCTTGCAAGATACACATTTTGTAGCTGAAGACGAAGCTTCTATAATACAATTTTGGGGAGATAATTGTTTTTTTTCAGTCATCAGGCGCGTATCTACGGGGGTGGGTTAGGGGGTTTAACCCCTTGGGCCGCCAAAAAAAAAGAGAAAGAAAGATATTCAACTCATCTGGTTCCTTAACCAAACACATGATAACTCTGGATATAACTGTGTATTAAACTGTTACTTGATTTAAACAGACGTTATTATCCATTGCTTTTTATGGTCTCCATTGTGTTAGTAGATGCCAGGAAAACATCACTTACGGGGTTTCAAAATAGCCCCCAAAAAAAAAAAAAAAAAAATCGCCTCGCCGCTTTGCGGCTCGTGGACGATGCTCCGCATCGTCATTGGGTCAACTGTTTAAAGGGCAATCCAACCCTTCTAATAAGTCCTTCTAATGAAAGCATAAAAATCTGAGAAACAGAATGACGTTTGAAATAAATTGGACCAATATTAAGAAAGTTATGAGTGTTTGAAATATGAGATAACTACAGCTGTGCGAATCTCAAATCGGCAATTTTGTCAGTGGACTGTGACGTAGTGACAGATTACTCTCCCTTCTGTCACGTACAAAAATATCACTTGTTTCTGTTTTTCTTCCAAGTGCCTTCACACTCGGGGCACTTCTCGAAATAATTCATGGAGAGTACATTATTACAGGTCCTCTATAAAGAACAGACTATCCCGAGTCATACATTTATGAAAAGTTGAAATTTTAGTCCTTTTGTGTATTGGAGCAAATAGGAGAGTTGTACGCCACTACATCACATAGACATTATCAATATAGCCAATTTGAAGAACCCATACCTAGTAATTGCAACTTTCTAAAATTCGTAACTTTCTAATTTTTTGTCCGATTTCATTCAAACTTTCATCAGTATGCTTTTCTGATTTTTCTGCTTTAATCTAGACAAGTTTGCTATCAAAGTTGGATTTCCCTTTAAACTGTTACTCAATTTAAAAAGACGTTATCATGCACTGCTTTTTATGGTCTCCATTGTGTTAGTAGATGCCAGGAAAACATCACTTACGGGGTTCAAAAAGCCCCCCAAAAAAAAAAAAAAAAATCGCCTCGCCGCTTCGCGGCTCGTGGACGCATCGTCATTGGGTCAACTGTTTAAACTGTTACTTGATTTAAAAAGACGTTATCATGCACTGCTTTTTATGGTCTCCATTGTGATATTAGTAGATGCCTGGAAAACATCACTTACGGGGGTTCAAAATAGCAACAACAACAACAACAAATCACATTTGGTCAACCCCCCTCCTTGGCAAAAAGCTAGATCCGCCCCTGGTCATAAAGCGTCAAAGTGTTGCTATTTTGTTTGGGGAAGGGGTGAAATTGAATGTAGAAAAAAATTGAATTTTGTTGATTTAGACCTACAAATATATAACTATGACATAACGTTAATATCATTGTATGGCCCTAATCACGACAGTGTTAGTTTTTATGCAGATATTGAGAGACTTGCTTTGGATTTTGATAATCCATTAACAATTTTACTGCGGGGATTGGAACTTGGTCCAAGATTTTGATAAAGATACATATAATTACATTCGTCTTAATAATCCTAATGCCAAAAAAAAAGGTCGATCAAATGAAGAATGATTTAGTTTTGATTGAGTTATAGCATGAGTTATAATTTATTTAGAAAATTGCTATATTAGGTTATATATATCTAAATCTTCGGATGTATTATGGTACATTATATTATTCACTTTATGCATTATGTGTCATGGTATTACAAGAAGAAAAAGGAGTGTTTCTGCTTTATATAATTTTCCTTCTGTTTTGCTATTTACATTGCATTGTAAATTGATTTATATGATATATATGTTTACAAACAGAATATTGATGTGTCACATTGCATTGTAAATTGATTTATATGTTTATAAACAGAATATTGATGTACATTAATGAAGTTTAATAAATACAATACCTGTCCAGGAAAAATGTTTACATGGCGTCAACCTATACTCCCTTTATAAGGCGGCTAGATTGGATTATTCGTTGGTCTCCACTGAATTACTGTCACTCGTTAATAAAATAGAGATTTTACCTGGATACAGATCAGATCTTTTCCTGGTCAATTTATCTTTGAATTTAAATCATTGTAGGGTAGGTCAAGGTTACTGGAAATTTAATAATTCATTGTTAAGGGATGATAGTCATGTAGAAAAAAATTAAGGATGTTATTCAACAAACGATTGAGACCTATTCAGTCCAATATGATAACAATTAAAGTAGATTTGAGGCAGAAGGACAAAATACACGATATAAATTCACTGTAAATGATCAATTATTTTATATGCAGCCAGAAAGAAGGAAAGATTGGTAAATTTAGAATATTATTTAGAGAAGGAAATTTTAGATTTGGAGAAGGCATTGATATCACAAACAGACAAAAATAGAGCTTTAATTATATTAAATGAGAAGAAAGTTCAGTTAGAATCGTTAAAAAAAAGAAATAATAATGGAAGGAATAAAGATGAGGTCTAAATTTAAATAGATGGAATATGGCGAGAAACCATCGAAATATTTTTTTTGAACTTAGAAAAAAAGAAAATTAATGCTGTGAATAAACGTATAAGCAAATTGGTCACTACTGAAAACAAGGAGATTACATCGCAAGACGATCTTATATCAGAAATTGTATTATTCTATTATAAATTGTATGAAAATAATCCTGTTGTGGATGTAGACTTAAATACAATATTAAATGATCCAGATATAAGGAAATTAACCACTTAAATGTCAAATATGAAAAATAATAAATCACCAAGTCTAGATGGATGTACAACGTCGAAATTTCCAAACATTTTTGGAAAGAATTACACATATTTTTAATGAGGTATTTGAACTCTGCATAATATGTATCCGGAATGTCCTATACACAGAAGTTGGTAGTCATATATTTAATTCCTAAAGGAAATAAAGATAGACATTATTTGAAAAATTGGAGACCCATATCTTTTTGAACGTGGTGTATAACTTAGGTTCCGCTTGTATAGCAAACAGATTGAAGATCGTAAAACCTTTTATTATACATGAGAATCAGAAAGGTTTTATGTCAGGGCGCTTCATTGGAGAGAATATCCGTTTGTTATAATTTTTATGATATATTTATTATTGTTCACTGATATCAATGATATTCCTGGTTTATTGCTGCTTATAGATTTTGGAAAAAGCACTTGATTCTATTTCTCACGATTTTATTAGAAAAGTATTACAATTTTTAAAGTTTGGTCCCTCTATTGTAAAATGGTTTAATGTATTCTATGAAAATGCTCAATCCTGTGTAGTGATAAACGGACATCTGTCTCCAAGATTTTTAATAGAGCGAGGATGTCGTCAAGGAGATCCCCTGTCAGCTTATATGTTTCTATTATGCGCCGAAATACTTTTGTTTAGAAAATCCGACTCCATTGTTGGTTTGAGCTTACCTGATAGACAACTTAAAATAATTCAGTATGCAAATGATACTCTTTAAGTTCTAACATTGAACGGGTCAGTATTGGAATTAAACAGTGCATTAAACATTTTAGATGAATATAATGCATTGTCTGGTTTAAAAGTTAATATACATAAGACACGTGCGATATGGATTGGAGGATATAAAAACAAGAGAGATGGTGTTCTTTTGAATAGAAATCTATATTGGGTGTTTGATGATTATTTCAGATATTTAGGTATAGACTTTTGTACGGATTTGCACAAATTGGTAATTCACAATTATAATGAAAAATTTCAGGAAATCAGAAGTCAAATGACATCGTGGTTAAGACGATACTTAACTGTTCTTGGAAGAGTCACTGTCGTTAAATCATTGTTGGTATCGAAATTAAACTACCTTATTTTGTCTCTCCCTAATCCAGGTGAAAATCTTTCCAAAGATATAAATGCTCATTTTTATAGATTTATATGGGGGCAGAAACCTGATAAAATAAGTAGAAATCAAATGTCACAAAGTTATACAGACGGAGGGGTCAAAATGATAGATATACACACACATTGCCAATCATTAAACATTTCCTGGAGATTGGTAAATGGCTCGATAGATCGCAATATCCTCTGTCTTTTGCAATCTTTCTTGCCTGAACCGCAAGATTTGAAATTATATATGGGAAACAATTATTTTCGGGAACTGGCAGGTAAAACAAAGAACCCATTTCGGAAAGAAATGTTCATGGCTTATAGTACACTCTTGTCCACGCATTGTGATAACATTTCTTGCCAACCCTTATGGAACAATGATTACATTAAAATAGGCAATAGCCCAGTATATAGTAAAGATTTGTGTAAAAAGGGAGTTTTGTTAATGATATTTTAGAGACAAATGGGGATTTTTTTTCTTCCTCTGGAAGATTCCAAGAAAGGTATAATAGTCAAATAAATTTTATTTTTTACCGTGGACTATGCGATGCAATTAGAGAAGGGTTTAACAATTGTACTTTTTTAACAAGGTGCCACAACCCCTTTTACCAGATACGATGGCATTGGTTATGAAACGTATTTCGGGGCACCTCTCATATTTGAATAGGGCAATTATCAGAGGTGAAGGGGGCACTTTTCAAGAGTGAAAAGGGGCACTTCTCGTACCTGAAAAGGGGCACTTTTCCTAAGTAAAAAGAAGCACTTCTTACAAAGTTAAAGGGGCACTTTTCGTATGTAAAAAGGGGCACTTTTGGGGTACTTGAAAAAATGTGGGGGGGGGGGCACTTCTGACAGCACGTTGACTATAATAAATGTAGTTTACTCTATAACATTATAAACACTATTTTTTTCAGAATTTTACGAAGAATATGGATCATAATAGCAGTCCTTTCTATATTTCTATGAAGAATTTGCTTAATACAAACATACCCTGTCTCAAACACAAGTATTGTGAAAGTGAAGAAAAAAAACAAAGAAATTAAAACAGCAGACTTTTCTCCAACAAAGCAGTATTCGTACGGCCAGATTGACACTGAGTAAATGAAATATATTTATAATTTGAAATGGAAATTACTTCTCCTAATACCTTTAATTGCTATGATTTCAGTGGGAATTCTTATTCATTGTTTTTACATTTGTAATACGTTATATATTTTTTTAATTCTTTTGTAAAATCATAGTTTCCATAATTATCATGGTTTATATTATTTGCAGAAATTATATTGTTTAAATAAAAGTGATTGATCTTTTCGGTCAACTGGATTGTGGGTAGAGGGTTGGACTTTGATCGTCTCCAAAAATATGTGTTTGTCAGTTGCTTCCACAAAGAGACCCACATCCGCAGGAGCAGGGCTTACTTCAACTCATCGGTTAATCGCGTCCGGTCGGCAAAACATAATGTATAATGCAATTTTATGAATGATTGGAGAAAAGTAGAATATAGGCATGCATATGGTGGGTTTGATACACAGATATGAAAAGAGCAAACAAGAACAGTTTTCACTCTCATCCACTCCCTCATTGACACAAAGTCAATACTCATAATCGGTGAATCATGGAATAAAGTACGTATAAAATAATTATCAATATTGAATGTATCATTATCTACCATGTTTGATCGGTTTCAAGCTGTAGAAGAGCTATCATCAGGTGTACTAAAATGGTTCATGTAGTAAGTAACGTATGACAGAGAATATCTTGGACGTGTCCTATATAGTTCTGAATACTAACACTTCCAAAGTGATTAGATAGGCTCTAGGCTGGACCTAGTGAAGATTAAAAATAGTCTGTTGGCAATGGCAGAGGTTGCTGGAAGGTTTTCAGTTTTCTGAAAATGTTTTTTTTAATGGCGTGACAAAGAAGATGTCTTTCTGAGTCCTCCAATTAAAGATTTTATCAAATTTTGGAGCACGAGGGTATGAGAAATATAGTTTTTAATTGATGGGATCAATATGCAAACTGGATATCTGTCTAGATTATAATTATTTATCATGTAGTTTAGAAATATGATTTAAAATAATAGAATGCAAAACCAAATCTGTGAAGGTGTATAGCTTCTGAAGTAATCAACTGAATAAGATGATTCTGGGGTATATCTTTGAAGGTTGTATGCGATAGCTACGCATGTACAACAAAGCAACTTATCATCAATTGTTATGATAATCATAAGCATAGGTAAAAGTAATAGGCTACGGAATGTATATTAGGCCTACAATTATGACTTACCGTTTTATTAGTTTTTCCTCGAATATAATAAAATGTAGGCTTCTTCGGAGGAGTGGTGGTCACCAATAGATATTATGCGCCCCTCTATAACTCTGTCAAACTCTAATTATAGTCTGTCTGCGGTCTGCCTCACCCTATGTTGTTGAGATGAGTTGTGGAAGGACTCACAGGCGAAGCTATATTTCATTGCAATACAATAGGTCAACGTTTATCAGCCCATCAAATATTTTGTAGATCACATGGTATAAACGTGCGCACTTTGCTCTAAGCCAGAGCTTACTCAGCCTTGAGGTATATGCTGGACAAAAAGTTCAGTCAACTATTTACTTCTTGAAGTGAATTGCTGTGGAAAAATTCCCAATCTTTGATAATGAGCTCATGGCCAAGATATCTCGCACTGTGTGTTTGCTATAGCCAAACATTACCGGAATTCAGACCAGACCACAGAACTGTAAAATATCCAGACACTTATATGTACGCTGGCTTTTGGTGACGTCCGCTGATGCCACACCCATTTCTTTCTTAGTCTATGTTAAGAGACCACTTCTCAGTTACAGTGCCAACTGATTGCATTACAATGTGCTTGTGTTTAATCTCAAATACACGAACAAGTGGATAAGGTGATGATCTAGAATAAAACTGTTCAATGATGTATTGATTCGTAATAAAATGATCCCAATATTTCTGTATGATAGATGTATGAATTTTGATACTAGCATGGGGATTCCCCTGATATAAAGCTCCCGTGATTGATGAACCGGCCACGTGACCATTATCACAGGGGCCAGCACAGTATGGAGTATAATAAATACAGGGGTTTGCTGTGATAAATTACCAGGAATACAGACATTGCATGTTTTTCTTGATTTCACATTTAGGTACAGTATTTTCAAAGATAAGTATATCATTTTTGTGAAATACTATAATTTTCACGTGACAGGAAGGGGCCTTCTCCATGAACCAATGCTACGGTAAATAGTAAACTGAATTGAATTGAATTGGATTGTGTTATTAAAAACAACATGACATGCAGCACAAGAAAGACTTTGTCTCTTTTACACAATAATCAGATATTTACAATACAAACATCAAAATATAAAAGCAATATAACAATATATGCATAACAATAAGTATTCAATGATAAATTCAATTGAGCGAGTTTAGGAACATTTGACTTATTGCACAAAAATATCACTTTGGACAAACAATCTTAGTTGAGTAAGAGAGGGAATAATTGCACAGATGTAACATATAAATGTGGAGAACCATCGACTATGGGTAATGAAATCCGATTGCGAAAACAACCCAAAGCAGTCCTAAATAGTCCCCCTCCAGTCCCCCCCCCTCATCAGAAAATACATGCTTACGATTGTGATATTTTAAAATTCTGTCATAACTGATACATTGGTGAGATAATTTTTCGTCATAAAGACAAGATACATTATATTAAACAAAAAGTTTGCATTAAAGGGATACGTCATTCTGTCATGTAAATAATAATTATTGAAATAATTAAATTGCTGAGTTAGATAGAAGTAAGGAGAGAAAGTACATAAGAGAAGAAGATGGCATAATGAACAATGCAAAAGAGAAGAATGATCAGCATTCATCAGCAAAAATCAATAAATACATACATGACATGGAGAATTATAATCATGCATAGTTGGTTGTTAAGAAGTCGTGCCGTAGAGGGGATAGTTGAAGTGTGGCATCTTCCTGTTCTACAACGAGGTATATGCATGACTTTCTGAGTTTACGGCAAGATGTTTGGCGACGAGTTGATGGCGGTAGAAGGTCATGGTGTCGTGGGTACTGAAACAGTTTAAGGATTCAAGAGGGTATACAATTGAATGTTGATTTAAAGAAATAAACTCATTTTTGTTCGTGCTTCGCTTGCATGAATCCACCACTTTCATTCACTCACCAGCACACAATAAAACATAATTTGACATGATCTTCCAGACACCTCTGTCTGGAATTCTAAATTTCAAATGAGAGTATATATAAACAAAGAATAACAAGTTTGTGTTGATAAGATAACATGGAATGCGCGCATGTGCACAATGAATTATCTCATTTCCAAGTGTTAAACAGTCTATAACCCGATATGATATTCAGAAAATGATAATGAATGCTAGACTTATTCCTGGATGTATAGACGTCTACGCCCATCTTTAATAGTCTTATATAAGAACTGTGCGATGTCGACGCTGGATCTTAGAGGGCGTGAATGACGACCCTGCTGAAAGTAGAGAGACGTGATCGACATTGGATGCAATAAGCCAACGAAATGATGAACTAGATATTGCGCTGAGAGTCGCGACGTCCTTCCTGGAAGGATCCCTGTGAAGTGTAAACTGTAGTCGTCTCTCGCGACGAAAATTCTACCACAGTAAACTTGGAGTAAGCTTTGCAAATGGGCAATTCCGGCGTTCATGCGGAACAACTTTTTAAAAACAAAATTATGAAAAACGCTGATCTTAGTGAAAGATAAGGAGTTAATCTCCTGACGATGAATAGAGCACACTGTTCTAAACACGTCGAGACAGACATACACCTTTACGCAAATTAATACTGTAGTTCAGAAAAAATCTTTTCAGAACTACTCCACATACATGTAGGAATACCAACAGTTCTTTTCAGAACTACATTCTTCATTTTACTCTCTTCAAATTGTATCTGTTCACAGCCTTCTCAATCTCGTCCATTCCTTCTTTTCCTTTCCTTTCTTTTCCTCCTTCTATTTCATCTAATTTTTGGTGTACACAACAACGACAACAAAAAACGAAATTAGATCCGTGTAAGTGATTAATAATACTCCATTCCATGATCTCTTTTTTTCTTTCCTTTATTGTTTTTCCTCGATTCCTCTAAACGACCCATAGGTGGGTTCTTTTAACGAGAGAATATATCAACAGCCCTTTCAGTAAGGCTACAACAATAACAGAAGCTTATAATCCTAATCTAAACATAAATAAATGCAGGGGCGTCGCTTAAGTCCCCCCGCCACACACACACACACACACACACGCTCAAAATTTCTGTCTGCAAATTGCGCCACCTCTGTCGGCAAAAGAGATGAGGAAAGGAGGAAAAAGGAAGGAGAAAAGCAAAACCAGAAGGGAGAGGAAGGAAAGAGAAAGGAAAAGACCCTCCACCCCCTCCAACTCGATAGCTTTAGAACATACAAAAGAATGTACAGAATGTCGATATGTAGAATCAGGCTCAACACGGATCCAGAATCTCTGTTATCAATAAAGATGTTTTTCCTTTCTTTAAGGGGGGGGGGGTGGGTGGTCACTAGATCGAGCCTCCTAGAAGGTTTTACGGGCCTGGATCTCGTCTAGAACTGGTTGTCTCATGTGCTAAGATATAAAGTAATTTACTACCTTTTTACATTTCCGTTCTTGTCAACAAATAGTTATGTCACCATGCTTGAATTCGAATATGTCTGTTTCTCAATACTTCTTCGTCTCTCTCTCTCTCTCTCCCTTCCCATTCCTCCCCTCTCTCTCTCTCTCTCTTCTCCTTTCTCTCTCTCTCTCCCTCTCTCTCTCTCTCTTTTCTCATTTAGCTAATTGTATTATATTTACATATAAAATATTTTGTAAGCTTATAACAATCCATTCATGTGAAAAAATGTATATAAAAAAATTAAATGAAATTTACTGATTTATGCGTGATGATGATGATGTGTGTATATAAATGAAGTATATAGTAACTTTGAATCACAATAATCACAAATCTGAAACTATTCTGAACATACTTGAGTTGTAGTACATTTATTGAAATACAAAAATATACATTATGTACTTGCTTTTCGATATGTTTTTTGTCTGGCAAGATTACATTGGTTTATGAGAAAGCATTCTATACAATTATACCACTACTATTAAGCCTATTGTAAATTATCATGTTTCACATTATCAAAGTTTTCTTTTTGTTTATCAGTGTACAAACTCGCTCAAAAGCTACATACAAATTTGTCCCGACTTAAGTTTCTTAAGAATGTGACATATTAAAGCTTACATCTAAATGTATTCAACAAAGGCCCTAATTTATCCAGACCACAACATCAAATTTATGAGGGGTATGAGTAACTTAGTTATTAATTGTAAATTCTGGTTCCCCCCCCCCAAAAAAAAAAAAAAAACTACAATTCTGAATAGCAATAAGAATGGTAAGAGTCCATTTTAAAGAGAGAAAAACTGCTTTACTTGATGTGTATATTCATAACACCTAGTTTCAGTTTCATTGAGTACTGACAAAATCCATATATTGTTTGTCGCGATAAGATATCTGAAACATTTTGAGAAAATTTGTATTGATGTGGTTTACATGGTATTTAAGACTTTCAATTTACAGTCAGATGCCTCTACAAAACGCTTATCCCAGCCATCTGTGCATTTCTTTATTTAGCACAGTGGCGGATCCAGGGGGGGCCTGGGCCCCCTCCCCTAGAAAAAAACAGGTAAAAACACCCTTTTTTTGAAAAAAAAGAAGATGGGCTCCCTCCCCTGGCGCCCAAGGGGGTGAGGGGTGGCAGTGGAAAAAAAATCACCCTTCCCGTAGGGAAAATTTTTTTTACGGTTGCCAAAATTTTTTTTTTGCTCACTATCCCCCTCCCCACTGAGCGAAAAATCGACCGGCACGCTTTTTTAAATTTTCGCACGAAGTGGGCCCCTTTTTAGGCCCCCTCCCTTGCCGCCAGCTGGATCCGCCCCTGATTTAGCATATATATATTGAGCAATTTCTAGCATGTCCAAACTCAGCATCTACATGTATGTATCAGTGTTGACTGGTATGTAGCACACATCAAGAGCATAATACTTTACTTCTTGCAGAAACAATTTTTTAACAGAAGAAAGAGTTTAAAGACATGGTCTGTGAACACTTCATTACCTTGACCTACATGTAAAGTGACAAAACAAAACAATTCTTTCCATTTAATGATAACACACCTGATCAAATCAAATTCCGTTCATATCATTCATATCTTAACATGGTAAACTTGTCTCAGCCACAGGCTTTTTTTGATCAAGTCCTTGAATTTGAATGACAAAAATACAAAGTAAAAACTTCTGCTCTTGTAAAAAGTATTACAAAAATGCTCTGGGTGACTGTTATTTCATCATCATTAACAATACACTATGTTTTTTCTTTTCCATCCTGTAAATTTCTTTCAAAGCAGCTATTCATGGAGATCTCTGCAGACACGAGAACATTGGAGAACTCCATGTAAATAGGTCTGTATGGCATAACTTGAGGAATTTTACGTTTGCCTAAAGAGAGCTTTGATATTTGATTTACCAATCACAAAACAAATGTTTACAATGGTCTTTAGATACATTTAAGTACTGTGACGACACTCCAATTCTGAATTTCTTCTTATTTGGGGGTTCTAATAATAAACAAGTATAATAGCAGTGAGCATATACAATAACATCATCTTCATGCTAAGCTGCAAACAAAATACAGCACATAAGCTTCATACTATTTCAGCCTCTATTTTTTTCATATAACAAAAAAGATTCTCACCATGTAAACATGTTTTATATACAGACTTGAGAATATAAAAAAAAGAGCTCTTTCGTTAAATTACTTTGGATCAGCTAGATAAAAAATAATATATATTTCATTTATATTCTAATTTACAGCTTGCGAGTACTTACTGTATATAAGTACATAGTTGGACGTTTAGATTATTATTCATGGTACAATATACATACAGTGTATATAGGCATATTTACGAATCATTTGTGACAAATATTGAAATTAATTGACATGATTTCTTATTCTCATTATTTTTCTAGAATGAATGCTTTAATGATTAGATTAAAAATATTGTTGGAGCTATTTGATCGCAACCAAAGGCACTCTCAAGACCAATTTAAGCTCATTAGATACAAAATGCAGTAATTACAGCTACCAATCAAGATGATTGTTGTTGTTTGTGTTGCCTTTGGGCGCCTTTCCTTCCTTAACTAACATACATTAATCTTTTACCAAAGAAAACAGGAGCACATCATAAATGGACCTGCCATCATGATCAGAGGACTAGACAAATTCAATTTTAAATCAATGATCAATTTTCTCATTGATAAGCAAAATGAAATATGATATTTTTCAAGTTTTGAGGTGGCAGTAAACTTAATGTGCTCACACACTAAGGACTCGCCTCAAAAGAACTATCACTTAGTTAATGTTGGTCAAACACGAAGGTGTCAAAATATAGACCAACCCCTTGTATTAACATAAAGGTACTAAACATACTCAACACTCTGAAGGTGTTGTCCTGTTGTTGAATAGTGCTTGAGACTACTCTTAAATGTTTGGAAAAATGTAAAGGCAAGTTTCAAGCAAAATGAGTATCATATTATGTGTTCAACCCTATCTAATACATCCATTTCAAAATTAGATATAAACAGTTTCTGTTAAGTAAGTATAATAATCAGTATTAATAGCATGGGCATCTTTGACACTTTTGTATACCGGTATAGAGTAAATTTGTTACACTCTCTTGCTAGTGTTTTTTTTAACTCTGATTGTACATGATAGTATGTTTTAGTATGTTTATTTGGTTTTGTTCAGTTCTTTTGTTCTTGTTTTTCTTTATTCCTGTATGTGTGTGTTTTAGGGGTAGGCTTTCATATAAGGAATCCCTCCTTTCTGCCTATCCCAAATGCTCTCATAAATTGCCATTGTAATTTGTTATCACTACCGGTATCTTAGTTTTTTTTTATCATTCCATTCTGTATTTGTATGTGTTTAATGTTTTTATGAAGAGTGTTGAATAAACTTTGAATTGAATTGAATTGAATTTGGCAGTATGATTATAGAAGACATAACGTGAAATGAACAATGCCTAATAACAAAGGGTAATTATGATAGGAAGTGATTTTGCCATGCCATTTGAAATGCTGAGTTGCGAATCAAGAAACATGTCACTAAATGTAATTATAGGGAATATTTGATGATGCTTGACAGAAAATCAGAGTTGCCAATAAGAGTTGGGTGGGTCACAACTATGATTTCTGCATTTATCAACACAACTTAACATCACAGTGGACTCCCTCTTCAATCTAGACAATACTGATTATCAAAGCTGGCAAATTTACAATGATTTAGAGCTGATTTGTCATATATGATTACATATCTATGACATGATATGTAACTACATGTAAAAAATGTACATGCTCATTAACTTGTACGCAATTCTTTGCATGATTCACAATAAGGGTATGTTATCAATATGAATGGTATATAACTTAGTCTGTAATTGCGAGAAATGTGTTCATCATAGTAACATGTTTTCTTACAAAAGAGCCAACTTGATTCATTAACCATAAATTTGACCCCCCTAAAAAAAGATATTGGCTTAATGCTTGGACAATCTATTTATATATTATATATATATATATATATTACCAGTAACCTAATCTTAGGTGGTATTACTCGCATAATATGAATCTTGAAATGTAGTATCACTTTAACATATGCTGTATCTTTCTTCCTAATTTGCATATCATTACATTATGGGATGGATTCAGTTAAATTCATTGCGAAGTCTATCTAGTATCTACCTTTCTGATGCTCAATTAGTTTTCAACTTAACAAAAAGCTCAGGTAACTCCTTGGCAGTGCCACTAATAACCGTTGCATATACATGTATGCACTACATTTTACACTTTGACATTTTACACCCCACACAACCCCAAAAACACAGATACTAGGTTTCATAAAGAGAAACATTACTCTTATACATGTACATGTAAGTGCACTGCCACATGATAACTACATTATCATACAAAAATATACTGTGATTTACTAGAGAGATAACTAGCACATCATACATGTATATTCTACCCTGCTTTATGTAAATATGTGATAAATTTTATACAAAATTGCATAAATAGTGAATATTTACATACAGGTGAAATTTTCTCTTTCTTCATATGAGCTGCATGAGTAAAGATAGTATGTCACTGGGCTGTGACAGCTCACAACTATTTGGAGACAACAAATTGTGAGAAAACACGAGACAATTTTCACTTGGAATCACACTGAAGTGGTGCTTACGACACATTTCCCTATGTCGCAAGAACTCCTGGCAAAATTTGGGCGAACAATCGCCTGGAGTTTGCATACATGTCGTGTGACTGTTGCATAGCATTTGTGTGACATTTGTGTGAATGTCGTACAAATCTTTTCTTTGGTCGCAATTTACAGATGTAGTTGCGAAATGTCTCAGCTATGTCACAACTTGTTTGCAATTTATTCTCAATCGATTTGCAATTTTGTCGCGCTCCCAAGGGTTCAAGGGCAGTTTGCGCCTGTCTCATGCTTGGATTGTCACATTCAAATTTTTGTCTCAGGTCGCCAACACCTCACAAATGTTGTCTCACATTTCTTGCACTTTGTGACTAATGAAAATTATATTAAGAAAGGTTTGAGAAAGGTTTGAGATGGGTTCGAGACACCCGCTAAGATTCTGTGACTATTTTAAGAACATTTTCAAAACTCCAGCGACACAAGAATGAGGCCCTGGGACTAATGCAAGGAAATTGATAAACCCAGCGAACGTTGAAGATATTTTGGAAACTCCCTCGCGAATGCCGTTTGCAATTTGTCGCCAACCCAGCCTAAGGGGGATAGAGGCTTAAGATCGATAGTCTAATGAAAGCAACTGATATCTGTACTATTAAACTACAAGTCACACACATATACATGTATCATATGAAAAGACTCAAAGATATGAAAATACCAGAAGAAATACATGCTGCACACAACATATTCAGCACCATAAGTACCCTAAATGATATAGACACAAACACAATACTTGAAAGTGCTCCAGAAGAAATTTCAGCTCGAAACAGCTACTGGGTATGCACTCAAATAGCATCAATAATAATTATGCTCCTTTAAAGAAATTTCACCATTCTCTAGATGTGCCAATAAATTGGCAAATCAAAAGATTGATCATGATCAAGATCAAGATTGATTGTAATATATTTCATAATTTCATTATTCAAATTTCTTATATATTTCATTTGTTAGTTCATTCTTTGATCACATAAAACATGATTAGTCATATACACATGCTACGCATTAGCTATGAAATCAAATGCAACCCATTTCAAGAGTTGATTGTTTTACAAATGCCCTTTAAACACATTTGTTCAAATTGCTTTCTGGCGGATTTACCTTAATTTTGTACCTTGTTACATTTTTGTGTGATCTCATGTTCTTCTCCTCTTCTCTACTGCGGAAACAGTAATCACATGCATGTGGATTTGGCTCATTGTTATTTCTTTCTATTATTATAAACAAAAATCAAAATGAATTATTGTTCATAATATCGATGTAGGGTATAATGAAAAATGGAAGAAATAATGTGGGGATATTGTAGTGATCAAGACTAGTCACAATGTCATTCAGCAATCAAACAAGGAAGAATCCTACAAATGTATTTGGCTGGTCAGGGAATTTAATGTAATTCATGAAGAAATAAAGTAGCACTACCGGTATTAAAGTATATTTCATGTTTAGTCTCCATTAAGCACAAAGTAGAGGGTTAATGCTTCCCAACTTTCATATAATAGTTAAGAAGATAGTGAGTAGTATTTTGTCAACATGCTGGGTGAAGAGGATTTTGTTTGAGTTTTCAATTCAATCAATCTGTAAGAGTAGTCTAAAATGATACCTTACCAAGCTCCCCCGCCCCGTTACAGACCAGGGCGGGCTGACCTTGTTGCAATGGCCAAACGAGCCAAATGAGGAGGTCAGCTGGCAACAGTGAGTGAGTGAGTTAGATCTGAATTATTGAGTGCCAACTGATGCAATAGCTTTTCTAACAAATACCTTATTTAATATATCATGATGGAAATCATTTATCTAGAGTAGAATATTTATGTCAAATGATGATGCAAACACACTGTTATGGGCATGGATTGCACATACTGTACTTGGCAGCTTTTAAATTT
Organism: Mesocentrotus franciscanus; assembly: GCA_037976565.1. Classification (NCBI taxonomy): domain Eukaryota; kingdom Metazoa; phylum Echinodermata; class Echinoidea; order Camarodonta; family Strongylocentrotidae; genus Mesocentrotus; species Mesocentrotus franciscanus. The sequence goes on from CP137676.1 coordinate 4,716,178, forward strand.
TATTCACACAGTATGACCTTGGCTACTCGGTTATCTTCGACAGATTCAAGCTGACCTCTGAAATATCAATTGAATCGATTCTGTCTATATTCTGCTCTACTTCTTGTTGTGTAGTGTAGGTGTGTGTGGGAGGGGTGTATGTGTGTATGTGGAGGGGTGTATGTGTGTATGTGGAGGGGTGTATGTGTGTGTGGGAGGGGTGTAGGTGTGTGTGGGAGGGGTGTATGTGTGTGTATGGAGGGGATAGGGGTGAAGTGAGGTGGGTATTTTTAGGATAGTCGGTGTGGTTTTATAATGATGAATAGACAAAGATTCTTTACAGTAGTGGGTCGATCTATATTAAAGAAAGTTTGATGACAAGGAAATCTTACATCTTCAACAGTGTCAGTGCTACAACTATATCAAGTGTTCATTCTCTCTCTATAACTTCAGCACACATATTTTAGCACACATAATAATAATATTAATAATCGCACCATAATGAAGTAGGTGGCAAGGCAGGTTACAAATTTCCGTTGAAAAGTGGCACATCTTTTCAGAGTAAAACATTTGCAGTATTTTCGAGGCAGTACAAATGCTATATTTTTAAAAAGCTCCTCTTGGTTTCAGATTTCAGATTCTTCCCAAAAGAAACTTTGAGATTAAGTACTTTACCTGCTGTTTTAAGCTGCACTCTTTACAGGAGTGATCATTTACTCTGTGGGCATTAACTGTGTGCTAAAATATACAATTTCATACCCTTTTGGTTCCAAACAAGACAAAATATAGATTATTTTAGTACAAACTGGCATTCACATTTCCTAAATGAAAAAAAAAAAAAAATCAATATTTTCAGCATGAGATTACAAGGACAGAAGCACACATTCAGAATAAGTTGGTTCTTTCAAATCCATTCAGCCTTCCTAACACCTACCTGTAAACACCTACAAGTAGTATGGTAGTGATTCCTGCATCCATGTCACAGTATTGCAATAAATAAACTCTATTTCAGGCAAATTTTGTACTTTTATGAAGTCTTTGCTGCAAATAACATTCCTCTGATAATGGTTAGCATATATGAAATAATCATGCAAGGTATAGACTGATACAGTGTCAAATTTTGACATAATATGAGCACTGATAGACGTCCAGCACCAATGTTTATCTTGCACATTATCCTGAGATGATTTATATCACTGTTGCATTCTCATTCTCTTCAGGAATCTCTTGGAGAGTGCTTCTCTCATCAGCCGCGGTTGAGACAGTCACGACATCAGGCAGTGCTTGTCCTGATCGGCTATCTCCTGGTGACGGAAAAACCGGAGCAGCATCATCGTAAGATGGCGGTGGCGATAAGGGTATCGGAATGGGCTCTCTCCGAACTCTTTGCTCACCTTCTGATGCAGGATCCGAAACAGTAATCACACGCAAGGTATTATTACCGAATGTCCGTGCATACGATGGAGGTGGCGAGTTAGGAGGAGGGGACTGCGGTGGTAAAGCGGTATCGTCTGCATTGTTGACCTGACTGTATTCATTTGGATGTGTCAGGACATCTGTGTAGGAGGGTGGGACACTGTTGGCTGATGCAGGTGTGTTCTCCCGCTGGTTCACCAAGGCGTAGCTGTTGTCTTGGTTGTTGTTGATGGTCTCTATGTTAGAGTTGACACGGAGGCGTCTCATGATGCAGGCGCAGAACATACAACCCACACACATGACCACCAGGAGGGTGATAAGGATGGTCGCTGATCCAATCCCCAGGTTCAGACCATTTGCAGATAGCCCACCTTGGAGGAAAGAAAAGAAAATATCAGTCAGCCCAGAAATTATTTATACTATGGGTTTTCACTTGAGCCATACTTTAAATTGAAAAAGAAAGCCAACAAAATTAGGCGTTTTTCCTCACTATGCCTTGGCATCTTTGCAATTAGAATAATTTAAAGCCTATTTTTACTTTCAGTAGTTCTCCCCTAAAATAGTCAGATTTCCTTGATATAATATGATATGTAGAATACAATTCAAGGCTGCTACATTTTTTCCCCCTCTTCTTACAACCCAGACTTGAAAACAAATATGATAGCCCCTTTTTGTGACATTTAATTACCTTTTGCTTTTTCTTGTTTTTGTAACTTTTGTAACATTTTCACAAAACTGTTTTCTGGGCACAGGGCTCTATGGAGCCCTGTTTCCTGTAAGTCCAAGTGATAAACATGACCACTATTAATTGCCTCATAATACCTAAAGTAATGGGAATGGAATTTTGTGAGAAAATGGCTTAAAGCAAAGTAGTTTAGACAAGCAAAATATAAAAAACTAACAAAAGATTGATAACAAAATAACATTCAATTGATAAGGACAACTCAAAGTCATTGTGAATGAGTCAGGCTATTAGTTCCACTCCCTTCCTTAAGCACATATTATTTGTTGTGAACAGTGATAGTTTTGTTTGATTCTCTTGAAAAGTTACTTACTGCCATTAACAGAATTCAAGATTAACTCCTAACATTCCTCTACATGACCTTCAGTAAGAATGAATTTCTAATTTGTTGGATACTCACCACCACCTGTGGGGATTGAGAGGAGGGGTGTCTCAGTCCATCTTGCTGGTCCACCAAACTCACGATCAAATGAACAGGTCACACCAGCGTCTTCATGATGCATACAATTATGAGTACCCAGAGGAGGGAACCTGCAGCTCTCAAGACTTGACTCTGCCCCCGTACACTGCAGATCGTCCAGAAGAATGTCACCTTGGCCAATACCAAATTTCGCGCTGACGTGGACGCTGACGACGAATGGAAGGCCCAGCATCTTGCAGACGACTTGTCCATCACTAAGACCAAAGTGATCGTCACAGATGGTGCCGAGTTGATCGTTGATCTGCAGTTGGATGGTGCCGGAGTAGGGGCCAGGACCACCAACCAGGCTGACCTTCCATTCTGAAAGACATACCACATCATCAGTGACTATTGATAAATTGCTGAAAGCCTTTCACCTGGTGGTGGTTAATGGACTAGTTTCATCTCTACAAAAGATAAAGTTAACTAAAACTTAAGGGTCCCTCCTTCACATGCACACGTTTTAAAATTGATTTTATCTGATTGCTAAGAAATTATGCATGTGCTTGTAGATGCATGTGAGCAACTACTTGAAAACCACTTGACCTATGGCTGTATGTCCTATCTGAGGGACTTGGAATCGAGGATGAATGCTATGTGCAAGGGCACTGGGACATAGACCTGTAACCTATTAAACCTGTAACCTCTGGGTTACGGTTCCACTGCTCTACTGCTTTGTTTCAATGATAACTATTAACTATTAACTGTTTTGCATCTTGGTCCTGTATATAAAAACATGGGTACAGTCAGTCAGTATTGATGCTAGATGATAAAATAGAAGTTGCACTTAAATGTAACTCCAAATATCAAAACTTAAAATGAATTTCACTTACCGGTACTCATATTTAGGACTTGCATTATAATGAATTTTATACTTTTAAAAAATTTGATCAGAACTTAATCACAACTTTCCACGCAAGCAGGCCCTACACCCTCGTCTCTTCATACCTTTATTTGGTGCTACTGTGGGCATCTGTTCATAGCACTCCACACCGGCATCCTCACCATGTACGCAGTTATGTTCCCCCAGTGGTGACGACTCACACTGTAGCAGCCTCTCTTCATCTCCATTACAATGCACATCATCTAACAAGATTGGCCCATCCCCACTGTCATAATATGCATTACGCGGCTGATCCCGACGTTGCCCAACCCCAGCTGTCTGCAGGCCACTGTGGCGGCTTCGTCTGTCCAGTAATCATCACAGATAGTCCCCCACTGGGAGTGATTGCCATAGATCTCAATTCGTCCTTTGTTTGGAGATTGGGGGCTCGGCACTAAACGTAATGCACCTGAGAGAAGTAGACAAACTGGAATAAGAATTCTATTCCTATCATATTACATTTAATTTACAAATTATATTATCCTCATACATGTTTTGCACTACTTTTGATTATGTCTATGAATGTTTTTATGCAGGTAGTATAATATTATTATTAAATGTTCCGAGAGATAGAGGGCGCACGACAACCGTTGCATGCAGCTATTTTTGAGCTTCCCAATTTCTACTAATTTTTGAAATTTTTGATCCTACAAGGATCTGATATTTGAATTTGATTTGGATTTCGTATCACAAACCCAATTTTATTTCATCCAAGGATTTTTAAATATTTTTGTGCATAAACAGTGGATTCTATCATTTTAGATTCATACATCAACACCATGCAAGCATCAAGCTTTGCCACCGTGGCGGCGCCACCTGAGACGCCACATGGCCAAGGTAAGCCAGTCTTTGTGATGCATAATAACATTCGCGATGAAAACCGAGTTGAACTAGAAGAAATGTACAAGTCTGTGAGCAAGTCCGTTAACACTAAAGACATACATGGAATACAGAAAATAGGTGGGCTTTGGCGACTATACATAGAGGAACGCTAAAACAGAATCAAACTGATCACGGAAGGGATACAAACTAGAAATATCGCAATCTGTATTGCTGCGCAATGCGAATGTATCCTCCGGTAGTGGCAGCGATTTTGTATCATCCTAATGTTCGAAGGAGGGACAAAGATCCCCTCTTCCCCTCCCTGAAACAAAAGGATGATGTAGAGATCGCCACTAGTGGCTCGGACTATTGTCAAGACTAGGATAGGAGCAGCATCACCAAACCAATATGTGTGTAGATTAGAGTATAATGCATCTCTGTAGAAAATTTGAAAGAAATCTGTCATGAAATATGACCTGCAGAGCGCACAAAAGACAGCCACCAAAATACGACCTTTGACCCTATAACAGACGGAACACAGGTGGCAGAATCACCAAACACTAAAGATGTGTACATTGTACTAAGACATACCTCCATACAACATTTGAAAGAATTCCGTCCAGAAATGTGGCAGTTAGAGCGCATAAAAGACATATGACCTTTGACCATATAAAAGACGGAACAATGAGGGCAGCATCGCCCAAAAGTGTAGATGTGTAGATTGTACCAAGATACATCTCCTTTCAAAATTTGAAAGAAATCCATCATGAAATATGACCTGCAGAGCGCACACTAGACACCCACCAAAATATGACCTTTGACCCTATAAAACACTCATGGCAGCATCACCAAAAACTATAGGTGCGTAGATTTTACCAACATACACTTCCATACTCAATTTGAAAGAAATCTGTTAAGAAATGATGTAGTTAGACCACACACTAGAGTGCACACAAGATATCTATCAAAATATGACCTTTGACCCTATAAAAGACGGAACACTAGAGGCAGCATCAGCAAAATCTATAGGCTTGTAGATCGTACCAAGATACACCTTCGTTCAAAATTTGAACAAAATCCCTTGAGAAATGTGGCCTATAAAGCGCACACAAACCATCCACAAAAATATGGGATTTTACCCTATAGAAGACGGAACAATGGGGGCAGCATCACCGAAAGTTATACGTGTGTAGATTATACCAAGATACACCTCCATACAAAATTTGAAAGAAATCTGTCGAGAAATGATGCAGTTAGACCGCACACTAGAGTGCACATAAGACATCTATCAAATTAAGACCTTTGACCGTATAAAAGATGGAACACTAGAGGCAGCATCACCAAAATCTATAGGCTTCTAGATTATACCAAGATACACCTTCATTCAAAATTTGAACAAAATCCCTTGAGAAATGTGTCCTATAGAGCGCACACAAACCATCGACAAAAATATGGCCTTTTACCCTATAGAAGACGGAACACTGAGGGCAGCATTACGAAAAGTTATACGTGTGTAGATTATACCAAGATACACCTCCATACAAAATACACAAGAATATGACGCGGCGGCAGTGGCGGCGGCGTAACGCTGCTGAATCCAAAGTACCCCACCGGCATACTGCCGGGGGATACAATAAGAGAGATACAACAGTGAGAGTGTATGACAAGAATCCATACCTCCCGCACGAAAATGAGAACGCATTGAGTGTCTTGATAAAAGACATTCCCCTTTCAGTGCATGAAAGTATCATCTTGGACGAATTGGAGGCTAAAAATTGCAAAATTAATGGCCCTGTCTTGTACCCCAAACTATGCGTTGATGGCAAATAGACCCAATGCCTAACAGGAGATCGCATAATGTATATATATATATATATATATATATATACATGTATATAGACCCACCTACCCAACCCCTCCCGAGATTTATGCGATTCTCAAAGTTTGAAAGCGGAATGTGTTAAGACAGGTATATGATGCGAAACAAGAAATACAAGCTGTTATGAAAAATGATTTAATGGATGTTAACACTAATCGAAAATCAAAGTTTTTTTACTTTACGATTTCTATGAATTCAATTGTTAGACCCAAAATTGAAGATAAATGGGAAGAAATATTAAATAGTACAGAACAAATTGACTGGAAAGTCATATGGTCATTTAATTTACAAGCTATGAAAGAAAACTGAACTAGAAAAGTCAACACAAAGCGTAGCATCCTCTCGCAGGGTACAAATGGCCTATGTACGTCAGAACAAGTTACCTCCATTAGACTATACTATTATATTACTAGGCAAGGAAGTTAACCACATTTTCACATTTATAATTAGGTGTTTATGCATATTTAATGAGCTATGACCTTTCACCTTTGACCTATATACTCCAAAATCGAACTTAGGCTGTGTTTTGATTCAATGTACCTTCATATAAAATTTCATTAAAATCCGTCAAACATTACTACAGTCATCGATCGGAAACCAGATTTGCATATTTAATGAGCTATGACCTTTGACCTACATACTCGGAAATTGAACTTAGGCTGTGTTTTGATTCCATGTACCTTCATATAAAATTTCATTAAAATCCGTCAAACATTACCAAAGTTATCGATCAGAAACCAGATTGGCATATTTAATGAGCTATGACCTTTGACCTTTAACCTACATACTCCGAAATCGAACTTAGCCTATTTTGATACCATGAACCTTCATATCAAACTTCATTAAAATCCGTCAAACATTACTGAAGTTATTGATCGGAAACCAGATGTGTATTTTTTCGCATATTTAATGAGCTATGACCTTTGACCTTTGACCTACATACTCTGAAATCGAACTTAGCCTGTATTTTGATACCATGTACCTTCATATCAAACTTCATTAAAATCCGTCAAACATTACTAAAGTTATTGATCGGAAACCAAATTTGTTACGGACGGACGCACGGAAGGACGGACAGCGGCGTTTCTATATCCCCTCCCGACTTCGTCGGCGAGGGGATAATAACAGAATTCAATATTAAGTTGTTACACAATTTAAAACCAAATAGGTGTAATTAATTCAAATGGAAATTATGTAACAATCCTTATGTTCATATGATGATGAGTTAAATGACAATCTTCAATTGTTTTTAAAATGCGAACACACACGATTGTTCGGGTTAAGATTTGGAGACATAGTTTGAAAACTTTACAATGTTGATTTTTTTTCGACAAGTTCGTTTTAATTAAAGGTTATAACTTGAAAAACAAAATGTTCAAAAGTTTAAATTTTCTTATCATATATGCAAAATATGCAGTTTATGTAACATTTATGCAAGCAGAAAATTGCAAACTTACGTTTCACGAAGTCTCTAATCTTTGTATTTTAAAGATCGAAAAGTATTGTAAAACAAAACAAGGGAAACGCTCTCGTGGTCTTGCCTGCATTACGCAACTGGATATGATGAAAAATTGAGGTTAGGATATTATTAATAGGCAGGGTGGCCCATTTGCAGACCCCTAAAAATGATATCCTCTGAATATAATAAGCATTTTGAACAGAATATGGATTAAGAATCATCAGAAGAAGTATTTACTATATTATCAGAATACAATTTTGAGCTATAACTATTGAGATTTAGTGTATCTCAGTTTTGTTACCTACAGTCATAATTCTTATGAGATACTCCAATATATATTATCCAAAATATCAGAAATGTCCAAAATATCAGAATTGTCACCTAGCTGTAATTGATCATGTACATACTAGGCCTGAAGGGATCGAATACTAAAATTACTATTAGAATATTCATAGAAAAGTACTCAAATAATTCGAATATTCGTGCTATATTAAAGCCAGTAAATATGAAGTTGTGATACTAAGTGAGTGGCTGTAGATATAGGCTATGACCAACAAACACTTATGAAATTATGCTAAAAATTCAAAATCTTGATGTTGATGCCAGACCTGTTCAAGTTTCATGGAATAGGAATGTATACTTTCAAACTTATGATAAAAATTCAAAATCTTACCCTTTGGTTAAGTTTTGATGTTGATGCCACAACATAGTCTAAGTTTGTTGACCTGAAAATGACATTTGACCTTGACTTTGTGACCTGAAATTCTACTCACATGATAAGAGACACTTTATAACCCCTATATTAAAGTTTCATCATCATGGAATGAGAACTAATACTTTCAAAATTATATTAAAAATTAAAAAAGTTAATCTTAGGTTAAGTTTTTGATGTTGACGCTGCCGCCGCCATTGGAAAAGCAGCGCCTATGTCTCGCTTTTTGCTATGGAGGCGAGACAAAAATTATGCATTTTTGGAAAAGACTGTAATTAAAAAAAATGAAACATGTTTTATTTGAATAATATAAAGATGCAACAATGTTATTCCAATTGATTGTATATGCTTGTTGGATTTGTTCAGAAGCATATATTTAATTATAAATTCATTTTTCCCCCTCCAAAAAAAAATAAATTTAAATGTTCCGAACAAGTCAACTGGACTTTAAGCTGGTCAGTCTGATGAAGCATCCGAGTGAAAATGAAATATTACATGCTTTAATACACAAAGGAAGTCCAGTTGGCTCAGTTACATTATTTAATGTTAGTACTGCATTAGACTGAAAACTTACCAAATTCTGGGGCTGTTTTGCCATTACATTCAACATGTAGTATGCTAGAGTGGCTTGAACCTGGCGGTATCTTGACAGGGATGCATTCCATCAGGTTAGCCTCGTTGCCACGACTACACAAGAATCTAAAAGGCAGGACAGGGCTCAAATTAGGCTCTTCAGTTGTCAAGGCCTTGGATAGATTGAGACCGCCGTACTGCCGACAGATGGCAACAGCATCTGAGACTACTGGCCCGTCAGAGGTCAAATAGTTCCAGAATCCATTGTAACGGACTTGGACCCGATTTTCAGGATCAAGTTTCACCTCAGAGCCTATGTGAAAAGGAGGAAAATACACATTGTAAATTGTAAGAGTATTGACATGTACAAACACTACATGGATCTGTAGTGTATATTCCTTTTACAAAAGTTGGAAAATTCCAGCCTGAATAATGATATTGAAATAATCAATTAATTGAAATTAAAAAAAAATCCCATTATTCATAGATGATTTTAATGGTGAACAATTCGTGGATGAATAAATTTCAAAGGCAGCAGGGTTCAAAGGAACCTCTCTCTTAATTGAATAAAGAGGAAGTCCAGGATATTATGTCCCATTACTGGCCACAGAGAAGATTTTAGTATAATGGATGATTTTATCAATTCAGATGATTTTATCGATTTGCAAGGAATTCAAGAGCTTGGATCAGACCAAATATATCAAATAAAATGACACTTTGATATATCAGTTTATGTTTTTAATACCACAATGCTTTGTAACATGTGGGAGAACAAAAGGAACGAGAACCTTGGACTTCTCTATAGATCTGAGACTTATTCAGATTCTTACTCTCTCATTCCCATCTGTTCAACTATCATGGATACAAAATAATTCAACCATTCAACCATTTCAAAACTATCTACTGGATAGACACACAGATGGATGTCAGGATTTTTTTCTTATTTGCTTGTAAACACTCGTACATGTAGGTGCCAGTAAATTTATTTTTCACACTAATTTTGAGAAACCAAGAAACATCTATCACTACATAACTGATAAGTGATTTAATAATTTGATATTACATTGTCCAAATGAAAAAAGAGAGAATACATACATGTACCTTTACACGGTATACAACTGAGCCAGAAGAGACACTGAGTCAACATCGGAGTAGCAACAATTACTACGTAATCACAAATGTTTTAATTTGTTTATGTTTATAAGGATACCGACTTACCCAACGGAAGCAGGGGTGTGTCACTGCAAGCTATGTTGATATCGACTCTCGTTCTTCGGCAGGATGGAGTCGGTATCTGTATCGAGACTGCACATTCCGATAGAGAATCCTCAAACCCCTGGCAAGCTATAGATCTCACCACAGAAGATGGCATACGAGTGATCACCTGTGGGTTTTCAGTGTGGCTAATGGTGAGAGCTCGGGTGTGTCCGAGCTGACGACAGATCACATGAGCTGCTATAAGGTCTATATTATTCCCACAGAAAGGCAGCCATCCTTGATCAGGAAACTTCTTTATCTGCAGAAGGCCAGAGCTGGACGTCCCGTTCAACCATACTGCATTAAAAAGAAAAAATTTAGAACAAATAATTGTTTAAAGAAACAATTACCGGTATAGGTATTTGGTTGGAGACTACCTTTGCTGGTCTGCTCTAGAAATTCTGCCTTAAAATCATATTATCATTGGCAAGTGCAATAACAGTTATCCCCACCCCCATAAAAAAATTAAAAATCAATTTGTATTCTTAACTGTAAGCAGAGTGATTCTGCCCCCCCCCTCCCTATTCTCCATGCTTGGTTGATAAGTTAATGAGCCTGAATTGCATTTTATAGATACTTAACTAAAACAAAAGTCAAAGCATGTATGCAACTTTGATGTCAGCACTTGTTAGAATTTATGTGTAAACAGTAGATCATAAAACGATGCTTTTATATGAAGAGCTAGTGAAAACCAAAAGGAAAATATAACATTGTGTGTCACTGCTCTAGTAGACAATCGATAGTGTGTGTGAAACATAATTCTCTCATAATGCCGTTTCATCTCAAAGACTGACTTCTACAAAATATCTTATACCTTGCACAGAATCATTGACGGAACTCCCAGCAACTCCCACACATTTCAATGCAACATGAAGTTTCTGCACTCCTGATGGAAACATGCTAGTATCGTTGATATGTCCACAGTCTACCAGTCTAGATTCATATCCTGAACATTTCACTCTCGCCATCAACCATGGGGTGGGCTGCAGCTGGACTTCTATGTCTGTTGAAATCCTGTAGAGATATGGAAGCAGGAAATTCATAAGTGGGTTTATTTCAATTTCTAAAGTAAACTTTCAATTTCCATTTCTAAAGTAAAATTAGATTGAAATCCTGCAGGGAAATGGAAACAGGAAAATTATAAATGGGTTTATTTCAATTTCTACAGTAAAATTAGATTGAATGCATGAAGAGATTCATTTTTTGCAGTTTACCGCATGTCATAACAGGTGATTTTATCCATGACTACATGTTTATTGTCTTACCTGTTCAACAAACAAAAGCTGATAATTTGAGCTAAACTTGACAAATTAAGTCAAGTACACATGTAACCAACAAATTAACAGTCACTATACTACCTACATGTAATCAGCCAAATATGGACAACATTAAGTTATGTATTTTGTTTTGCCCATTTTCAAAATGTTTTGTGACTTAACTGTCCTTACAATCTGATACAAATTTCCACCTTAAATGAAACAAACATACACACAGTAGCAGTTTTAACACTGGCTTACACCCTATAAATCAAAGGTTACATAAAGTGCTTACACTGCAGTACTGTATCCCACATAGCCCATTTGTCGGCACGCCACCTTCGCCACCATACTCTTAAAAGCATCTTGGTCGCCATATACCCAGCCCCATCTGTTGTCCATGAATACTTGAAGGAGGCCCTCACTGGTGACATTGCTTCCAACAAGCCGCAAATCATACTGCCTTCCTGCTGTAGCTACAGTAGAAATAAGTACACTTGTAACTACTGAGCACATCATTTGTTGTAATTAACACTGCTCTATGTTACTTTAATGGAAAATCTTTCACAATTCATCATTATTGATATGACTGCAGTTATCACCATGAAAATAATAGATGTACATGTACGCATACAAGTGTATGTATGTTTTATTGTACGTATTATTGTGATATAAGTTTTTTTAATATGATCTACTTGTACCAATACCTATTTCTATCATGAAAAGAATACTTCATATTAAATAATGAAAACATTGATTACATGAATTGTATCATTATCATAATCATGCAACTGAGATAAATATATATATATATATGCAGCATTGCTTTATTCTACTTCAATGAACATTACTGATTAATTAACCAGACATTAAGATAGAGGATAACTAAAATTAACATTACATGAAGAAAAAAATCTACACAATTGTACTGATTTCAGAAAGTGGACTTTGACAATTCAATCTGAAGAAAACTAGAAAAAAAAAAATCGACTCTGCACAGTCGAAAATATGCCTCCGTCTGCAACATAATCAGTATTTTTTAAATATCGTATTAAAGGTACGTAGTAGCCTAATGATCTTTACATGGTCATACATACTCTTACATTTCTGCATACCTTTTTTCATCCCCAAAATGTTATGAACAGTGTATTCAGAACATACATTATCAAGTTATAGTAGCAAGTAGGTTCCACAGTACCTAATGATCTTGGTCATACATACTCTTACCAAGTTTCACTACGATACCTTATTTCTTTCTCAAGTTATGCACTAACAAGATATTTTAGCACATTTAAATTGACCTGTGACCTATGACCTTTGACCTCTTGACCCCAAAATGTAATCAAGTAATCTTTACATGGTCATACATACTCTTACCAAGTTTCACTACGTATAGGCACAACTTGTTCTCCAGTTATCGCGTTCACAAGATATTTTAGCACATTTAAATTGACCCTTGACCTTTGACCCCCAAATTTAATCAGGTAATATTTATATGCCATATGGTCATACATACTCTCACCAAGTTTAACTATGATACCTCGATTCGTTCTTAAGTTATCGCATTCACAAGAATAATTACGGACGGACAACCCGAAAACATAATGCCTCCGGTATTCACTGCGTGTGGCAGAGGCATAAAAATAAAACAGATCACAAAATTACAAGTACACACTTCAAAGTACACACTTCAAAGTCCATAGCCTCTATGAGTGAATGACTGTGTCTGGAAATATTACCAGAGACTGTTCTTTTCATCAATTGGAAATTATACATTTTTAAATGTCAACAACTTTGCTATTTGGCATAATCTACATTAAAATGACAAGTAAAATAAGTTAAATGCCTGCCCCAAACCATTAAAAGCCTACATGTAGACATCCACATCAGAATTAATGCTATAGCATCCATTAGTTCCCAGCTATTACCATTAATTAGTGGTTTTACAGAAATGAAATTCCATTCTGTATTTGTATGTTTTAAATGTTTTTATGAAGAGTGTTGAATAAACTTTGAATTTGAACTGTATACATGTGCATGTGCAATATGTATGTCAGCTTCATACTGTATGTGCTTATGGGTTTGTTGATGAATATTACAATGCAATTTGTGCTCTACACTGTATTCAAAGTAGCCTACAGGCAGATATTTCTTATCTTTTATATCTGTTTCTGCATACAGATAAATTGCTTCAATCGATTCTTGTTACATTATCTAAATCTATGTTAAGTTACTTCTGTTAAACATGAGCATGAATTGAGATGTTCAATAGTAAGGAGGTTTTTTTAAAATATTTCCAAGTAGGAATTGCCTTTGAGTATACTAGTTGTACCATATTGAAACCTTGCTTTTATTCATGAGCTTACCTTCTACACTGGCTACTGTTGAACGTTGCAAGTCACCTACAGGCGTTGCGTAAGCTGCCTCTAAAGCCAACGTAACTGCAGTGACCGTTGTTGATATATGAGCCATTGAGGAGCGTGGTATTCCATTCTTCAAAGGTGAAAAGCTCATCAATACAAGCAAGCATGCAAGCATAAGATGATAGAATAATTTGATTGATGGCTGGATGGCAGTGGTGCTAGCAGACATGATGGGGAATGCAGATCGAGCTGCTAGATATTCTTCTGCTTGATTTGCAATGCTCAGGGCACAGATTTGAGGGCGAGAAATTCCTCCATTCGATTTATACACTTATCTCTGCCATCTTGTTGTCATTTGATGACGATGTATCAAAAGACTGTGAAAATTTAAAAGAAAAATGCAAAGGACAATTTTGTATTTGCATAATGAATACAAGTAATCTTGTGTATGAAAATCAAGAGTTAAAATGCCACATTTTAAGTAAAGAAAGGTGACAGAGTAAAATGGACTTGATAAATAAAAATCTTGCCATAGAACAAACTGCAGGATATAAACAAATAGCCAGCTTATTTCCCTGAAACTGAATCCATTCAAAAGAGCATAAAAACTGTGTAGACTCCTACATGATGAACATAAAAATTTGATATCATAATTTCAGTTCAGCTTATTGCATGTAAGTGAAAACAAAATTACAATTTCATTTGTAAACTAGGCAAATTAATGTACCAACAGGAAATGTGGAAATTCACCTCAACCTCAAACAGAGTGTACATAAGGAGCCCCTCTTAGACTGATTAGCCTAGTTATAATTACATGTAGCACTGAGTGTACAAAGCAGAGAAATAATTCTGCACTACTGGATTTTCAAGATTTTATTTAACATTCCTTTTTTCTCTATTACCCCGGTAATAGAACAACTTGAATACCAATATTGAGATATTTTTATGACATACCGATACTAAAAATGGAAATTGACTACCGGTATATAGAATGACATGACAGATATGGCATGCATGCAAAGTCATGGTCATTAATTCTCACAATGGCCACTCGATAAGATTCTCAGAATATCAGCTAAACAAAATCATTTTCTAGTTTCTAGAGACAATCGAAAGAAGGTGAGCAGTATACAATTTCATTTTCTGTTTCAAGTGTTGTTATCTAAAGTGTGGGTGATGATTTTATACAACAGTACTGTTGGAAAGTGTGACCAGGGTATATATGGAAAAAGGGATAGTTTTTAAGAGCCACTTTGAGGTCTCCAAAACACAACCAATTGAATGCTCAAATGAGTGAAAGTCACTGTAAGAGCTAGAGCAATAGATAACAGGGGTAATTTTCATTTCTAATCACACTGGTACTGTAGATCCACCGGCATTGACTGACAATGGTGGGAAACTATACCATTTAAAAACACATAACTTACAGGAAATAGATCATGTCTTTCTTTTACAGGGAACATTTGTATATTGTTAAAACCCAACACAATATATACATGATGTAATCCACAAAACAAAATCCATAATCAAGTGCTCCACCTACTGAATACTGAAATTGTGATACAGTGTATTTTAGAGACAAAATCTTTAAAGAGAAAGACCAGTTCTGGTCATGCGATTGCATTGTGACAGAAACGTTGTGGAATCGATCAGAAAAGGTTGATCATCTAGCATATAAGTATTGGTATGTACTGCAAGGTTCTGGAATCATTAAAATGAAAAGAAATTTGGCCCAGTCTTGGTAAAGTTACAAGCACTGTAGGCCTAGCTACATAGAAAGATGTATATGGGACTACGCGACCACGTGCGCGATATCTATTTGGTCCCAATAGATATAATAATTTACCAAATATATCAATTAGTAGGCGGTTTCCCGACTTTCCTGGCAAAATTTGTATCATCACGTATTAGTCAAAACATATTCTTTCACATAATTGGTAAAAAGAGCTTCCATTTCATTTTTTTGAGAGAGGGGCGTTTCCAAAACTGGTCTTTACCTTTAAAGTTTTTTTTACTTCTTCAGATCATACTGTACATGTATGTATATAAATGTACATGTACATGTAGGTAGTCTAAAATTACATAGAAGGTGAACTGAACAATGAACATCAATTAGCAAGCTGCTTTTGAATGAATGAATGAAGAAAAAAATAAAAATAGCGCAGCATTAATGAAATAATCATAAAAATAAGTTTTTACTTTGAGGGATGCTGCCCTTAAAGATAAGCTTGAGTTCTGGTAATGATAGAAAATAAATTCTCACAGAATCCAACAAAACCTACACTAAATGTTCAAGATTGCAAATAAATGACATGTGCCAAACAATTTTGGTAGGAAATGTATAGGGGCTGAGTAATGAGAATAGAAAGATGTGGAAATCAAGGTTAGTAGGCCCGACACCATGTGCTTATTAAACACAGGTCACTATGTGCAAATGAGAGTTTTGGTTTTTATTGAAGATGATTTATGTGGGTTTTTTATCTTACTGGTTCAAACAATCAATCTACTGCAGGATTAACAATCCAGAATGAATTATAGCCATGTTCTCTCAACATACAATGCCCATACCAGAGCTCAAGATTAGCTTAAACAGTAAAAGTGTCAAAGGGGTGGGTTATATGATAATGTCACTCATTATCATGACTACAAAGTACATGCAGGCATAAAGGTGTTTTCCATACTTTTCCAAGGAAATATCTCCTCAAAATTTTTATGCTAGATCATGGTAACAGTTTGAAAAATAGTTAAGGAGAACATAAGTTTAATACACGTTTTCCTTTCATAGGTACTGTGACAATCTTAATGTTCAGCATTGAGTCAAACTATTATCTGAAGTTGTTGATAAAAAAAATACATGTACACCCTGTATAAGAGGTCCCAAGTCTGTTGGTTAATAAATTGAAAATGAACCAACATGTACATGTATGAGATACATGGCTTCCACATATTCTGAGACAACAGGAGGGAGTCAAAACAGGGAAGTGTATTACATACCATGTTTCACATTTACATTTGATTATTGTAACATATATACTGTATACATTGTATCAAATTGCCAGCATTTTGTTAACATTCTCTGAACAAGTGACATTAAAAGAGAGAAGTGGATCACCATGTTTCATATTTGATAACCGCAATATTTACATATCTCCTACTGCATAATTAGTATAAAAATGACAGCTAATTGTCTATATTCTGAACAAAGAACAGACGCATACACTGGACACGTAAATGGATGGACAATGACCAACGTATATACATATCAGTCTACAATTTCTTTTGTACATACATACATACATGTACATAGTGACTACATACACACTTGTTTTTGTTCTTTGTTTCTTTTTTTTTGTGTGTGGCAAACTGTGCACACAAATTACTATAGTTTATGATTATGCTCATACCTGTCTACAAAACAGGGATCTATGTTTTTATCGTCCTTGACAGGACAACATAGGCCGATCAGGAAAACATTGTGACGTCATGCTGTAGCGGTACACAGCTGTGTATCTGAGTGGCCTAGATCATATGGGTGATTGAGAAGCTCGCTCAACGTGTGCAACATTAATACACATGTAGAATTGATATACCAGCTATTTGTCCAAACTGAAATCTAACACTGATAAAGAATTGCTCTGAGTACAAACAAAAATCAGACAAACTTATCTCTGATTAACTGTTTGTGTAATTTACATGTACCTTGACATGTTAAGGTTGTACTACATTTTAATATAGATGTAAAAATCAAAGAGCCAGATGACATGAAAAGGGGTTAATGATTTGATTGCTCTAGCTATTCTACATTCCAGGGCTCTAGTCTTAATTCTACAGTCATGCTGATAAGGTCAGATTACTATTTTTTCTTTCTTTGTGGACTATAAACTATAGTATGATATGTCGATGTTACTTTGGAGTTGGTATGAATAATAAACACACAAAATATGAAAATGGTAAGACTTACAAAGTTACAGTCAGCACCAACATGCTTCTCAAAGATCCCTATTATAATGCCCATAATTAAGGACTATCCATGTACATTGTTCCAAGGTACACATATGCCTGTACATGTTATCCAAGCAAACAATGAAACATGCAGTATGAGTTGAAATATAATCCTGTAAGTAACAAAATACCTACTGATAGTTAAAAAGCAGGATATACCTCCAACCAGTTTGGGACGGCTTAGCTTCCAACTCTTTCGGTCCTATCTTTCAGTTCATCATGTATCCTGAATACTCACTAAATGTATTTCCCTCACTTCCTATTCTTCTCTCGTCCTCCCACATCTGTGGTATTACTGGCATACTGGGTCAGGCGATAACATTAGGTTGTGTTAGTTGCAGGTACTCGACTTTATCCGTAACTGGTTAATAACATAACCCCTAACTCTATATAAGAAATGGGAAGTTGGGAACACCCCCTCCTTCACTGGATGTCAGTCGCAACAAGGATTCTCTTAATCACACAAGTACCTACATGTATGTTGAGTAACATTGGTATTAATTACTGAATGTGAGTTACTTTCCAATCACTTTCATTTGTGGCCAGAGAAAGACTTTAGAAGGAAATGAACGAAATTCTCAGAAAACACACATGTACATGTACATGTATGTAGACGTATGTTTTCTCCCGACCAAAATTTCCCTCATATTAATTATTATTTAGAAAAGAGGAAATCCCTCACTCCTACACATTCCATACTTTATTTCCTCATTAATTTAATGCTTAAAGGGAACTCGCTGTAGAACTCTATTTTTAATCTACTATGCTCAACAACATATTTCAGAAATCCAGATAACTGTTCCTGAATTCTAAAATATGAATCATTCAAATGTTGACTACCTAATACATTTGTTATGCCACTTAATACTACATGTACATGTACATGTATCTTGACCTGCAGTCTATGTAAACTGTTACCATAATCAAATCATAACTCCTATTTTAGATTTAACTTTTTTTAAAGGAAAAGAAGATATGCATACCCGGTATGCATTATAAAATGACGTTTATTCAAACAGTGTATTAAAATATGCAATGCATTAATAAAATGTTATGAATGTAACGTACACTGTAAGGCAACAAGGGCAAGAATCCTTACATATTTTTACTCTACAAGAGTACTTTAAAGGTACTATGTCCCATTTGCAGGCCAAAAAATTAAAAGGTTAAATTCCAACGGCATTTGAAAGACAATACTAATTTTGAACTTCCCTTAAAAAAAGGGGGCTTGAAAATGTCTTTAAGTGGGAAAATAACGACTATTAGTTGTCAAATCGACTTAGGAGCTATAGAGCCAGTAAGTAATAGTCTGATTTTTCAGACCATTGTACCGAATGGTCATACGTTTTATGCTGCGCAAAGATTCAATCAGACTAATTTTGGCCATTACAAGAAGTGGGTTATTGATGTAGACAAATGCTCATGTACCCTTTACAGCTCATTTTATGTATGTTATTACCAAAGATGAAAAAAGCCAGTCAGTCACTCAATAGTGTCTGACAGTGAAGTCTAGCAAGTAAACAGGTTTCATTGCATAATTTAAATATTAGGACACTGCTAACGTTTAAATTTCACAGATAGGACATACATGACATATTCATAATTCCTGCAAAGTTCTACAGAATTTGATGTTGGCTGCAAAAGGGACATAATATCTTTAACCTTAAAATTTTTTTTCTCCCATTTGGAATATAACAGTCTACAAATGTGTAATAAATTGAACTTTCCAAAGCTCAAAAGACTCTTGCCAGTGTATCCCTTTTGCAGCCAACATCAAATTCTGTAGAACTTTGCAGGAATTATGAATATGTCACGTATGTCCTAACTGTGAAATTTAAAGAGCATAGACCTGTGCCAATGGTCTCTGGAAACACATGGTACTATGCACCCAACCTATGATGTATAAATGTGGTTTTGACGTAGAAAAGAATCACATGCAATCGAGCGTTCATAAAGAGCCTGAAGGAATGGTTTGATAAGAATTTGAACAGATGCAATTTTAATGATACATACTTTTTGTATGTGTGCATGTCATGTATGACATATCTAATATGAAATTTCCCTCAACTTGTATTATAGGTGAGTCAAAAACTTAACCACACAATTACTGACACACAAAAAAGGAGAAAGAAATATCTAGAAGTTACATATAATTGATCAGTATCTGACCTTTCAATTCATGAAAATAAGTAATACCGGTAGTGACTAATATATCCTGCATCAAAAATGTATTGGTTTTTGATTGGTTGAGAGCTCTTCAGGTGACCAGAAATATTTCAACCATTTTAAGGTTACTCTGAAAAGTACTATTTGGGAGTTGAAAAAAAAAGTGATAAATTTTTGATAATTTTTTTTTTTTTGATGCAGGAAATAAAACAAATATACCCTGCCTTCTTTTCGAGGTACTGGTTAAAACAATGGGCCTTGGTGACTCTATTAGTGTATACATGTATTTGTATACTATTGCTGGTGCAAGCTCAAATTAGTCAGCAGCATCTTTTTGTTGTATGCCCTAATCGTTTGTCTTTGGTGAAAGGCATGTATTCGAGTTTTATTTCAAGTTTCTTTTGTATTAAAATTTGGAAGTTCAAATTTTATTCTAAAAAAAGGATGACATGATGTTCACCCTACACCCCATACATGATATTCGGAACACTTGATGAGATTCTTAACAGTCTACCAAGAATCAATGGTAGAAGTAGAAACACCTGGGTTGGAGTGAATGCAATTCCACTCAGTTTCACAAATTTTGGCTTGATAAATTTCCATGACAATTTGAATTACATACGGTAGTAATCTATAATATAAGTACACAAATCTTAATCTGTCACAATCTTATCCAAGACATGTTGATGCTACTAATTCTACTGCCCTGAGATGTCAGTGTCAATGATTAATCTCTACTGTTTAAAGGCCTAAGTTTATAGTCTATACCCTATACTATATAGGTTATAGCTAGTATGATTGACAGAGACATCTGTGGAAGCACAAATACCAATAGACAGAAATAACCATCTGGTATTGGGAATCTATATATTAATACGCAAAATCGCCGCGGGGGGTGCGTAACGGTCTGCCAATGTGAAATTTTTGACATCAAACCCGTCTTTCCTCGACCCTGCCCGCCTCTGCCGTGGCGCGGGAACGGCGACACAATTCAGCGGATGGGATCGGGCATGTCGCGTGCCACGTCGACCCGTGGTCGCCGTCCATGTCGTTAAAAGGTGGTTTCGGGGTCCCGGGAGGACGGGCGGACGAGCACGGCCGGCGTCGTCCGTGCAAGGAGGCGACGAACCCGCGAGAGTGAGTCGGCGAGGCGTGCACCCGCCCTCTGCACGTCTAATCAAAGAGATCACACTATCAAGAGACAGTCCAGTCCATGATGTGTTGTAGCAAATATGCACGTCGCAAAGGGTAGGGCCTATCCCGTGTTAGGCATCTTGCTATATGCAGTCTAATCAAAGAGATACTTTATCAAGAGACACGCCACTCACGTCATGTAGCGTAGCACATGCATGATGCGATGGGTTGGGCCTATCCCGTGTGAGGCATCTTGCTATATATACGCATCAGCCAAACTGACGTCAACGTAATACGTGGTTCTACGCTCACACACGTACACACACAGTCGAGATAATTCGTGCGACGGTTACAATATATTGGCACAAACAGTCCGATTTTTCGCGTAAAATCTTTACTTTGAATATATTTGTACAAATTCTGTGGACCATGCCAACATAATCATAGTCCAAGCTTCTGCTTTATTGGTCTTTTTATGAAAACTACATTGAAATCACAACAATAATAACGCAAATAGATTGTAAATGTCGAGACCATATAACTGAAGAGAAGAAAAATTCAGCGAGCTTAGGTAATATCACATGCCTCCGCACGGGCAACTCCCGCGGTGTCAGGCCAGTCACGGCGCTCACACAATGCAATTTAACCTATGCAGTAACTGCAGCACTCTAGCTATACTGCATGTAGTACCTGTATATAGCGTGTATTTAGATCATTCAATGTTTCATGTTTGAGCCGTGCAATTGTTGTTTTCTTTTATTTCTTTTTGAATGTGATGTGAATGTGAGTACGGTACGTACATGCTATTACAGAAGTGTGCAAGGAATGATAGGCCTACAGGTGGAAGGAGGCGCGGATCCAGGGGGCAGGGGCCTTGGTCCCCCTCCCAGCAAAGAAAAAAAAGAGAGAGAGAGAAGGAAAAGAAGGGAAAAGGGAGAGAAAGGGAAAGAAAGAAGAGGAAGAAGAAAAGAAAAGGTGTAAATAAGAAGGAGATGGGGCGCGAAAGGGCCTTGCCTCCGGGCTGTTGCCTCCCCCCCCTCATCAACAAAATAAGAGAGAAGGAAGGAAAGGGAAAGAAAAAGGAAAAGAGGAGATAAAGAGAAAGAAAAATTTTCTCGCCAACAAGTTGTGAATCGAGGGCCAAAAACCTTGCCTCTCCCCCGCCCCCGCCCGCCAACAAAAGAGAGCTAAAATGGAACAAAAAAGAGTAAGAAGAAAAGAAAAGGGTGAAAAGAAGGGAGATCAGTTGCGATTAATCCCGCCAAAAACGTGTGAATCGGCCCTTGCGTCCCTTCCCCCAGCACTCCTAAAAGAGAGAGAAAGAAGGGAAGGAAAGAAGAAAAAAAGAGAAAGAAGAAAGGTAGGGAGATCAGTTGCGATTTTTCCCGCCAACAAGGTGTAGATCGGGGGCGCTTGCATACTGACGGGGCTTGGGTGCTTGGGGCCTGCCCCAAATGAAATTTAAACGTGGTTTATTTCTAATTCGATACCGGTGATTTACAAATGTTGCTGAAATGACATAATTTTCCGAGATTTTTAGTACATTATACTTTTGATTGCGTTTGTTGGAAAATGACAAATTCCCAAATTTACAGTCGGGCAAAAATATACTTATTTAGAGGCCTACATGTCAGGGTCCGCGGAATGGCAGGGCGCGGAGGGCTCGAGCTCCACCCCCTCCCCACTTTTTGTGGAAAAAGTATATTAAAGAGAAATAGAAAGAGAGAAAGAAAGAAAAAATAGTGACCTGCCAGTGTCACAAAATAATGAGGTATCAAAATATGCTCATCTGACCGTGATTAAATGCCTAAAACCCCTGAGCTTCTGGGGGCTCCGCCCCCTGGACCCCACGCCAATGAGTGACCTGCCAGTGCCACAAATAAGGTATCAAATTATACTCATCTGACCGTAATTAAATGCCTAAAAACCCTGAACTTCCGGTGGCTCTGCCCCCTGGACCCACTCAATGGCCCTAAGGCGGACCCCTGGATGCTTATCTGACCGTAATTTAATGCCTAAAACCCCTGAGCTTCTGGGGCTCCGCCCTTGACCCCGAATCACTATGAAAACGTTGAGCGGGGCTTGCATGTAAGAGTGGGGTGATGCGGATGTTTTGTCTGCCCCGCCTCCCCAAAAAAAACGTTTTGCTCATTACGTACCAATATTTGGCTCGCATAACTTCAAATTTGGGCCCCTAAGGAATCCTTGATCCGCGCCTGGGTGGAAGGGATATAAAACAAATATACAATGACTCATTCTCGAACAAGCTAAAACTATTCGCACTCAGGAACATCAATAGTACTGTCTCTCGGGCCGCGATGGCCCTCGGGAGAATATAATACGATTTGATGTTCCTTCGATGCGAATAGTTTTAGCTAGATCCTCGAGTGTCATTTTATATTTGTATATTTGTATATTATTTTCAGTGCATGCATGACAACAATATTCGTATAGATAACGAGAGTGAGGATCCGGAAAGGGATAGTGAAAAAGTAGGAATGAATTTAAGTGACGACAATAATCGTAATTAACGAAAGTAAAAGAAAGTATTAGTCTAAAATATATGCATCAATTTTAATTACAACTTATTGATTTCACTGTTTTCTTCCAATTTTCAAGTTTTATTACATGATACATATTTATAAAAAAAAAATTCAAAATGACATGGGACAGCAAACAAAAGGTTGATATTCTAACGAGTACAATATTAATGAAAAGAAGAAGAAAAATTATAAAATGATGAAAAGAAATTATCTTTAAAAAATATTTAAAAAAAAAAAATAAAAAAATATATATAATAATATCGATAATAATAATCGTTAGCACATTTCTATTTTCAACCCCCACCCTCCCTAGAATCCCGTGGATTTTCCACGGGTCCTGCTAGTTCTTTAATAAAACTGACATTTGTCAACTCGTAGGCCTATAGAGGCGATCAGTGGAGCCAAAAATAAATTCATCGGATATAAATCCGCTAAAGTGACATTTTAGTCTAAAAGTTTGGCCGAATTTTGGTGTTCAGATCCGTAATACCGAGTTTGCACAGGAGCGCCTATGGTCGGCTTCTGTCTCTAAAGAGAGGAGCCGACCCTACCCAAATCAGAGGCTAACGAATGAAAGAGACAGAAATTTTCGATCTAAGCCAGACGCAGTCTCAGCGGAACAACTGTCGATATCACATTATCAGAGACTGAATCTTTCGGTTTATCATAATTAATACAAGTGTTTATTCTGCCCAATTTCAGTGTGTTACTGTTAAAATGACAATTTTGTTGTTGTTGTTTTTGTTGTATGACAATTAATGTTTTACTTAAAGATAAAGACCAGTTCTGGTCATGCGATTGCATTGTGAAAGAAACGTTGTGGAATCGATCAGAAAAGGTTGATCATCTAGCATATAAGTATTGATGTGTACTGCAAGGTTCTGGAATCATCAAAATGATAAGAAATTTGGCCCAGTCTTGGTAAAGTTACAAGCACTGTACACGGAAAGATGTATATGGGACTACACGACCACGTCGCGATATCTATTTGGTCCCAATAGATATACCAAATATATCAATTAGTAGGCGGTTTCCCAACTTTCCCGGCAAAATTTGTATCATCACAAATTAGTCATAAACACATTCTTTCACATGATTGGTAATGAGAGCTTCCATTTCATTTTTTTGAGAGAGGCCAAAACTGGTCTTTACCTTTAACATAAAAGATAACACCGTTTTCAGAATACGGCCCTACATATCACGTCACATTCATGCATGCAGACCCAAATCAGAGGCTAACGAACGAAAGAGACAGGAATTTTCGGTCTAATGCAGATCTAGCTCTCTGTACCGTATGTAGCGAGAGCTGCAGTGCACTGCCAGTAGCACCAAGTCCAAGGCCAGGTACCAACGCCACACCCCGCACCCTGCATGTCCCCGGCCCCTGGACCAGCCCGGCATGGCTGGCTTCGAGACGAGATGCCTGCACGTACACTAGTATAGGGTACCTGCGCCCTAATCGTTTTTCACACGGTAGCAGCCGACCAAGCATGTCATATTTTGGTTAAATGCATAAGAATACTTTGCTGTGGCCATGTGCCGGTATACATACCGAACCATATATTCAGTAAAAACTATTATAAAGGATAAACAGTTTTAAAAATATGTTACTTACGACTGGATCTCTGGGTTATGTGATCAATCAATCAATCCACATCTGCTTAGCTTCTGGCTTGCACTGTAGACCTAGATAATTAATTAGATCTCGACAGCGCGCGACGCTGCGCGATCCCGGCCGAGCGGCGAGCACGGATTACCAGGAGCGGCACCTACGGTAGTACGTACCTATACGGTATACCTAGCTAGCTAGTATTGTCCCCGAAATTAGAAGTCGATTCAACAGCAGTGCTAGTGCAGTACGTACCAGGGCTGCGTCTCACGAAACCGTCATAAGTACAAGTCCAGCGACATCCCATTGAAACGCGTGTATTAAGTTTAACACGCGTTTCAATGGGATGTCGCTGACTTGTACTTATGACGGTTTCGTGAGACGCAGCCCAGTGCAACAACATTCAGCTCCAGTTACCATATTACGTACCGTACGCGTACTATTCAATTTGTGAGATTTGCACGACCGACCTGGGGTTACACTACAGCTTTATTAATATTATTCGACCTAAAAAATAGCAATATGGCAGATGGCACACAAAGCATCCAGGTCATTTTAAAGGAGAATTTTACCAAGATTAGTGAGCAAATTGAAGAGCTCCAGCTGAGTCACAGAGAATGGCAACAGTTGATGAAATCTCATGAGGAGTTGCAAGTGTTTGACAACTTTATCAGAAGGCAACCACAGTCTATGGGATGCTTGTATTTGAAAGTCATACTTTGGTCCCTTGTGAGCCTTTTTCTGTTAGTGTTCCTCCTCTTTGCAGTCTTCTCACACAACGTCATCCCGGACGATTCATTTCTCGGTTCAGCTCACTACCACATCTCAAAGTTTTATGTCGAAACCTTTGATGGTGCACATCTTGATGAGGAACATTGCATTGTCCCTCTCCATGAAGCTGTTCAAGATCTGTTCCGACCTCCTGTTTTAGATTGCAGCATGTGTGCGGGCATGACTTCAGTAGACACCCGTACCAACCTGACAACCGAAGAGTTCAAAGAGAAGTACGCTTACTCCAGTCGACCTCTACTCGTGACAGACGGAATGGAAGGCTGGACAGCTGTCGACACCTTCAGTTTCCAGTTTTTCAGGAGGTGTATGCAGTAGGTAGTAAAGCGTTAAAGAGTTCCGAGGATGACTGCCAGTTCTTCCCTTATAGGACAGATTTTGGGAAGCTGGGAGACGTGTTCAACATGACAGTGGATCAAGCTTATTTAAGAGATGGCTCAGAGTCAAAGCCATGGTATATCGGATGGTATGTTTACATTCATAATCATAGCATTTGCAGTAATCTTTGGCTATTTTTTTTTCTTCTTCAAAAGGACCCTCGATCTATATATATTTGCATGGGACACTTATTGTCAAATTGAAAAAATACAGCTATTAGGATAAGTGCTGCAAAAAGTGTAACCATAATGTTGGATGGAGCTCCGTCAAAACAATCTACAGAGTACAGACCAGTATATGATGGGGGGGGGGGTTGTTGTGTGCCCGAACACTTAACAAAAATAGACCCTTCTCCTTTCCCTTTGGATGACACAAAAATATCCATCATATAATAATAACCATCATAAATATTTGTATTTTACAATATTGACCAACATAGTCGCTTGTTATCTTCTCCATCGAATGTGATGTTTCGTACATATTTAATACAGATGGAGGTTAAGCAAATTGAAAAGAGGTTCAAGCAACAAAAGGTGTACTAGACTACTAGGATGGAAGACTGTATTTTCATTGTGTTAGCCTAGCAAGTCAAGTATAAGGTCCATGCTGATGGATATGTTAAAGCACAAATTTACATAGTGGTAGCAGGCTGCAGGTGTGACAGTTTTAGTATTGAAGTAGATTTACAACGAAGTAGATCTACTTAGACAACAAACCAAACCTCCAATACTCACCACTGGAAACGTAGCAGGCAAATCCTCCCCATCGTCCAGTGTGCACGTCTGTTCAGTTTGGTTGTCCGTGCTCAAGAGAAGGAGTAGGGGTTGAGTCTCTCCCACGGAGGCTTCTGAGTGGAATGCCGCCCTCTGATGGTGAGGGCGGCTAGTGTAGACTGCTGACTTCACCTCCTAGCGTCGTCTGCTACGGGCGTCGTCTGCTACGTGTCAGAATCTACTACAGTATTTATTGCTGCAAAAATCTGCAGGGAACTTAAAAGATTGGTGATGTTCCAAGAAAGGAAAATAAAATATAAGATTTCTAAGTGCACATGTTTATACAAGGACTATTGGGGTGACAGGGAAGGGGGGGGGGGGTTTACAATCATGATTGATATGAAAAATGAGCGAAGATGGTAATGTAACCATGGTACAAAAAAACTGCCTGTAAATGCTGAAATGCCACATGACATTATCATAGATGCTATGAAAGGAATTATGTGTTATACTATCCTCCATATGTTGTAAGGGATGAAAATCGTATGTTAATGTTTCATTGCTTATATATTCTAGCTGCTCCCAAACGAGTGACCTTTGCAATCAAGAGGTCACCAGGGGAGTGTTCCACAAAGACTAAGATCGACTTTAAGTTGGACTTGACTATGGCGGGCCATTCACGCCACTGGTTTCTCTCACCATTATAATCTTTAGATAATATTTTTTCCTTCAATAATGAATTATCAAAAAATGTAAATTCTGTAGATTTGTGACCACGATTTGTACGTCCCTTGAGAGACCAATGCCAGTAAATGGTGAGAGCAAACAGTGGCATGAATGGCCTGCCATAGTTAAGTCCAACTTAAAGTCAATCTTAGTCTTTGTGAAACACTCCCCTGTAGTCATCATGAACACCACGCTATTCATTTTAAATGATGATACATTTGAAAGTATCACAAAATGTAGAAACGGACAGAAGAAAGGAGGATCGATGTACTCTTAATAATATGTTGATTCTTGTTTTGTCTCTTTTCCTTTCAATTCTCTTACAGGAGTAATTGTGATTATACAGCTGCCAACAACCTAAGGAAACACTACAAGAAACCATACTTTTTACCAGAAGACTCTGAGTCTAGTAAAGTTGACTGGATTTTCATGGGCAGTCCAGGTTATGGAGCCCCCAACCATGTAAGCACCTGACAGAATCCAACTTTCTATTCCTGTTCTCTAAATGATATTGGTTTATTTTGTTGGCAAGTCCAAGGTATTTACATGTTTTCTGTCCCAAGCATTAACAAGTATTATAGATTATAATCGATACCCAAAGTATCGTTTTCCTTCATATTTGGAGTAAATCAAGCTGTTGTAGGGATATCAACAAATTAGAATTTAATGTGTGGGAAAACAAATATATTGCACTTGCCCAAGTACAGACAAATGTTTCATTTCCTAATTATTCTTCCATCAAACATGCACTGTAAAGAAAGGGCCTACATACATGTACACATAGGTTTTAGTTATAAAGTGAGTTTTTGATCTGAACATTATGTTCCTCATAAAGTGATCAAAAAAATTCTCTCTACTTTTCAGATTGATGCTGTTGATAAACCATCTTGGCAAGCTCAGGTCAAAGGTCACAAAATCTGGACATTGACCCCACCTCCTGAATGTTACTTTGAATGCGGTCCTCGGATGGAGGTCACATTACATCCAGGTTCAATTGGTAAGGCTGCATACAATCAAGCTCATCTTTATCTCATTAACTGATTGTACATCTCTTGTTTTGGCACCCCTTCAACCCATCACCATATCTAAACATAAACCTAATCTTATATTTAATTCCAATACTCTCTTAAATAACAAATATTGAATCAAACAATCGCTATATTGCTGCAATTTGATTTTTGTAAAGCCTTTTTTCATAATATTATTGTTCCCTACATACAAGAGGCAACTCATGTTGGAAGTCATCTAATACTTTTAGGTCAGCAACAGTATGGTGCTGTACAGTAAAGATGATGAACTAGGCAAAGTTTGGAGAATGTTATGCTGATATTCTGTGTTTTGGATTTTTTCTTTTCTACAGTGATTGTGGATACGAACAGCTGGTTTCATTCCACTCTAGTGATTGGAGATGAGATGAGCATCACCATTGGTTCGGAATACGACTGACTTTTGACCTCCCGTCATCAATGCAGCTTCCTTAACCATTCTCTTTCATCCTACGTTTGGTGTTGGGCAACCTTTGATATTAGTTTTTATAAACGTTATTTTACATGTACATTGTAAGTACTAGAAGTTATTGGCTCAGTATTTCAGATTATTATCTATTAAAGGCTTCCAAGTGGTACAATAAATCAGTGTATTTAATATCTTTAGCGCAGTACCCGGATGCCAGATCAATATTGTTTTCGTATTGCTCTGTCATCCGGGAACTTCAACTGTTGATACAATTGCTTGATTATCGAAATTCATCTCGCTAGTCAGCCTGATATAGATAATAATAATAATATTGTATGGCTTTTGTTTTCTTGTGATACAAGAATATATTGCTCTCGCTATGACGATATATCCTTGTATCATACTCAAAGCCAGCCAATATTATATCATTATTTTATCTACCAAATATTCTTTTGTGATATTTTCACATTTATGAATTGACATAACATTTTTTGAGAAAGAATCTTTTTCAAAGTACTGTTATTTATATATCCATTTTCATAAAACCTCTTTTGAATTTGTGTGTCAGGATTCCTAAAAGGAATTAAAGCCGATTTTTTTTTTTTTTTCCCTCGGTTTTTCAGAACTCCACTTTTAAGGCTTTTAACTTCGAATTCAAGGGAATGCAATTTGTGTTCCAGCTTATGATCATTCACATTTGCTTTGTTAACAGTGAGCATCTGTTTAAAATCTAGTTTAATCTGAGGAAATTGTAAATGTAGAAAGATAACTGCCTAAAGGTTTGATTTGATACTAATTAAATTCTGGTTTTGAAGCTGAAACTAAAGGTAACCTGAGCTCTTTGAGAGACCAAACAGAAAGAGAAACACTTTTTAATTTCTTAATCATTTACTTTCAAGCCTCACATCATATGCTACTGCTGAATATGAATATATACAGAACTACATATAATTCATAGCTATCTTATTGAGGATAGTGTGCTAATTCATTTTCTGATACTTAAAGAACAGTTAACAACTAAATTATTCATACCATTACCAAGCTGTGGATTTTTTTTTAAATATGTGAGAAATTGATTTGTCCAGATTTATGTTTCTTCAGAATGTGACATATCAAAACTTACATCTAAAAATATTCAACAAAGGCCCTAATTCAACCTGTCCACCTTTCATTATTGAGTTAAGAAAAAGAAAAAGAAATCAACTTTACAAGGGTATGAATTTAGTTGTTAATTATATCAATCAAGAGCCTGTGGTTAAGTGTAATTGTTCATGTATACAGTATGTAAACTATGTATTATGTGTATTATGTTGAAGTTATGTGATATTATTGCTGGTATATGGGTCCATGTATTGATTTCATGTAATCTATTAACCTACCCTCTCATGAGTAATGATAGACATTATCATGGAGACCACTTCAGCGCTGAAGGCTGAATTATCTGTTGTATCTCATTCAATGTGACATACTAGTATATAAGGTTTGGTCAGTTTTCTAATTTTGGTACAAGTCGGAGGGGATATCATATTTTTACAATAAAAGGTTGTATATGACATGATTTGTTTTGTTTAGAAATACTAGAAAAACTGGACTTTCAGCTTAATTGTTATGGAGATTGTATATACCCAGGGTACCCCCACCCCTTCACCCTATGTGTAACCCTTTTACTTTACAAGTTCCATAGCTTAGTGATCCACAGATTCACAGATATTAAATGCAGCGGAATCACAATGTGGAATTCATCCTGTCATTTTCCAAGACTTGCTTATTTTGATTACTCTTAATTCACATGAATTGGGTGAATCACATTATAAAAGTTGCACAATTGATTGTGGAAGTGATAATTATATTATGTGTAACTTTCAAGGAAAAAAAATATTATGGAAAACTTACCTTAGGATATTAGGACTATAATTTGTTTTAGACGATTGAAATCTATTCTTTATGAGCCCTAGACTAGGCTGAGCTGCAAAACAAATCTCCAGTGATGTTTTGTAGGAATCAAAATTGAGAGAAAATACATGATCCAAGCTGTGCATGTAAATAAGTCACAGTGAATGCAAACAAAAAGATTGGAAATTTTGTAGACCACATTTTGAACTTTTACTTTAGTAAATAAATATATTGTTGCGTCATTTAAAATGAATAGATGGTGTTTAAGGAGTACTTTTGAATATATATTTGAAATATTTTATCTAGTACATTTAAAATCAGTACTTCATATAACAACTCTGTCTCATCTGATCTTGTACATGTTTACAAATTATGTGTATATTTTTTCTCTAACAAACCTATATTTTGAGGGAAGAAAATTTAATTATATTGGTGTCTTTGGTATATTATCATTAAATCATGATTATGAAATCATATTGACCTGTGTTTAGTTTTCCCCGTTTTGAACTTATATATATGAAGGCTAATGTGTGCTGTATTACATAAATATCAGTGATGATGAGGTATTTTAAGTTTGAATTCAAAGTAGTTTTCAGAATACATGTATGTGAACTAATATGTATTGAGAATGACTTACATTCCACATTACACTTGTTACACTTATCACCCTCATGTACATGTAAGTAAGCCAACCATCATTATCGTCACAATCATCACCAACACCATCACCACCAACATCGCCATTATCATCATTACGAACATCATCATCACCACCATCATCATCACCACATCATCATCACCACATCATCATCACCACATCATCATCACCATCATCATCACCATCATCATCACCACATCATCATCACCGTGCACCAATTGTACTCCTTGTGACGGTCTGAAATATTCTTAACTACTACTAGTATTTGAAAACACTGATGCTACAAGCATGATCACAACATTTACAACAAATGCTTCAAAAATGCATTTTTCTGTAGGAAAAATTCTCAAAGTTTATTCCACCTCAAAACACTTGGAGGTAGACAAAAAACAAACAATAAATACAAGAAAGAGAAAAATAACAACACAGAAACAAAATGGTGAGCAAATCATCTTCCACAATCTACAAATTTCATTCTAATCACCTCATATAGAGTGACACCATTGTATCACATACTTCTAACACTGTACAGTGAGCTACTTGGCAACATCAATTGTGCATTCCATTAAGTTTCAATTCCAATCAACTTTCTCTTCTCTACGTCGAACAAGACTCGATCATTAATTCATTTACATTTTCATTTTGGTTGATCTTTTGACTACAGACAATTCTTTGTGATTCAACATTCTGTACAATCATCAAAGCCTTTTTGCAAAAGCTTTCACCATCATATCTACTTTCTGACCATCTGTACACCAACTTCTCCAAATATACACTGTGCTAAATTTACACTGTACAATATAACACCTTCCTTCATCTCTGTTTCTTTCCACTAATATTCATACAACAGAATAAGCCGATTCCAAGTCTAAACCTTTCCTAGACTGTGTTGGAAAATGTACTTTGTTGTCTTAGTTTTGCATGAAGCAATCTATAATTGGCCTCTGTATTGACATTTCAAACTTCATTCTTGTGTACATGATATTCACAAATTCTCAACTTGCTCGATTCCTCCAACGAAGTAAACTTTGTTCAAATTGAAAATCACAATTTCAACTCATTTCTTGTTATGCTCCATTCCTTTTTCCCCTAGCCCTAGTAAAGTAAAGACTGTTTTCCTAACAAACATTGCAGATTGAACCTGTGACTTCCAATTCATGAATTGAGGAATTCAGCTCCAAAAAAGCTTAGTTTCAGACCACGATTTCTTTACATCAAACTCCATTCCAGAACTTTCTTTGACACAAAGTACATGATTCTACTCTGCATAACCTCTGACACCACTAAACAAAATTAAAAGAATCTACAAAGTAAAATGGGGAAAACTGTTCACTTAAAAATATCTGCAAATAATGGTTTGAACAAAGAAAAGGGTAACAAATTAAAACTCAAAACTCAAAGAAACTACTTCATAAACAGATATCAAGCAAACAACGATTTACAAAACATTTAGATTGATGTTATGAATGGTCAACATTGATAACAAAATGTACTGAGAAGAAAAAATGAAGAAAACTAAAACACATTGGAACAAAACAGAAAGTCTGTTTCTATGCCAGTCATCCATCTACAAAAGAGGACTGATTATTTCACACTCACATGACAGAGATGATTGCATAAAAGATGCTCCTTTCAGAAGATATCATATATTGAATTCACACACTATTCATTTCCATGGAGAAAATAATCATTCAATAAAGCTACTTGGGTTTTTGCACATTTTATATAAAAACTAATTAATGATACATGGGTTATAAAACTAATACAAGTTTTTGAAAAGGTCATGCATTTCAAGTGAATCAATCACTTGTAAAGAGCTTGTGTATCTTTCCATGTAATCTGTTTGAGGTTGTAATACAGTATCCATGACTACGACATAGAAAAATACATATTTTCCCTTTTCTGCAAGCAAATTTCACATGATTGAAATCATCAGCATCTGTCCCTTTACTAAATCTATATTGCCCACAGGTGAATGAAGTTGATATGGACTTTATTCTTTAGAAAATTATGTTTGAAAAATATATGTATTATTATAACTCTGGGGCAGTGGATGTTAGTTATTTCATATGTAGCAAAATAGACTTTACATATAGAGGAAATCTGAGCACTTCCCTGCAACATTCATATACATGAAGCTCTCTTTAAATATTGTATACATGTATATGTCAACACAGATTTGCATCAATATATTGTATTAGGTCATTAGAAAACAACAGAGTGTTTCAAATTCCCAACTTTCCCATCTACAATTAACTCAAGACTTAATGATGGAAAACAGTGCATATCTATTGTTGCATTAATATCTTTCTATACATGTGAAACTCTAGAATATCTGAATCATAAAGTGGTCTATATGAATCATTAGATATTTCATTCTAACAGTGTCACATGTATGCTTCACTTATAATTATTGCACACACTTTGCCAAGTCGAGTGGATAAATGAACCCTAAATGATAAGATTCCTGCAATGATTGCTATGCCTCATGACTTAGAATTGAATGCTTCTCTCAGTAAGACTTAAAGAAATCTAAGAAACTACTCACACTTTATCAAATTTTAAATTCCCTGACTACAATCATCTCCAAATTAAAGAATTTATTTTTTTGTATCATGTAAGACAATGCAATTGCTTTCACATCATTTCTACCATGTTTTCTAATTCATATATTTGGCTACACTAAATGGGTTGAGAGAAACAAGAGCAGAGAGCCCTAGGCTATCCATGACAAACCACAACCAGGTTCCCAAGTTTCCCTCAAAGCAGTAGAAATACAAATTCCATGATATACTTTCTGAGGCATGTCCCATTTATCTGTGATTACTGAAAATGATTCGGGGGTGAAAATAGTACCATTGCACTAATGAAATTTTTAAAATAAAAATAAACCTTGTTTAGTTTGACATCAATATACATGTATAGAAAAACAATTGTTAAAAAAAAATCAGATCAGATAGAAAATCTCTTCATGGGAAGAAAAGTACACTATCATTTAGAATGAGATGACAAGAGAATACACTAAACTAGGACAATACTACATGGATCACTACAATTTCATTCTTGGCAATTGACATAATAAAATTACAATTCCTATTCACACACATAGGGATGACAACAATTAAACAAAATTCATGTTCTATTATACAAATCATACTACATCAAATGTAAAATGTACAATCACACATTTCTTCTTTCATTAGAAACAAGTCATCTCTAACCATGGGTATGCTTTGCAATGAAACAGTTTTTGTAATCTGAAAATATATTCTAAAAAGGACAAGTATTGAAACCTGCATGAGTATGTAGCTTTTCCATGGTCGAACTCTATTATGCTTGACGTTATTTCACATGTGTATATGCTACATGAGGGAACTGATAAAACCGGTTGTTTTGAAAGAAAAAATAATAATCTGAAAAGAAAATACACAAATTCAGCAATTAGTCTCCCAAAAGTTATTCTGATTAGTTTCTTCATGTTTTAAACTTTTTTTTGGTATCATTCATGTGCATGACTGCTCCTTCCAAAACCCCTGAACAATTGAATTTCGATTGGCTTTTACATGTGTGCAGAGTAAGTGTGTATACTTTCCATAAGTTAAAAACTGCACATTTGAGCTCAAATCATCCCCAATGTACTGGTACAGTACATATTGTTGATTTAAGGGCATTAAACCAGTTTTAATAGAATGGTATGCATGCACAGGTACTTATAGCAATAATCACAGCAAGAGTTAAACCACGGGGCTTGATATTCATTATTATTTTGAAAATAAAACAATAAAAGGATTCCATTCACTGAAGCAAACTTAAAAGCATCTTGTTCAAATACAGGAGACTAATTTTTATAAAATGCTTTTTCCCCAAAAAAGAGGACAAGCTCTTCATTTTGTTGATTTATATCTGATTGTCAGTATTTGTTTCTGTAGTTCCACTGCAGTAGACATATAACATGGCTGAGCAAATATAAGATTAATCCCGTATCACTAATTTCTAAGATCTATCATTCTATCTACATTTAAACACAAAATCCCTGTACAAAAAGAAAATTGGAATGTTGCAGAAATATACATTATTAATCAACAAAAAAAATGACTTTTTGCAATTACCTAAACAAATTAACATGCTATCAAACATAAAAGAAGTAGATGTATACTCTAAAAGAACATGGTCATGCAATAAGTACATTTTGTAAACCCAGACATAAAAGTTTTGCATGCTACATCATGAACATTGTGACAATGGCTAAAATCAATGAAACATAAATGAAAAGTAACATTCAGTGCACGACTCTCAATATGGGTGCAAAAAATAAGAATAAAATACAAAACCTGATTTTCTTCTGTTCTATCATAAAATGACCCTGTATGAATTCTTAAATTTGATTTTGTTTTTCTTTTCAAAAAGGTAAATTACAGTAATACCCCAAAAAATATTTCTTACTGGAAATAAAACATATCTCCATAGATGACAAATACATTTTCTGATTGTGTTTCTACTTAAATATTTTTCTACTTAAAGACCTATCAAATAGATTCTCTGTTTTGCCTTACATTGTTCAGTCAAACAAAACTTATATCATAATACTGATAGCAAATCAGTTAAGACAGCTGTAGCCATCAAAATTCCATTTAAGCAAAAAGTTGTCCATATCACCAGCAAACATTTTTGTATTCTGCAAAACAATACCATGAAACCATAATATAGGGATGAAATACATGTGGGGAAAAAAGAGATCATAACAGAAGATTTGGGAAGAGATTCAGTCCACAAATACTAACCGGTAGACAGTGATACATATTTTCTACATACATGTATACACGTTGGAACACAACTTGCATCGTTATAATGAAAACATGAGACAGCACTTCAACCTAATATCGGCTTGTTACATAGTAACACACAGAAAGGCATTTCCAGTTGTGCAGCATTATATTACAGAGGGGGACACATTCATTACTTCTGGTTCGATCTACGAACAGGGTTGGTCACACTCACAAACCGACGAGTAGAAAACATGGCAGCATTTCTTAATGGTTTCTTCTAGTTTATATATTGAAAAATCACACGACATAAATATTATGCAGGTCAAGAACATGTTCATCTTGGTAGTGTAATTGTTGGTGGAAAATAGGTTGATATATGCAGCACAGAACTGTCTATAATGACAGAAATGATGAGTATTTGTCAGTGTAGTCATCACACAGTATTAGAAGAATTGGCAACATGAGTAAACTTGTTGCAGCTTTGTAGTCTAA
This sequence comes from Mesocentrotus franciscanus, assembly GCA_037976565.1. Lineage (NCBI taxonomy): Eukaryota > Metazoa > Echinodermata > Echinoidea > Camarodonta > Strongylocentrotidae > Mesocentrotus > Mesocentrotus franciscanus. The sequence continues at coordinate 4,753,303 of CP137676.1, forward strand.
ACTGACACGAAATGATGAATAGTAAGTAGTTCATCTAAACCACACACAATATACGTGCAAACTTAGTCACTGTACCATCCTATCAAAGGATATTGTGAAGATTAGAAGTTCACCTAAACAACACACCATATAGATTTTATCATAATTCATGAATCATTCAGTCAGTGGATAATGCAGCCATGGCTCCCATTAAATGATATTTCACTTTAAAAACATCAAAAACATGTTTTCAAGCACATTATACATGTACATGTATATGAAGTTTCAGTGGGGATGACGTGCCAGCTAGTAAAGAAGCGATGACTACAAGTTTATCGAGGGGAATTTCCTGATGAGAATATTTGTATTCATTACGGTAAAACCATGAAACTTGAAGGTGCAATTTCTAGGCTTCTACTTCACATATCATTAATGTGAAGATGCAATCAAAAGTCTAGAGAAAGGCTGATGTTTACATACATGTATAAATCAAGATATCCAATGATTTTCCTAGAGCAAATAAGTTCTCCTAACTTTCCCACACATATGAAAAGTAAAACTATTTGCATAAAAGCACCAATAGAAAACTCAAGGGTTTACTATTTTCTTCTTCTAGTTTAAGAACATAAAGAAAGGAGAATGTTCTGGGAACATTGATATGATTAGCATCTTCAGCTCAATGTATAATTCATAGGAACTGTAAGTTGTTTGCAGCTAGAGATATTTTGGTTATTGACAGAAATGTGACACTAGTATTAACATTCAAAACACAAACGATAGAAGAAAACACCATCCACAAAACCTACAAATATGAGGAATACTGGACCATTAAGTAAGGCATAGTTTATGATGAGAAGATAGTTACACTAAGAGTGAGATTTTAACTACTAGATGAGAGTTAGAACTCAATGATATATTACCATCAATCCCCAAATAGATCAAATTCTGACTCCTTTAAATTGACACGAGTGAATAGTGCACTTTATTGAGGTATTGACATACACGCAACACTAACAAGGTATGTAGGTACATATCACACAACAACATACACACTGTCTAGAAATTGCAACATTACTTCTCAACAGTGTTTGCAGCACTTATGTTTCTGTATCCTCTAGATTATCATGATAAAGAGAGAGACTAGTATGAGGAATGTATCAAAGTCCCTTCCTGCAGCCATCCCCAGTTTCGTAAAGTCTGAGTGTTCACAACAAATTACTTAAGTATAAAAAAAAGGGTCTACAGTGCATATCATAACAATTACACATTGTACTTACACTAATGACATAGTTAAGAATTTGATTCTATTCACTAATGCATGGTTAAGCTGCAAATGTATGATCCACAACGCAGCATACTAAGGGGGAAATCATGAAACTCTAATACGCATGCTTTTACCCATCAAAACCGATATTGCCATACATGTACCTTTCTCAATGTGAAATATGTCTCCTTCAATAAAATGTAAAGATGATAGAAGTCCCATTCACAAAAATATTGTTATAATGTAATGGTATTGTGAGTCTTAAGTATAGTGGCAATGATTTAGCTTTCATATATGACTTGTACAAGTAGAGTTTGAGAATCTTGGTAGTGGTGGTGGACACAATGGTCATGATGATGAAAATGGTTACAATATCAGCAATGCCATGGACATTGCCAATAGAAACCATGAAAAAGGAGAGGATACAAGCAGGATATCAGATGAAAGATAAGTCATGTCGCAAAATAATTGTGATATTCTAACGATTGTTATTTTCTAAATCAGCAAAATCTGCTGGAAGAAAAATGATAACAGTAACACCATCGGATGCTTAAGGATGTGGAAGGATCATCACCATGTTCCAAGACATACCCTGGATAATTAAAACCTTCTCCAGATTAGAGCTAATTCCATCTTCTCTCATCTAACCATCTCCTCGTGTGCCTAACAGAAGGGCATTACCAGAGGAGTTCCTAATACACTCAACTCACAAATGCCCTTCTGCCAGGCACATAATAATCTTTGCAATATATCTATGACCACCAACCCACAAGACTCAAAAACTTTACTCTTTACACCGGACTTTGTAACCTTCCATAATTTCTTATCCCTAATCAGATTATAGTATGTACCTGTACATACAATAGCATGGAAGACCAGTTGGTTTTTGCATGGCCTGGTTGATGTGTTATAAAATTGGCAGCATTTATGTAGCTTTGATTCGTTCAACTTTGCAGTAGTCCCATATCTTCCCGGTTACTTTCATCATCTTACAGTGCATTCCCTGGACCTTACCTTCACACCTTTCACCAATTAGTAGGAGAAATTTACATTGACTTTGATAATTCCATTGATTAGTGATGACTTTCATTAGCTCGACCTGCAGTCACTTGGATCAAACTGTTCTATCTCTTTCGTCACTTAACATTCTTTGGGACAGCCTTGTGTCATGGATTACATCATATACACAATCACATTCCATATTACATTTAACCAAAAAAAAGCACAAAAATTTATCTTGAGTAACGATTATCAAAAACTAACACTAAATTTTTCTGAATAGCACAATTTACCAATCAGGCAAATTGCTCTCTCTAAACACTACTTCCCAATTTTTAAGCAGCATATCTCTAGATCAGTTTGCAATCTAGACAATATCTACCAAGAAGATGCCACAGTAATTTCAAGGGATGGCCCTTACATTTTTTTCCTGACAGAATATTCTTTCTTTCTTTTCCAGGTGAACCTCTTCTACAAATTACCAACATTTTGCACCAACATTTTACAAGTTATGAAAAGTATTTGTATGTTTTCCTGATTCATTAGAACATATGAGTATTCGTTAATGTGCAAACAGAGCTTTGTATTCCAATCTTTCCACGTGGGAGCATATCACTCTTGCAGCAAATTTGAAAGCTACACTTTGAATATGTCTCAGAGGAACGTGTTTACGGACTTGAACTATGAGACCAATAATCTAAATGTACATTACTTTTTCCAGGAGCACTATCATGTCTATGCAAAACTCTGTTTTATCTCTCTGCTTTCTTCCGTAATCTTGACTCTGAAGAAGGCGAAGAAGACGTGGTGGTACCTGAAGTTGACGCAGACGATGTCGATGAGGAACATGGAGATGTGGATGTCATTGACGTCATCTCTGTCGTGGAGAGTATTGATGATGTTGTTGGGGGCAACTGTGGTGATGGTGGTCTTAGTGTTGGAGGTATTGGAGGTGATGGAGGCGGTGCAGTACTCATGGTTGGAAGGTCAGAGGAGCTACACTTGCTTGGTGCTGGCTCGGCTCCGTTGATGTTGATGCCGTTGTTGCAGCAGTTGTTGCAGCTGTTGTTGCAGCTTTTGTTGTAGGGTGTGTTGCTGAAGGTGTGGCTTCATCGGTATGGTTGCTGGGGACTGCGGTCAGACCCTCAACAAGTTCCCTGAGTTGGCTCTATGAAGATACAAAACAATAAAATGATATTATCTCCTTTGTATTATCATCACTTTCTCCAAGTTTTGGGCTTTATAAATAACAAAGCTCACAATGATTAATCAGGAAGTGAAAATCAGTAGAAGTCGAGAAGTATCAAATAAATGGGCATGTACTAGGTGTTTTGTCGCTTGCTGTCCAATATTTTACCCCCAAAACAGAGAAATTGAAGCAAGATTTATCATCAGTGTCGAATTCCCTCTTTACTTGGTCTGACCTAAACTCTCCTAGGGCTGTCAAGTTGATAGAACCATCTGGTATACTAAAAACTTTGATGATTTAGGTAACATATGGAATATTATAAGATGATGACGTGGATCCTAAGCAAATGATTGGTAGAAAGCGTACACGTGACCAGGCATTTATTTTGCTTATCACGTAATTTGGATAATGACCGGTCATTATCCAATTCTAATGACTTGTCATTAGTAAAATTATGTTATAAAACATCATTTTATAAAACAAATAAAACATCTTATAAAACAAATAATACACATCATTTTGTTCGGGCATTAGTAAAATTACCCACACTAGGTACCTTCAAAACAGTCCAAACACACTCGGCTACCGCCTCGGGCGTGTTAGACTGTTCCAAAGATACCTTGTGTGGGTAATTCTTACTAATGCCCTCACTGATGTGTAATATTTGTATAATATACATTGGACTTGCCAAAAATAGAGATACATCATCCCTTCTGACAGGGACTTTGGGGGTTAAAGACGAGTAGAGGTAGATGTATTTGTACAAGTATTAGTAGCTAGTGTAGTAAATGTAGTAATAGTAGCAGTAGAAGCAGTATAAGCAGTATAAGCAGTCATGATGCAAGACATGATAGTAGTATTAATGGTAGAATCACTCACTTCACTATATCTGTAGAGAAGTTTGAAGTTCCTTCCAGACATCTTAGTCTTTGTGATCATCTGGTAGGCATGGTGGAGGCAGTACACTCTATCCTCTCTTTCACTCACAACCTACATGAAATAGGAACAAAAAACAAACCCAAATTTACACCACTGCAATAAATGTCTCATTCAATAACTGAGAAATATAGTAGGGTGTTCATTATCATCATTGTGTGACGGCCGCAGCCAAGATGAATTTCACTCTTTTTAATAGCACTTGCTCTTTTCAATCATGATCTAATGTCTTCCAACTCGAGATTAAGATTAAGGGCAATCATATCCATGAACTTGTGGGGGCATCAGACCACGTTTGGGCAGGGAAGCCTCCAGCAGAGTATTTATAGTTACACGTAGATCATCTAAAAAGGAATATATTATTTTCTCAGTTGTTTATCTATTTGATTAATCTGTTCATTCAATTCAAATTCCTTGAATCATATTCATGATATACATGTAGATAAAGGGACATTTCTATCAATCTACCATCAACCTATTTAACCAGCCATCAATCTCTTGAGTATAACACAATATCTTTTCTGCAGCAGCCCATTACATCTCTGACCTTTGACCTTACCATTGACAGATAACATGATTGTCGGCACACATGGCAGCCCTTGTCAGAGGCATACTGGTTCCTAGACTTGGCTCCAGCCTGCAAGGACTGGGCGTCTTCACACGTCTCAGAGTCCGCAAAGCATATGGAAGACTTGAGGCCTGCAGATGCCAGCTGGTGGCGAAGACTAAGCTCTCGATCTCTGCCAATTCAAAATCAAGGTAGAGTTTTATTGTTGAAATGGATTTTTTTTTGTGGTGATCTTTAGGTGATTTTTTTTTACTAAGTTACTCTATAAAAAGTATAAGAAGGAAATTGGTAAGAGTTAAGGAATACATGTAGGTGTAATATGTTACTAACACCTTGATGTTCATGTCACATACACAATTCGCACTGCTCCCTTTTGGAGTGAAGTCAATGATTAACTTTGCAAAATATTAACAGAGTATAAGAAGAAGGGGGGGGGGGAGAAGAAGAAGAAAGAAAAAAGAAGGTTGTCCAGCCAAATCTATATGAACACTTATAGGAATGAATTGAATAACATAAATTACAACCAATTGTAATGCACATTTCATATATATCTTTGGTAATTATTGTAAAACAACATACTTCTTATTACAAAAGTGTCAGGAATTTCACAAAATGCAGTGCTGTGATTTATTTAATTTGCAGCCAATAAATAATAAACAATTTTGTGAATCTGGAAAACATTAGAAATTTTGCAAAATATTTTCCATTTCATGCAAGATTGTTTGGTTGTACAATACAATGTGTAATAAAGATATAAATACCTGATGTGAACAAGCTTTGTCCCAAGTTCCCTGAGGAGGTTTGGATTGATCTTCAAATTGGCAGCATTTGTAGTGAGGACACACAAGAGATGTTCCACAGAGAAGAGAGTCGATTGTTTCAGCTCTTGACAAATCTACAAATGTGAACACATCCAGCTTGTTATTTCTCATCATCACAGTCATCACATGGATTAATATTGTTACAAGCAGAATTCAAAACAAACAGAACTAAAACTTCAAAATGTTACCACTCTATTACTTTTCATTTCATAAAAGAGCAGGAATACCAGTCGTTTTCACCAAATATGCCTGAAGAAAAGCCCATACATGTTGGGGCCTCATACATTTTGTACAATATGACGCATGGAAAGGCATGAAGCAAACAGGTTACAAATCCTTAAATAAAGCAAAAACATAAAAACCCGCATCCAAGAAAATAATGTGAACATACGCTAACTTAGTCTACAGATGCTTAATCTTACAATTTCTCACTTTTATGAAGCTGGTCCACCTCAAGAAATAATCCAATTCTAAGAAAATAAAACCTGCTTGAGTTACCAAAAAAAATATAGCTTAGATTTCACATTTGCTACTGTAATTGCTATATATTCACTAGTGAAGAAAGATTTCTCCAGAGTCTTGACCTTACCTCAAACCCTCTTAGACAGTGCTGGAGGTTGTTTGCTGAGGCAAATGGAATACCCTCAGACATGCTGTAACCAGTACAGAAGTTAGCCTTGGCAGCACCGTGCGATACAATGATGAACTCCCCTGGTTCCTGGACTAGACGGTAGACCGGCACACCCTTGCTTGCTAGTACTGATGGAGGAACCTAGAACAGAACACCATACATATACATACAGTCAGACTATACCAAGATATCATCTTATTTGAATAGTTACCCTGCCTCAAACGTGCTAAGGTGCTTCTGCTGATGAAGGCACCTCACAGACATGAAGGCACCTCACAGACTTGAAGGCACATCACACCGTGCAGTAGAGAAGTTGTTTGGTACCAATGTCAGACTTTAATAAAACAATGCCTATAATGAAAAGAAAATGAATTAACAACCATTTTCTATACACTGCACATGAAGACATGTACATACTACACTTCTGGAGGGTTACACAATAGTTTAAGAAAAACCTCCTAAACAAATTCTGACCTACGGGTATTTTTGAGCGCTCTTTCAGTAAAATTGAAATTAAGTGACAGTTGTCTAAAAATACTATCTGGTGATCAAAGTGTGATAAGGGCCCGTTGCATAAAACTTACCATTGATGGTAACTTTGCCATCAATGGCAACTACCATGGTAACAGGGCTCAACAGCCAATCAAAATCAAGGTTTCCATGGTAGTTACCATTGATGGCAAAGTTACCATAAATTGTAAGTTTTGTGCAACGTAGGCTTAGTGCAACGGGGCCCTGGTCTGATTCAAAGTCGGATATATCTTGAAAGAATTGCAAAAAGACAATTACTTCAGGGCCCCGTCTTATAAAGAGTTGCGAATGATCCAAATCAAACGCAAATCCTCCAATTAATCGTAAGTATGCAGTCCCCTGTTATGTGCATAGTTGCGATTGATATCAACTCTTTATAAGACAGGGCCCAGGTCTATAGCTTATGAGGGGTAGTACAATATTGACACATACCATACAGTGTAGGTTGTTTCTATAGAGGCAGTGTTGTTGTTGATGTGTGCACTGATCTGGCACTTCTGATTGCAGCAATTCTTCAAGTTTATTGCAATGGCTGGCTGGAACACTATACCTGCATGAAAACAGAAAGAACGCTGTTATATCAAACGCTGTTCTTTTGTCACTTAACAAAAGAAACAGGAAGACAGGAAGATATACATGTACATGAATAAGAGCCACACAATGAGACACTGATATGATATGTTACATGATCAGTTTAATCGCTGCAGAGACAGAGGAGCATTCAATCTGAGTTAAAATAGAAGAGTTGATGTCTCCTAGCTCAACACAGATGATATCTTTCATAAAGCAGACAATGCAATTGGGACATTTTCTGACATGGAAACCTCACTGGTCTGCCCATCATATAGACTTAAAACCTTTAACTGTTACCATCAAGGGAAACCATATCTAAGTATGTGTATGACTGTCACAGTCCTAGGCAATCTATAGAACATCCCTTATACCCATACACCATGGTTATTTTCATCAGAACCATGTTCACACTTAAAAACTTACCATATCTAAGGGATCCTCCGTAAAAGTACGCTAACTGTTACACTCTCTGTCTATCAACCATCCTTCCAAACCTAGAGTCATGTTCACACTACAATATTAATCCATTGCCTACGGGAAATGGGAGGTTCCTATATTAAGTCTATAGGAATGAGAGAATTCAGTAGTCAACGGATTAACCATATCTTATTGACCGTGCATATAAGTACTCTAATCTATTATACATGTAGTCCCTGCAGTTTACGGCTTTCTACAGACCATCCATCAAACCATCTTGTCAGCCCATACAACACAGATATCTTTACAATGGGCATGTTTACACACAGATTCTTACCATATCTTGGGGGACCCTGTATGTAAGTACTCTATCTGTGACAGTCCCAGACTGTCTATTGACCATCCTTCCGACCCAAATATCATGGCTATCTTCATCGTAGGCATGTTCACACCAAGATGGTTGGGCAACAAGTGTAGAATGTTGCTGGAATTCCTGCCAATGTTCTTGCAGTTCCAGTTGTGTCTGGAATGAATGGTGGGAAACAAAATCAATGATTTAGAAGAAAGTTTGGAGGAGGTGGAACAACATCAAGTAACAACCATCGGAATACATGAAGAAAAATAAAGAAATCAAATCAAATCAAATCAAACATCCACATCTGCCAAGTCTCTTTCACTTTTAAATCATTATTGATCTATTTTCAAACACTGCTGAACATGGTTTACTCACTGAAAATACAATTTGTTGCAAATTCATGACAACATGTTAAGCTGTATGTTCATGTGAGACTTTTGTATCATTAAAGTGAAACTCTGTTTAAGGCATTAGACATTTGTCATGTGTTATTTTTTCACTATGAATATAACAGGATATGAATTGAATTGGAAAAACAAGACAGAAAATATTTGATGTACAATTGTGTATTTTTGGATTTTTAGGCCTCTTGGTGAGAGAGCTTGATCTGTTGAATGATGACGAGTATAATGTTCCATTTGACATCAGGAGAGGAGAGGAGAACAGCCCTCTTCAAACAACGGCTAAAACACATCAACTAGAAAGTGGAGTTTGTATACTATAATTTTAAACCATTTTCATTGTTAGTAAGAAATAATACCACAGGGTACTTTTTATATTGAGAGACACAAATTACATGTAGATGTATAAAATATGATAAAAAGATCGTTAATATCGCACTACAAATGAGACAATTACAAAATTCACTTGTACTTTCTTCTTCTCATATCTGAAGATTTAATATGCATCTATTTACTATTTGTCAAAAAAAATGAAGAAGACTACGATAGTGATTTGATAAGAAATGGTAATGATAATGATGGTGATAATAAAATGGTAATTCACTGTCACTCTACATTTGTATCTCTTGATACATAAATGTATCTCTCCATGTTTCACACTTTGTCTTTACAACACTGAACCAACAAATGTATTTTGAAGAAAAATATTCTTGTTGCATATATAAGGAATATCAATAATCAATGCTTTAAAATTTCTACTAAACTACAACTAACATTGATAGCAGCAGGGTAGTCTAGCAGGTTAGGACATGGACATTAGACAGTACATGAGTTAGAGTTTAATAGTGCTTTATATTTTGCAATATTTTACAAAAACAAAAATAGTTTGTATTTTGCATTACAATACATCTAGTAGAAAATCACAATCAACAGCATGGCAAATATGAGCAGATATTGCCTTAGCTTTGTTATCAAAATATAAAATAACATAAAAATTAGAGCTAGATATTCTACCACAAATCCAGGCAAAAAAGAAAAAAGAAACCTACATAGTACATTCATAATTCAAACAAATTCCTATGCTAATGTAGATGATACACGAGCTAATGTAGATGATACAAGAACTAAAGTGCAAGTTTCATGTTCATAATATATTTATACTTCATCCTTCATCATTAAAACAAAGAGTTTATAAAAATACACAATTTTTAATACTGGGAATAAAAGCATTTATTTGGACATGTATTTATAGCTGAAATAAATTAGTATATGGGTGCATCTCCATCAAAATCATAGTCATTTATCTAATAGGGAAAAATTAGAGATACAATTTAAAAGCTATGTACACTATTGTCAATGCAATGTGTCTTTCCTTTCCCCCCTTTCCGTAATACAATCCCTCCACACTTATATCATGTTTGACTTCCAAACAGGAAAGACATGCTTATCAAATGAAATTATGATGTCTCTAATATACTTCAGATAATTGAACTAAAATAGACACTCTTAGGCTAAATATAACCTTTTTAAAAGAGGGACCAAAAACAATGGTATACAGGAAACAAAATGTATTTCACATTATCATACTATATGCAAAACTTAAGAAAGTAAAATATACAGTAACATTTAAAAATACCATATGCAACTTAGGGGAATTATAATTTTGGCACATATGATCTTGTAATATCTGAAGACAGGAGGGCATGAAAGAAAAAAAATTAAAAAGAAAGACGAAAAGGAGGGAAATGGAGGATTAAACAGAAAAATAAATTATGTTAGGAGCTATAGATAATCTAAAACATAAACAGGCTTTAATAAAAAAATTAAAAAAATTACAAGCCTTTGAAACAAAGTACCGTAAATCTCCGTGTATAAGGCGCACTTTTTTTCCGTCGGGAAAAATCAAAAGTCGGGGGTGCGCCTAATACACAGGTACAGGATATTTTGAGTCCTCAAAATGCTACTTTTAGTGGTTTCCGAAAATTTCTGTGTCTCAACATGAATCACATAATGCAAATAAAGAATAGGATCTACTATTTGAAGTTAAACTACGTTCCTAATTTGAAGGGAAGAGAGTTTTTTTTTTTTTTTTCAGTCTCGATAAATTATGCCCCTTCATAAGGCACTTTGCCGGCCGAAGCTCTCCCATGTCTCCAGCTCACTCACCTGTATACTGCAGCTCACTTACACGGGGGATATCGACTCACCACTCGAAATCTAGCCTGTCCAAATTTCAGTTTGGACTCGGGAGGAACATTTTTCTGTCATCTTTAGTTTTAAAAACAACATTGTTACAATCTTTTTACTTTGACTTTTTGACTGTAAAGTCGTAATAAATAAAAGTCCTTCCCAATTCCCTGCATCATGCCTTGGGTTTCCGAACGGGACTGTACGCTGAAATAAGAGACGAATCTGAGATGGTGTCGGCAAAAAAGCAAACCCAAAAGGAAAAAATAAAAAACGTTTTTTTTTTTTTATCTCAAAAATAGGGGTGCGCCTTATACACAGGTGCGCCTTATACACGGAGATTTACGGTATACCATTTGCAGTAGTCCCTCTCCCTATTTTCCATCCCTTTTCTGAAGAAAAACAACCCTCAAACATTATTACATAACTTGAAGATGCTTGTACATACTCTTTTCCATGCCATCAGTGTTAGTAAAGCAAGCTTGCAATCATTAGCACTTATTTGTTAACTGTCCTTTTTAAAAGTGATTACTTTCTACTTATGCTATCAAGGAAGCCTTACATGAAGCTATGTACAATTGATACATGCAATAAAAGCAAACACAATTTGCAATTTAATAATCATGACCAAAAGTGCAATTCCGTGCATTTTGAGGGATGCATGGTCTTTCAGAAATTGTTTTTGTGGGGGATTTGGAGGACTTACTTTGCGTATGGATTGGCTCTATTAGTAGTAAATCCACTATAAGGGAGATCAAACACACAGTTTGGAGTTAATACAAACTGCGCTAGTTACAATTAGACATTCATTGGGCTCAGGCAGGGAAAATCATTTGTTTCACCAACATTCTGCATATATATTCAATTTTCTCACATATTAGTCAACCACAACAATACAATTATGTGGTGATTTAGGGTTGCAGTTATAAAATGAAGTTCTGGGTATTTTTCAAAACTGATAGCTTTATTGCTTTAAGTTACAAAAATATATCAGCATCATATAGTATGTTAAAAATACTTCTTACTATCACCTGGCTGCACAATGCACTATTTTACAGACATTTATTCTTATTAATTGAATGAACTTGTGTGATATGAATAATATTTGGAAAAATATGCTTCATAATGGAAACAACCTCTCTTCCTCCTTCCATCTTCACACTGAAAAACTGTAGTATTACCTAATCATGTCTTATGTTTTACCAGTAGCAGTGGAGTCTGCGCAATAATAACTTACTGATTTATCAACTGAGCATGTTAGAGTGTGATAAAGTTTTGGTAAGAAAGATTGCATAATATTAACCTTGCAGTGAGTGTTGCATTGAGCTGTCCAGTGTGAACAGCTACATGAGGTTCACCTTTGTCTAACATCTTCCAGTAGTTATCCTGAGTAGAGAAATACAAAAAAGGGACACAAAATTAAAGCATTTAACTGTGTTTTGGGGGATTATGTGTTTAATGATATTAGACTATCATCCAAGAAAAATTCCAAGGTGATGGACAGTTTGAACTTGTTGCTCATTGTCATATGACCTGCAGTAAATAAATCAAGGGCTAGTCTACCAGATCTGCACTGAACCTCTTATGATATTACATATCAATTATCTATAATTCACTTTCATCTACTCCATCAAACTATGCTAAATCTTCATGTCCACAGACATAATGAACACATAGAATTTTGACAATACCATTTTCAAATTTTAGATTTTATTGTTGTTTTCTGTAATTTATTTTTTAGTTTCAGTCCAAAATTGTAGATAAAATTTTATTTGACATATAACCCCTCCCCACCCCCCCCCAAACCCCAAAACTCCTCTAGAGTGTTGATAACCTTAAAAAAAGGAGTTGTGACTAAGAAACTCACCTCTATGTTATCCAAAGGAGGGTTTGGCCTGGTATAGAGCATCTGCTGTGTAAGACTAGCCATACGGCTGTATGTGGACAGTGTTGTAGGTCGACCCTTACACACGACCTCTTCACAGCTGAACTCTTGGTCATGTGATCTAAGCCTCGATGCTGCAAGGGAGACAATAGGAATGGAAATGTTCAGCAATGTGCATCAGACAGAAAAGCTATTTTGTCCAATGTGTTACTATCTAAAATTTAAAAAGTTATATCTGATGACTGAATCAAGTTGATAGCCCTCCTAGAGCTTGGATAAGACCGTAAATGAAGTTACACGATACTTCTAATATAGATTTATATTTGCACCTCCAAAATACCTGGTAATGAATGGGACACAAAAAGGCCTAAATACCCTGCATTTTCCTTTAAAAAAGCTCAAATCACCATTTAAATACCAGGACGATTTAAGAAATTATATCTTTCAAATACATGATATACAAATATTGCTAAGTGAATTCGTTTTTTGAAAGTCTATGACTACTACCATACCTGCCAACCTTTGAAGTAAATAGTAATCATTTTTTACGAGGACTGTGAGGGAGCGGTGCGACCAAACGAGGGAGCGAAGCGACCGAGTGGGGGGTGGATGTGGGAGGGCAAATCATGGCTGCTCCACTGCGAAATCTATGTGCTCAACGCAATCGCGGTCGAAACAAAAATCACTTGTATGTTTTGACATAACAGTCCCATATGTATTAATCCACGTAAGTTTGTATGGTAAATGTGCGCGTGAAACAAGAACACATCACATGTATCGCATCGCATGTAGTCATGTCTGCCCATGTCATGTCATATTACTAAAAAAATATTTAAAAAAAAAAAAAAAAAAAATTAAATTTAAAAAATCAAAAAATCGTAATTTTGTGACACAAAATCGTAAGTCGTAATTTAAAACCAAAAATCGTAGTAATTACGCCAAAATCGTAGTAGTTGGCAGGTATGTACTACGCCACATGCTAATTTCTCTCAGTATTTCTGCAAAAACATATTTTTGTGATACATCTATCTAGGACTATCACATGGCTTTACACCAAAGGATTACAACAATTGCCTCTCTCCTAGCCAGTCAGGAGAGGTGTGCAATAGCATCCACTTTCTACTCCCGGTGCATACCTGCCCCAGCTAGCTAAATCCAAGTGAATAGACAAAACATTTGTATATTGGCCACTTGCTTGTTAAAAATCTTTTTGAAAGTTACGAATAAGCCTTCACTAAATTATTTAAAGGGAATCCAGATCAAAATCAAAATCAGAATCAAAATCATAAATCCTTGAACTCACCACCTTGCTGTTTTCTGAGCAATTCTGTCTCCATTTCCAGCCTCTGTTTATCTTCCTGAATGGAGAAATGAAAAATATAGAGAAGTGGAATATAATCTTCATTAAAAGAATAAGCGTCTATGAGGAACAATCCAAGAGAAATATAATGTCATTTCCAGTCACATATCACTGATTTTGATTTCAATTTTTTTCTTATCTTACTGCCAATGTCATTTGTTCATTACAAACATGTTATATGGTCTACATTTCATTTGGAGTTTGGATTTCATTAAATTAATCAAGTAGTTAAAAAAATAGAGCATTATGAATTAGCAAACTTACCTTTGAAAGATTATCAAAGCTGAGAAGAAACTTGCAGTAGATACTATCCAATTTCACTCTGCTTTGAAGCTGTAAAATACAAAAAGAAAATATTCAGATTGCAAAATTTTTGCAAACAATTGATATCCAAATTATCAATCCCTATCCGCATTTGATATTCTCCACTATCCCAAACTTCATAAACCCACAACAGATTTCATAAATATTTTTATATAGTATTTAATATTTGCCTGAGTATCATATGCCATGTCTCTATACAATCAGCTGTGTTGACGAGGGCAGCCATGCATTTCTCAACACAGCTGATTGTATGGAAAGCTGTCATGCACAAATTTACGGCTGCTTCATGCAGAACTACGATTGCAAAAGTAGCAAACTTTGAAAACGACATTGCCTCACAAAAATAGCCATAGAATCAAGATGCCTTATCCAAAATTGATGATCTTGGTGTCATCCTACTCAGAAAAGAACTTTCTACCCATTAAAAAAAATGACAATGTGTCAATGTTGTTGTTAAAATTTACAGATTTCAGATGTTGCGTTCTATTTGGGCCACCATGTGTAATATACTTTGTAGTAAACAATGTGTGATATCCTTTTTTTAAGTTGAGCTTTTGTAATCTCAGATATCGGGACTGCAATGATACCTTAAGATACAAGTATGTAAATGACTTACTGCTTTGGGGATGTGAAGCAGGTCAGCAACTTTATTCCATCTCTTGTTATTGGTGATGGTTTTGAGGCCACCCTGCTGTGCTACTACGTGAGAGAACTCTACCAGGTCTATCTCATAGCCAGATATCTGATGGAAAAACAGCATGAGAAGGATTTTATAGGACTAGTCACATTATTTTCAATCTTCATATACAGGAAACAACTTAATTATTCATAATCCTTGTAAATTTGATGTTTTTTTGTTTTTTGTAAATCAAGAATGAAAGGTGGATCGGTTGAATTAGGGCCTTTGTTGAATACTTTTAGATGTAAGCTTTAATACATCACATTCTCAAGAACCTTAAATCAAGACAAATCAATTTTTCACATACGAAAAAGTTACAAAACTTGGTAAGGGTCTGAATAATTTAGTTGTTAGCTGTAGAGCATAGGACATTAGTGCATTTACATGTATGAATGAAAGTAAGGAGGAATTACAGCATGAAAGATCTGTAATAGAAAACATATGAAACCTTAGAATTCATCTTGTCAATTCTATCAATTCTCCAAAATATTATTCTGCCAATATTCCTCTCATGATTTTAATATGATTTTGATTGATTTGACATAATTTATTCAATATGAAAAACAGCACAACTTAAACCTGACCTTAGATGCTTTACACTCAATGAAATAATATAAATGTGAATATACCTGATCAATAACAAGAAAATGATATTGCATTGATATAGATTACAATAGCAAACAAGTAAGTCAAAGTGAAGCAATACAATACGATTGTCTGTGTCATTGTTATAGATATCTGCCAAGTCATAAAATGGATGAAAAATGGATGTTTTACACATGAAGCTTTTTGCAACTTACGCACATGATTTATAATCTGACATTCTCTTCTCTTTGTCATACTTGTTTGAAGTGTCTTATGTCATGTGGTTATGATGTTTCCATACAGCTTTCCCTTATGTATCATAAATGTCACACACATGTTTGATTAATTACTCTCCAAGCCTAAGTATTGAGTCACTGGTTAAGATACATATAGGTGTAACATGAATGAACTTATCTCTCATATCAGTACAAGCATGAACATGAATGAGATCTGTTTAGCCTGGTTTGAATTAAAAATATGTTGCTCCTACACTTCCTACCATCTAACATCGTCTTAGAGAAATCGAGTCTGAAGTTTGGTTTTTGAAAATTATAATTATTATTACTGCTGCCTTGTTTTTCCCTTTCGATGAAAGGAACTATTTGACATTTTGAAAAAGTCACAGAATTAATGAATTCTTCCTTTATTTGATCTTAAACGAAAGAAAAAGAAAGAGAAAAATGCTGAGTTTTTAGTAAGGGAAAGTAAATGAATATTTTCAATAGAAATTCCAATATAATTCTATTCATATCACTGAACGGATAAATCCCCAATCAAATGTATTATGATATTCATAGAAGAAATTCAAAAGAAATTCCATAAGATTGTCACGACCTACAAGTGCTTCTATAACATCTTCAAATTGCTTTTAATAGTTATTTTAGATAAAGATGATGATTTGATTTAAAAAATCTTCTTCCCTGGTTTGATGATATGCGCTTATTTTCTTACCTGAGGAGGATAGTAGGCTACTTTCTCTCTCTCTTCCAAATGTCTCTTGATACATGCTAATTGCTTGCTTCTTGACTTCCATCTGAAAACAAAGAAATTAATATTCAAACTTAACCATATGTACACTGCACTTCAGCAAGATAATAAAGAGAGTTGTTTAACAAATGTCCTATTTCTAAGCTATTGTGAAGTTCTTGTGTTATAATACATGTACATCTTGTTGAATTTGCATATACATTTCCATGGCAAATTTTTTCCTGTTTTAATAAGACATTTCATCAGAAATGCCTTCTTAAACTAAGATATACATTTATCATCTAAAATTCCTGAAAAGTCTGAAGTAAAGTAGCAGAAAATTGAACATCAATGTAGTTCATCCAGGTGGTAATATTATAGAATCATTTGAATCCAAGATGCAAAATATTATATAACTAAAGTTCAACATATTTATTGATGTTCAACATTAACATTAATTTTAATGAAAATTAGTTTTATATGTGCATAGTTCCACAACTACCCATTTGAGTATGGGGATTTTCTTTCCAAATCATAAATGCCAATAACTCCTATTTTATTGTCTTTCCTTCCGTGATTGCATTTATTTGATCTGGTACACGATCAATCCATTAATCCAGTTATGTTATTGCTATATCAACACAACACATGGGTGTATGCAGGTTATTAGAGTGTACAATACAAACAAACAATAGAAGCTTACCTGTGCATTAATCTGTGAATATACTGCACTTCTGTGGTGAACCTTGTATTGGCATGAAGCTTGCATTCAGGCTTGACATAGAGAAAGGAAGAAGAAACAAAGTATACCCATCAATTGTGTTTACACTGTCTACAAGTCAATCATAGTCATGAGACTTTGTTTAGTCATCCGTGAATGAGCTTCAATCATCTGGAAATTTTCTGTGATTTTTCAATTCTTATTTGATACTTGCCTACAGACTATTGTTGACGAAAGAGAAGATTGAGTCACAGAGTTTTCCTTTGAATTGTTTGATTGGACATTTTGTTTAAAGTTTGCAGGAAAATGTCTATGGCAAAAATACACAGATAATGAGTAGACCAAACTCCACCATCTATGAAATGTATTTTTGCACTACATACCAATCCCACTATCTTCTGTTAAAGGCCAGAAGAACATTAACTTTGAGTTGAAGGCTGTGTCTTAGTGCCCTCAGAGGACAATAGGTTTCTAGGACATACTTACTTTCCAGCCATCAGGTGGAATAACCCTGCACATTCCATATTCATTGAGCTGATCAGCGATGGACTCCATGTATGCCATTGGATCACTCCACTCCTCTGCACTGGGTCTCAGAACCAGTCCCTCCTTCACACCCTCAATGAATCTGGAAGGTCCAGACTTTACCGGGACCTCCTCTTTGGAACTCTTGAGTGGAGCCAGCCCATTCTTGGTCTTGGCCCGGTTACGCCTTTGAGACTGTCCCTGAGCCTTCTTCTGCAGTTTCTGCAGCGTTGTTTCGATGTGACCTTTGGTGGCAAAAGTTCTTTGTGGTTTTTGAGAAGCGGGTTCCTGATTTTGTTTGGCCTTGCTGCAAGACAGTCCTCTTCCTCTCCGTCTTCCTTGATCTTTAGTTCGGTTAATTTCTTCTCAATTTCATGATTGAGGTGGGCCTTTGGACAGATCATACTGTCCTTCCTGAGAACATTATTATTAAGTGTGCAGTTGGTGAGAGGTATGGTGAGCTTCTTGCTAATCCCATTTGTTGACAGGATGTTGTTTATCGCATCAGCCTTATCCACTACAGAGTCATCAAGCTCCACTTCTGCAGCCTGTACCCTGTCTCGGAGCATCATACATGTAGAACTGTTTCTGAGTTTCCTAGAACTACGCCTTTTCAGATCTTTGAGTTTCTTCTGCCTCTTTGCTGTCTTTAGGACTTCCTCAATGGCACCCTCGAAGGCCAATTCCCTTTCACCATTCTTATGCATTGACCGTGTCCTTTGGGAACAATTCTGTGAATGACAGGAGCATTTCTTCTCCTTGCGCTCTCTTCTGGACCCTTTCAGAAGCTTGATTTGACTGAGAAGGGTATGACCATTAGTAGCACCATCAAGTTTATCAAGAAGGTGATTCGACCCATTGATGACTTCACCTGAACATCTTTCATTCTTCAGTCTCGGTGATATCCTTGAGTGTCTGTCACTGTTCTTGTGGTTGTTCTTTAGGGTCACTCTCCTCTGACCGCTGTTCTTTGCTTTTGAGGTAGCGATGATGGGGCTTTGGTCCTCTTGTACGTTTTGTCTAGTCTATGATTAACAATGTTGTTCTTTGAAGGCACACAGTTTCTACTAGAGGATCTTCCTGAGGATCTGGTCAAGTTGGTTCTGACAGACGACTTCCTTCCCGCCATCTGGACAGCATTCCTGCTAGAGAGGTGATTGTTTGTCTGGCAGCGTTTGTTCTCCCAGGGTACGATGGGGATCAGAGGGGGTGGATGCCTGCTGCGCTGGACTGCCAGGATAGGTGGAGGCACTGGAGACAGACTGGGCGGTAACCGCTGAGGACCATTGCCAAGAATGTTGTTTTGGTTGGACTTGAAGGAGTTCCGAAGATTCTTACTCAATTTGCCGGAAGCCTGGATAAAGGATAAAAAATAGTAAGAATTGTGCTTAATAAGATTCCCATAACCATAATATCCATAGTGTCTCCTAAAGAAAGCACATGACAAATTACAGAGTGGATATCGAAAACCCTTCTGTCTTCTCTAGAAAAAAAAATTCTGCACTCCTTCTTAGACCTTTATGCACGTCCTTCTTTAACAAATAAAATGTAAAATTTCATTTTCTCTATCTTGTAGACCCGTGAAGTTCATAACAACAGGGACTGCTCTTATCTCACCTTGAAATGCATAGCATCAAGTCTGAGCCTCCTATTCTTGATGTTCATCTTCTGTTGCAGGAGAGTGCCTGATGCCATGGCCGCCGTCTTAGCTTGTCTCGGAGGCGAGATCTTGGTGCCCTTGGGTGGGGTTGGAGTGGAGTAGAAGGGGCAGAGTCCTCTCTAGGAAGGGGCTCGATGCCTGGTATGTTGATGTCGTTGTCGCTTCGCAAGGTGCTGGAGGCACTCCTCTTGCGGCCAGCCAGTTGCTTTGGCATGGACTGCAAAAGGTTTAGTATAGGTTTACTTTGCACGTTGAACAGATCCAAACTGGGAGGTAGAGCTGGCGTGCCTATATAGGAAATAAAACAAATTGTTAGAAAGTAAAATATTGATTTACGCAGCACTTAACCCTTGATATTTCCTCCTACCCCTCCCCTCTTCCACAAAACAATATTGTTCTTATATCCAAACTTGTATACTGCTCTTAACTGATGAATCAAGAATAAATAGTGTGTAAGCAAAGTTCTGCAAGCAATATAATTCACTCCATATATATTTCTGCTTTGGATGTATTAAAAATTTCTTTTGCTGCAACATTACACAACGAATATTAAGTTAAGCAGCTGTCAATCAGCTGCACTGTTTAGAAGAAGAAAAAATCAATGTGTTAAAAGAATCAATGAATCTTACAAAGTATGCATTCTACTTGACTTCTGACAATGTTTGCAAACAATATGTCTGTTTGGAGCTGAAAAGATGTTAAGTCTTTGTAAAATGATATGAGTTAATGCCCTTCTGGCTACAAGCAGTCAAATTAAAGTGTTATATAAAAATAGGTCCTGCCTGCCTGGTTGAAACACTATCTTTCATATCTAATTGAATAATTGTTTTCACTTCCGACTACTATCAAGTTTTGAGAAAATGTGTCATAGTCGATATCACTTAGAACACAACAACTCTGGTGTTTTGAAACTCAGTTCAGAGCATCGACTCATCCAATGTAGCCTTCAAAGTGGAACAAGATCTTGAATGATTTGGCATAGTGTGTTGATAACTGTTTTTTTAATTGTTACCATGGAAATGTTAGTCACTAGATGGACATAGACAGCTCTACTCTAGTGATTCATGGTACGTCCCCTGTCTTTAGTTTGATGTTCAAACTGCAAAGTCATTCAACTTTCTATGTGAAGATGGATGGAAGATGAGAATACATCATGTAGCAGGTAAATCATTGCAGGAATCACTGAAAGCATATTTTCAATTTTGAAGATGTATATATTTACATGAAACACAATCTTTTCATTTTTTCTTGTGTTTTTGAAAGTGCACTTCCTTTGAAAAACATAGCTTTTCCTTTCCTCAAGCTTTTAGAGGTATCTTCTGACAATAATATCTACTTCCATATTCCATGAACATCCAGCAGTAAAATGTCTTGATTTCATATACAGTTTCAGCCATGTCAGAGGGTGTCATCTACACAAATTTGATGATACTTTACTTAAATTCAAGAAATATCTTAAACAAAGCACTGGTAGACAATAAATGATGCCTGTGTATCCTAAACAATGACAGGGATCCAATACTAGAATATGAATCAACTTCCAATACAGTATAGAGGAAATGAATTCCAATTTTAGAAATAACAGTGTAAAGTGTCCTTTGTGAAAGGAATGTTCACATTTCCGAGGCTGATTATGTTTGATTTCTTGCTGACCGTGACTCCCATCCTGTCTCTCGAGCAAAAGATGCGTCCAGACTATCAACTGCAATTACAATATGATGTACATTCAGAAGAACAGTTCATACTTCCACAGTGTCCAAGGACATACATGTAGAAAGGATGCCACTGAACACGATGAAGGCATCATGAAGAGTCATCACACAATTATCAGAGCATGCATGGCAGTGAGAACGCAGTCTCTCTCCCACTCATGTGAGCTGAGGTATATAGTGTTTCCTCAGCTTGGTTACACGCCAGGAGAGTATCAGTGTTACAGAGAGGGATTCCCCCTCCAAGCCAGAAGTTGTGGTAGCTGAAAGTCTCAAGTGTACGTGGCTGACTCAAAACTTTCAATCACAATCTGTCTACCCACCCAAGTTCATCTTGTCATCCTGGCAGGGTGTCTAGGAGGAGTATTGTGGGCGCATTCTCTCCTAACATTGCAATCCATAAAGTGTAATTCTGATTAACCTGAAAATGTCCTTCATGTATTTCATGTATTTACAGGTACATGTATTTTGATATGTGATGTGTTGCCACACCACCAGGACAAAGTCGTAGTTTGAGGTATCCGACAGAATATCAGTGAAACTAATAAAATGGTATTTGATGAAGGAAATCTTCAGATTTTGTACTATTCAGAATCTCAGATGTCTAATCTACCCTATGACTGACTTTTAGACTCCACTTTATCCGGAATACCTGATGCTCGGTAAGAACTTCCAATGAATGCTACATGTATCTAGAAACCTCAGAAGAGAAAATATAGAGCACACTGATGATATAATAGACCCTAGTCAGGATGAAACACTTGCCTCAAAAAGGCACATGAACATATAGACTGAATGCTTACAAAAAGTTGATTTATGCAAGACAAGAATACACTCATTCTACAGTGATCAGCTGACAAATATTTGAGTTCAGTTCACAAGTTCGATTCACATTCAAATCCTTGTTACGATGCCAATAGCTTGTAGTAGAATAGTCCTTCAGGCAGTTGGTCTCCCAGAGGATGTCAACTTGGTGCCCTTCAGAGGCCTGAATGGTGTTTCATTTACCAAATCAATGTTGACAGATTATGCAGGCAAGTCACTCCCTTGTATCTAAGGCAACCGCAGAGCTGCAGTTTTTGTTGCTGTGGTGAGAGAACTGGCACCATCACTGTGAAAGTAGTCTTCCAGGGATCCTCAGACTTCCTGATATTCTGTCATCACTTAACTCACTGTCAAGAGTTCATAGCTCATACTTTGTTAGTTGTATGTACCACCCCAATGACTTTCATCTTTAGACCAATTATTCTGATATGTTTGAGTAATACAGCATGTTGAGGATACTAGCTTCCTTTTGATTCTCTCTCTCTCTCTCTCTCCCCCTCTCTCTCTCTCTACCCTCCCATACCCTCCTTATCAAGACTGAATATTCTTGAATGTTACCTTGTACAGTATATGATTTGATTGTTTTTACTTTAGTTATTTCTATACATGTATGTATGATAGATACAACCATTTATAATTATTTCATGCTGGAAAATGATATTGATACTTGCTTCTCATGTTTACTCTAAAGGTTAACTCTATATTTACAGCTAAACTAAAGTTCTCAGAAGGCCAAGTTATCATGATAGAAGCATTTTCCTCAATAAGGAAATTCATGAAATGTCCCTGCATGCACTTGGTGAAATGTAAATGTCATCTCCATTTCCAGAGATGTTGAGACTGGGTCTTAATCACACTGAATGGCTTACCTCTGAGACACAGGAATGTTAAGAAGTCTTCGGTAGAAGGGCAGTGGTTGAAGATGCTGCAGGATTTAGAAGAGTTCATCATATCTCCATTCTTCATCTTAGATGGGGTGCAGCCCGGACTGTAGGCCTGGGGATAGGCAAACTTGCGCTGGGCTTGAACCTTGGCCCTGCAAAGGTAGCAGTAATGGTGGATAGAATATGGACAGGAGGGAAAAGAGAAGGAAAAAGAAAGAAAGAAAACAGGAAGAAGCATGGGAGGAAGGATAGATGGTAGGTGAAAGGCAGATAACAAGAGATGGAGATAGAAAGAGAAGGAAAATGTAGAATATGAAATAATAGAAGAGATAGAGGGGAGTAGGAGGAATAAAAGAATTGTTAATGATCACATCAAGACAAACTTCATGTTTCAACATGGCTGCATTCATGAAAATGTAAATCTTTTGAGAAAAAATAAGTCAATTATGAGTTGCAAAAGTAAAAAACAGATTCATTTTTGAAAGGCTTCGTGTATATGCCTTCAAAATGTGACAATTGGTCCTAAGTACACCATTATGACCATTTTCTTGATTGAGACTGTCAAGAAACAACGAATGGCTTCCCAGATTAAGGACGTGTTCTTGAGACCGATCTTGAAATCAAGTTTTAATCATCACATTTCATTGTCAGTAAGATCTCATAAACATACTAAATATAGACAGCATCTAAATTTACTGTCCGTACAGTGTATCAGTGCTGAGACATGCGGCATGTGCTTTCAAATCACAGAGACTGAAAATTGATTGAAATTAAACCAGATCAAGTCAGTTCATAGTTACAAAATACTCTATGGACATATATAACGCAAACTGGCACACATGTACTAATTTACTATAAAGCAGGTAGTATGTAGGCCAATGCTATAATCTGTTTGTAAGTTGATGCTTGATTTTACATGTACTTGACATGTATTTGTGGAAAAAAAAACATTCAAGGCTCATTTTCTGTAGACTTCAAATGCTCCTCCTAATAGAGATACAAACAAGTTGCTAATTTTGGCTCATCCAATTGAGAACAATCACCCTGAAACCCATTAGGTAGCAAAGGCTGGTGATGAGGACAGAAGCCAGTGTTGATATCTTTCCTATTGATTTCACTGCATGTATCCAGACTTGTTTACATGAACTCTGATAAGTAGGTCAATTACCCTGCAAATCAACAATCTAGGTCACTTGGGTCATATCCTGGTATCAGGAAGTAAGGGCACAGTCAAGAATACAAGAGATTGTATTTAGGGCAGTAAGTTTTAAACTCTTCAGACATTGCTTGATGAAAACAAGTTCTAGTGCGCTTGTTCATAGAATTGACCTCCATGTACAGAAGACAACAAGAGGTATATTACTACAGTTGAATCCATAACAGTATCTTTTACAATGAAAGTCTTCAACCATGATCATTTAAATATATACAAGATTTGCTCAGTTAAAGAGAAACTCCAGACTCCATTTTGACTTTTTTGCCAATAGATTTTGAAAAGGGGAAACATATCCCAACCTCACCCCCTCCCTTACACACACACACATACACACACACGCGCACACACTCATACTACACTTTCCTTCCCAAAGTGGATTATCTCAATAGGAAAAAAAAGGAACACATGCAAGTACTAACTGGAGAAAACTTTACAGAAGAGACATACATGAAATATTATTACATTAATGACAATCTTTTCTTAATAAAACAGCAGGAATGAAATTTTCATGTTACATATTAATGCCCTGCTCTTTTCTTTATCACCAACACCATATGTCAAATAGAAGATAAACAACTCAGGTCTTGGCTTCAACAAAGTTAAATTATGAGTGCTAAATGCTTAAAATAGCCATAAAGGAGATATTTCATCTGAGATGATCTCCTGGACCTGTATAAACACTGTCAATATTGATTTGATTGAAGTCCATTATACACAGCTTTGGAAACAAATAAGACAGCAATTTCCTGTTTAGTCATGTGAAGTTCTACATCTTGCTGAGGTCTTTTCTATATGCAGTAGGAAAAGTCTAGTCATTGGTGTATCAATCCTGAATTATTTTTGGTGAGGCAAAAATGCACGAGACTCAATCACCAAATGTAATTACTTCCCTTTCTCATCATGGAATAGTAGGGTTTAAAATTAGGGCTGTATTACTAGAGATATATCTCCTTATTAAACTGTTTAGCCTAGAAAACTAGACTATGAGCATTTAAAGGAAATGCAACCTTGATAGCTAACTACTCTAGAAGAAAGCAGAAGTATCAGAGAAGACTGGTGAAGATTGAATGATATCAGACAAAAAGTTAGAAAGTTATGAATCACTTCTTATGTCAGGTTGCGCTAGCTGTGCTGCTGTGGCCATCATAAGTTTATGCCATCCTTCTCTGTCTGTTGTTGTTCTGCCTCCGACTGCTTTTCCTGTCCATATGTGGATATCTTTTCAACCAAGAGATAGCAGGTCTGCCTCTTCTTCGCGGGCTTCCAATGTTCCTGTTATAAGGGACTTTTTGTGACCATCTTCTCCTTACTACATGGCCAAAAAACTGCAGTTTCCTTCTTTTTTTTTCACGCAACACACTTTTAGAGCGACATCTTTGTACCCAGCTTGTCCAGTACCCATCAGGTTTCTTCTTCTGTCTGTCCACGGAACCTATAGTATTAGATACACCCACATTTCAAACGCATCCACTCTCTTTTCATCCCTTCTAGGTCATGGCCCATGTCTCACTTCTGTAGGTAGCAATGGGAAATATAGATATTAATGCTATCTTTAAGTTTAGACTGTTGTTTATTGCCATTTGCCATTTTCTGAGTTGTATTCCTTGCCATTGCTTATCTCCTTTTGATTTCTTTT